>CM050417.1:12616181-13095791 GCA_027564155.1 Gymnocypris eckloni scoliostomus | reverse complement strand
AGTCCGTGGAGATTTGTCCTCACTTAGCAGAGCTACAGTCTTGCTGACTCTTCAGGGATGCTGACACACAAGCTATTGAACACCTGCACTGCTCACTGACTCAAGGTTTAGAAAATGCATTAAATTTTAAATACATCATTAAGGGTGGTGGGATAAATGAGAGGCCTCATTAATTATTGTCTGCAAAAACTTGCAGGGTCTGTATATGTGCTATTTGTTGTTATTGACAATGATTAATAATTTCTGCAGCGCACGCGAGAGTAAAATTTGTATTTATTTGAGTCTAGTGCGCACTATTTAACCATTTCAAGAGGTAATTGTACTGAGAGCCACAGATAGGACAAGAAAGAGTGTCTTTGATCTCATGTTAATGTGGGAATTTCCTTTTTTGGGAAATCAGTGGAGTAGCCTAAATTAAACAGCTCCCATCTTCTTCACCCCTCATCTGGTGTGTGTGAGTTTGCTGATGCCGACAACCTGTTTCCTGAAAAATGAATTTCTACTCTCACTCATGTGAATCACTTTGGTAAATCGTTATTCATCCGTGATGATTCTGCTTGGGCTGAGTACAATTTACTAAATGTTTAGAAGCCCATGTGGAGTAGCAATGGGAATATGTGATTCATGGATTACTCATTGGCAACAAACAGAGTGTACTTATGTCTAATGCAAATGATCAAAGCACGTAGGCCTACACCTGATGAGAAATACGGGGGATGTTTGGCTCGTACATAATATGATGGAGCAAGAAAGAGAGTAGGCTAGAGAACGCTGCTTTGACTGAGGAGGCTGCTTCTGTGCTGCTTGCTTGGGAACCGATGATCAGTTTATGCAGCCAGGATTGGATTTATTAAAATAATATCCGAACCGAATGATTTGTGAGACATTGGGTTCAGTTCTCGAACGTGCTGATGGAACACCGTGCCGTTTTTCCTCCCTCCATCATTCAGCGGCACCACAACACGCTACAAACGAAACACAGCCTACCGCGCAACCAGAGAAGTTCGATTCCAAACCTAACGATTCATTTGAGTCGGTTCTTTTAAGTGAATCATTACCACAGTGCGAATAAAATTTTTCGCGAGCGAGTGACTCTTTTGAGTCGGTTCTTTTGAGTGAAGACCATTTCCCCGAACATAAAATGACTCTTACGAGTCAGATATTTATTGGATCAAAAGACGTTTGATTCAATCGCAGCGGTTACTTAATTTACTTGTTAGTTTCGTCATATCTTTATTGTCATATATTTTTATTTACGGCTCGAGATGGAAATCGTTGTATCCGAGTGGTTATTTGCATGACTGCTTATTTGTAATCAGTATTTTATACACATTTAACGTTAATTACATTTGACACCCCATTTCTTTTTGTAGTCGTGTTAAATGCTAATGATTGAATTTTGTCGCGTCTAAAAAGTCCCTAAAAGCGTATAAACAAGTTTTGAAAGACTTAGTCTAGTTGAATTCTGAATTATCTCGGTATATCTAATAGAATTCTGATGGCAGTAACCCCAATAAGATTTTCTCTGATTTCTAAAGAATACTTTCAAAAATGTATTCTGCAAAAGTAGGCTACTAAAAGGGCCGTTAATGGAATCGCCAAGGTAACATGAATCTTTAAGAAGAATTGGAATCGCATCTAGAATTATTCTTATATTCATATCCCACCCATGCATTTGACAGTCTTAATTTGACGTGCATTCTTATCATTTGAAATAAATCCTCTAAAGACAGAGAAGCACTGAGTGGAGCGGGAGAGTGTGTGTGGTGTGTCTAGAGCAGAGAGCTGCGTGAAGGAGTGAGAGCTGGATCAGTGCAGGTCCTGAAGCACGAGAGAAGAGAGAGAGCTACTGGGCTCTTATCACACGCGTTTAAACTAAACCTGTTATTTAAAGGAACTCATTTCTGGAGAGAGCAAGAAGGAAAGCGAAGAAAAGAGAGCAAAAGAAGACCGCCAACCGATGTTTGACTTAATTTGACACGAGAGAGGATATCTGTTTTATTTATTTCTCACTGGGATGCGGATTTTCCCTTCTTTTCTTGACAGCGTGCGTCTGCCCCGCATCGCTCGTCAATACGGATATATACGGAGAACAAATTAAGATGAAGTGGCCTTCGAAAGTAGTTTTTGTCGGCGTACCACTCGCTAGGGTTTTATTTTTTCTTTAATCGTGTTCAACAGCGTTGCACCGGGCACGAGGAACGGCGGAATTGACAGGGCACGCGCGCAGTGCTGATAAAACCACAGCTGACCATTAAAGCTACATCAAGCCGAATAAAACACTACCAGAAGAAATAACACCATTGATTTTGTTACACAGAAAACGTGGGGGGCATATAAACGACGAGCTTTAAAACAGGTAAGAAGACGATTCGCGTCATTGCTTCAGTCACGGTCTATTCTGCATATAGTTTATTCAACATGTGATGGATTGGATTGCTGTAGATCGCGAGACTTTAATGCTGTGTTTGGATTTACATCATTCTAATTCTGTGGACACGGCATATGAATTATAGATACGGAAGCAGCATGCAGATTGGCTATACGCTAAACTTGAATATCATTATGTGCAATTTTCATAACCTTATGTCACAAAATAATTTTAAAGTAAATTAGTACATTTTCTCCGAATGGTCTGCATTTGTTACAGCAACAATTGATAGTCAATGAACACGGCATGATTTGCATGACAATTAGATCGTTCTTTGAAATAATGTATTATTTAAGTGGTGCTAGTTTATTCAAACTGAGCACGGGAGAGTCACTATGACACATTTTGGTGTAGCTACTATTGCATATGCATCCAGATGTATGATAGCTATATGAAAGGAAGAAGATTAGGAAGATGCCTGTGATGCAAGAAACTTAATTGTTGTGCTTTGTATTGGTTCCAAACAGCATTCAAAGTCGAATATCGAATCTTCATCTATTAAAGTGACCTTAAACCAGTTATGCTGGTTTGTTTCATAGGTGTTATGTGTGCACAAGGCACACGTTATACTGCATTAGGTTGTGCAACATGTGTGTCTTAAACTTTGCAGCATCTGGATCAGCTTTCTCTCAGAATTACAATCATTATTGCATGATTTGAAATCCACCTTGGTAGAACTGAAATCAGCTGATGTATTTGAGAGCTTCGTCAGGTTGTGTTGAAGGCTTTTGGATGAAGATGAGGGTGGAATGGTGTCATCTTTGCACCCCCTGCTGGATAATGGCAAGCGAGTGCTGGGAAAAAAAGAGTCGATTTCTGTTTTAATGTCACAGTCATTATTTGCTTTCAGTGAGTGAGCTTACTCATACACTGTGTTGCCGTTTTGTTTAAAAACTGATTGTATTCTTATGTAAAGCCCTAATGTTCATGAGTGCTTAGTGGTAAGTGGTGTACTGTAATGTCAACACAATGCTTCTTTTATAACTATAAGGATATCCCTACCTTCTCCTAAATGCATCTTTAACGTGAACTGCAAACTTAGAAATGTTGGTCTCAATGACAAGACTATTTTGTATTCTTGCACTTAACAGATTCTTTCACTCTCACACGGTCGAACCTTCCGTCGGTTACATTGTTACATCAATAGGTGGCAACAAGTGAGTGTCTTTTGTGTTTGAACGAGTCATGGAGTAATTCACTCAACCGATTCCACAAAAAACTGTCTTTTAATCCTCTGTTAAAATGAATTGTGTACAAATCTAATATGAGACCATAGAAATAGAGTTAATCATCATTTTCGGCACAAATGACAAAAAGGCTTATGTTTTATTTTATCATCATGTCTGGTGTTGTCCACTACTTAGTATATGAAGCAAACTATGAAGGTTATCGAAACAATAACTGTTTATAAATTAGATTTTTAATACCATCTTAAATTTTTATTTGTATAATAGCCAGTCATTTTAAACATTCATAATTCTTCCGCCTTCCTTCTAACCTTAGTGTCAATCAATCTTATTCCCTAGTCTCGCTTAGACTCAAAACCACGTAAAGGGGGCATGTGTGTTTGGTAGGTGCAACCAATGAAAATGCACTTTCACAGCCCAAACGCCAATGAGATTGGCTCATGCTATAGTCCGTCTTTAAAAAACAGTAAGTAACACAATTTCAAATCAAAATGAGTCAGTGCATGTGAACAGCAAGGACTCATTTACTGAGAAGATTCATTCATGACCCAAACAACTCTACTAACTCTATCCTGTCACCTTCTCATATTATCACGCGGACAGTAATCATTCTTTAATGAAATCCTTTACACAAAGTCAGCAGACCTTCATCATGTTCAGCATTGGTATGAGGATCATATAAGTGCGCCATTTCTGTAGCAAAACAGCTTTTCACGGGCTAGTGATGCACTCATGGACAGGACCACACAGAATCATTTTCTGTGCATTTTCTGTGCTGACTGAAAGCAGAAATTAGATAACATATTTAATAAATATTCAATATTCATTATTCAAGGGAAGGAGGATTGACATGATTGATTGATTAATTAACTCTGCAGGAAGCTTTCACTGTCGGCCTGCTCATGGGGCATTTAATGTATATCTTTACATTGCGATGCATTAATGGTAGATGCAATCGGTGTTGGTGAGTAACATGCTCTGTAAAGGAAAAATCGTCATGCTTGTTAGTTTGGAAGGCGCTTCCGGAAGTATTTTATTCCCCCATGGTAATAAAAAGAAAGTATTTGTTAGAGAGTAATATGCTGTGATATGATATGAATCACAACATTACAAAAAAAAAAAGTAAAACAAAAAGAAGATCGGATAAAAAGACAAAGGTACAAAACTAAGGGTGTATTCACACTCCTTGGTGCGGATCTTTTGGGCAGGTGTGAATACAGCAATACAGCACCAAACAACCGTACTGAGACCCAGCTGAAGAGGTAGTCTCGGTCCGCTTCCAAATAAACTCTGGTACAGTTGAATGGATGAACCAATGAATGAATGACATTGAGCACACGTGTGTTTTTGTTTACAGTTTCTGGTTCACTTGCAAAAAGGATAGTGTAAAAGCGAACACACCAAACAAAACAAAAAAATCAACATTGTATTTGATCCGGACCAAAGCAAGTGAACTAGCATACGTTCCTGTTGTGAATACACCCTTAGAGAACTACTATGGATGACAATAAAAATAAAAATAATGGATAAATAGATATGCAATTACTGATGTAAATATGTATATTAATATGTAGAAGCAACACATTTTACCCTTATTGCAAAATATGCATATTTATACATGTATTTAAGTTGTTTGAGACCATAGGACACTGGTACAGTACATGATTTGCAGTGCTCCGTGGTAGTGGGTGAGCACCAAAGGTCTTTTGGTGCAGTTTGCTGATTCTTTGATTGGTGGAAATACTTGCAGAATCATGGGTCATGTATTTTTTATGGAGCAGTCAATTGAAAGTCAATACGTTTGTTCTTTTGCTATAATTTTCAATCTTTTGTCCTGCACCTGAACCCTATTTTGGGTTTGTGGGATGTGTAACTTTTCACTTTGGCTTTCATGTATTTTTTGACCAGGAATCCCACTTTTAATCTTGATTATTGGATAAATAATTTCAAATAATGCAGACTAATAGCTTTGTGAAAAGTAAATACCATTAACAATTACCTAGCTCATGGTAGGTGGTCTTTAAAGGTTATAATATTTTGTTAAATCAGTTCCCCTTTGGAGAAAATCAATGGGATTTTTACTTCTTGATACTTTTGATTTCCCCCTCTACAAACCAAGCTCAAAGTATATGAGCTGGGAAGGTTGTGTCAACATGGTCAAACATCCAAAATTGTATTAAAATGTACTGGTAATATATACAGCATAATGTAAAATGTTTAGTGCAGTGCAGTGCTCTGCTGCATTTCAATGGAACAAAGACATACACTTTATCTCATTTATTATTTACTGGCATATTTATTTTACATGTATTAAATTCTGCAAAGTCTGCTGCAGGCATAATGCCATGCTTGAATGGGTTTCTAGAAGGCGTCTTTATCGCCTTGTTGCAGAATATCTTGTATATGTATTTTTACTGGCTGGTGAAATAAAATATCAGCACTGGAGTTTTTGCCTTATTTAATGCATAAAAATACTAAAACAGTACTATATCAGTGGCATAGGTTTGGGGCAGGACTACATGTTTGTCCAAACAATGGAAGACTCCCTGTTTAGGGAAACCTGTTTGGAAAGTTATTATTGCAGTTCTGTTTGGTGCAGCTAATGGTGCTCAAGTCACTTATACAGCAGCTTTAAAGGTACAGTAATGATTTCTGGCATTGGTAGTGGGTCTGCTGTAGTTCAGTGATATCACCAGCGTGTAATTATGGCTAAAGGTGACTAAAGCGAGTGTTTCTTGGACTGGTACTGCTGATTTGCATTTGTTTTCACAGAAAGCCCTGTCCCAGTAGACAGAACGTGCCCAGCAACTGAACAAACACGATTAAAAGGGCACATAAAGGCCCACACAAGTTTGGAGTCTGAGTGCCTGGCCGGGAAGCACATATGTATATGCACCTGACAGAAAACAGAGTAAGATGCATGATCTCATTGGATGCCTGATCATTTGATGGATAGGTCATGGAGAAGCACAAGTCTCTGTTGTAGTGAAGGTTAACCAACATGGTGTGACAATTTGTCTGTATCCACGAGGCTGGTCTCCACAGAATTGAGACAAGGGCATCATTCAATTCCTGTGTTGAGGGCCACTCACAGGACATTTGCCAATCTGTGCAACACCCATGAGACCAGCCCTTCACAAACTCAACACTCAGCCCATTTTCTTAGCTAATGAAAACCTTTTTGTACAATTATTGATTGAAAAACAGTAGTGATGCTAACAAACATGCTTCTGTGTTTTGTATTTTCAATGGGGGTGCACAATACCTTTTTGGTTATTGAATAATATCATAGTTTTAATTTTGTAATATAATATTTATTTTACATTAATCAGTATTGGAAATATAAGTTGATACATTCCTATTCAGTTTGCCTACAAATATATATCAATATACAGTATATATACAATATATATATATATATATATATATAGAGAGAGAGAGAGAGAGAGAGAGAGAGATAATATTGTGATGTGATGGTTAAATTTGCTTGTACTAAACAACTGATTTAAGTTTTTTCTATATTTTGTATTTATTAATTGGCCACAACACAACATCAATGTATCAGTATTGAACATAATTTTTATTACCTTTCAGTTGGAACTTTAAATTGAAACAGATTTATTTGTATAATGTATTTAATTAATACTGAAGATATATAAGTTGATATTTGGTATTTAGTTGACAGATTTTTATAATTTTTTTAAATAATTGTTTTATAATTTTTTATCATAATACACACAAGTCGGTAAAAAAAAACACAAATAGTATATAATATTATTTATATAATAGTAAAACACACACACACACACACACACACACACACACACACACACACACACACACACACACACAAGTTTTTTTTTTCTGGTCTACGGGGACTCTCCATAGGCGTAATGGTTTTTATACTGTACAAACTGTATGTGCTATTGCCCTACACCTACCATACACCTAAACTTAGCCCTCACAGGAGACGGTACATTTCTAATTACCCCCCCCAAAACTCACTCTGTATGATCTATAAATGTTTTGAACTATTGGGACGCTGAACATGTCCTCATAAATCACCTTCTCCTTGTAATACCTGTGTCATACCCATGTTATTATACAAATTTGTGTCCTCACAAACCACATAATAATACGCACACACACACACACACACACACACACACACACACATAGTTGTACTGTGTTGCAATGTTATGATGCTTAAATTCACATCCACAATTTTAGAACAATTGGATTCAGTTTTTGTACGTTTTTTTGTTTTGTTTTTAAATTATTATTCACAATAATAAGATTATATTATCAACTTATCATTATTGGACATATTGGAAATAATTTAAATACATGTAACTTTACTTTAGAACCAGATAGATTTTTTAAATTAAAAACAAGTCTTGAAATAGTCTATATAATTCTTTTGCTGACACTTTTAATGGTGGAATAACAATAAACATGTCAGCAATGAAAGCAAACATTCAAAATCATGACATGTTAAAACCATAGAGAATTGTTTTTGCTTTCAAAGCCTCCAGCAGCTAAGGCCATTTCAGAATCCATATGTCAGTCAATGAGCAGAACATAATGTCAGAGAGCATGACATATTCATATCTATCCTCTGTGTCTCGTATTGATTCTGTGGTCAGTAGTGTTTAAGATAATTTTCCAGGCCTCTCCTCTCTAGAGCAGCCCAGCCCAGCGCAGTCAGTATATCATAGTTAATAACTATTGGCACAAATCAGTTTAGCCCAGGTGAATGGCTGAAAATTGCAGCTGCTATGTTATTTTCCTTGAGGCTTGCACAAAATATAATTCTTTGCAGCTTATTTAGCTTTATTATTATTATACAGCAACTTTTGCACTTTATATAGCACAGAGTGGCCACAGTTAACTCCTTTGCTTATGAAACATCATAACAGTAGGCTTGAGAGTTCGAAGTGTGCTATTGAATTTAGCAAGATGTTATTTACAGGCGTTTGATTTCAGTGTTTTAGCTGTCGAGCACATTCTGAATGTCACCCACCCTACGAAAACGCCTCTTTCATGTTGCCCTAGAAGTGTCAGTTGTCAGATGTGTCTCCAGCTGAGTTTCCTTTCAAGGCCATTCGAGGTCATATGAGCGGCTTTTTCCTGCAGGATTTTGAAGTCACTTTTTTATCAACTTTGTGCACCACTTTTGTAACCCATCTCATCAAGTTTATGCCTAGCAGTCGTTGCCATGACAGCAGCTACCACTTTGTGCCACTCTTGTGATGAGAGCGAATTACGTGGATATATCCTATGAGACATTGTTGAAGTTTAAGTAGTCTAATATCTCAGAATTAGCAAATATGCATATGTCGGCAGTGAAAAAGCGGTCCAAGGATCTTTTTATGATAGCAGATTCTCTGCAGGGAATTCTTAACCGGCGAGTGACTGAAGTATCGTACATGATCTAATGCTTCTGGTTGAATGATCCGATACTGCATTCACTTAGGGAAGACTCAGGTGAACATAAAATATTGTGGTGACTTAAAGCATGTCACATCTTCTAATTGACTGATAAATTAAAGAAATGCGTTTTTAAAATGACCTTCCAAGGTTTTACACGGCATAAAACAACCTAGAGGCAGGTCCTATTTAATGCCTGAGGACTTTTTTCATCAATCTTGGTAACATCTAGTTTTGTCCTTTTCAGATCTCACAAGGGCCTTGCATGGAAACAGTGTTCATTTAAAGGATAGTTCACCCAAAAATGAATATTCTGTCATTCATTACTCACCCTCATGTCTTTCCAAACCTGTAAGGCCTTCGTTTATCTTCGGAACACAAATGAAGATATTTTTGATGAAACCCAAGAGCTTTCTGAGAGAAAGAGAGATGCTGTTGAACTGATGAAGTGAGTGATCATTGGGACTACCTCCCTGAGAGCCTGCTATCAATATATTAATAATTCAAACTGTATTGACGTACCAAAAAAATGATAACTTGTTTATAAATGTAATCTTCAAGGCTCTGTGGACGCACAGACACATGTCTGTGAAATCTGAGGGTGGTATGGAGAACTGATGCTGACAATGCTAATTTTCAGGTCTGGCAAACTGGACCTGCATAGACAGCAACGCAACTGCCACGTCCAAGACCCAGAAAAGTAATTAAGGTCATCGTTAAAATAGTGCATGTGACATCACTGGTTCAACTGTAATAACTGTTATGACGCTACTAGAATACTTTTTGTGGCCAAATAAAATAAAATAATGACTTTATTCAACCATTTCTTGTCAGTTGCATTGGAATACATTACACATTTTATGCCCAGATTTTTGTCCAATTTACAGTCTGGGGAAGACAATGCTAGTCGACAGATTTCATAAGCGCAGATTATGATGGATTAAAACGTAAATTCTCATTTAGTTTATTATTTACTGTTTTTATCAAACCAGTTTATTGTTTTAAAATGTTTTGGATTTGACAAATCATGTAGTGTATTTCAGCCTTTAGCATCTTGTCTAAGACTATTTTGAGTCATATTTCCCTGACATGGCAAGCTAGGAACAAAACAGCTGTACAAAATATTGTTTCCTTGTTTCTAATTTCAGCAAAATGTTTTTCAATTATTGTGTGAAATTGCTCGTTGTTTTTAGATATGGCTGCACGATGAAGGAGGCTCTGTGAGCAGGAACTTGGCTTGCCTTTTTTCATTTTCTGTTTCACTGATTTCTCCATTTTGCCAGACCTGAAAATTAGCATTGTCAGCATCAGTTCTCCCATACCACCCTCAGATTTCACAGATGTGTGTCCATGACTCCTCAGAGCCTTGAAGATTACATTGATAAACAAGTTATCATTTTTTTGGTACGTCAATACGGTTTGAATTATTTATATTTGGATAGCAGGCTGTCAGGGAGGTAGTCCCAATGATCACTCACTTCATCAGTTCAACAGCATCTCTCTTTCTCTCCGCTGCTCTTAAGTCGATACGTGAAGATGTCTATACACTTTTGAAAGATTCCACCTCCGCAAATAAGCTTCCCGGCTCAGAGAGAGAAGTTCATTGGAGACAAATGGTGCACATTTCACAGGTAGGCCTTTGCAACCGCTGTGATTTGTTTCATTGCTAATGGGGGCTGAAGTACCGGGGCCCCAGGCCATTTGCTTTTTGGAGTGGCAGTCTGAGCGAGTACAGCCAGCATCTCTTAACAGCTCTGAAAGAAAAAAAACATCAGCACCAACTGAGTTCCTCTCAGACTGGGCTTCTAGAATACTTTCTCTTTACCTCTCCTCATTACCATACACAGGCTCTACAGATAGAATCTCTAATGCCCACAGGGCACTTAACACACCACAGAGGTGACTGCTGAAGCTGCCTAATTGGCCGCCCTGGCAAAGCCTTGTGGAAGCTACATGGGTGATTGACAGAGGCCATGGAGAAAAGGAGATCCCAAGTTGAAGGCTGGATTGTCCTGGCTCCTTTTTTAATCAAGTCGTTCAGCATTGTCGATAAGAGATGTACTGAGATTAGAGTTCAAGGAGGACGGACTTGTGCCATGACTGTGGGATTTACTCCTCATGTGAAAGGGATGAATGAATCAGTATTCAGTAGGGGAGCAGAAGGTTACAGCAGAAGGCTTCAGCCCTAGCCCTCTTCTCCATATTTAGTATGTAGATCACATTGTTTAGTATGCAGATCACATCATTTTTTAGAGTAATGGTGTGCAGCCAGACTTGTGACTTTACCACAGCTTTTACCACTGCGTAAATCTCTTGTAATTTATAGGCATTAACGTTCAAAAGTCTGCGGTCCGTAAGTATTTTTTATTTTTTTATGTTTTTGAAATAAGACTTACAAAGGCAGCATTTATTTGCCCAAAATATCTGCAGCCATTACTTCAGGCTTCAGTATCACATGATCTTTCAGAAATCATTCTATCATCAAGAAACTTTTCTTATTTTTTATCAAAGCTGAAAACCATTCATAGCTGCTTAGCCTATAATTTTAGTGGAAATCATGATGTACATTTTTTTTAGGATTCTTTGAGAAGAAATTTGAGTAGAAAGTTTGTCCCAGTTAAGTATTTGACAGAGAGAGAAGGGAATGGGATTGGGAAAGATCTGCAAGCTGGGACTCGAATGCTGGATGCCCAAAGCACAACAGCACTATATGTCGGTGCACATGCCTATTATTATCATATTGGCTGTTTATCAGTGCTCATGAAGCACATACATATTCTGCATGACCATATTCTACATCCCTATTCCTACTCAATACCTAAATTTAACAGCTACCTTACTAACTATTAATGAGCAACAAATTATGAGTTTATTGAGGCAAAAGTCATAGTTAATGTTTTGGTAATAGCGAGAAATGTACCTTAAAATAAAGTGTGAGCAACAATTTATCTAAATGCCTGCTGACCCCCTTTTGAAAGCCCTACAAGCCCTGTAGTTGTAGAGTCTTTGAGTGTCCTTATATTACCCACAAAACTTTGCCCATTTCATTGGATCATTCCCTGATTCCCATGAGATTATTTTGGATTAACACCAGTGTCAGTTGATGTCTGGCTGCTGACAGGTCCATTATCTTCCAGGACTTTGCAGGTGCAGTTAAAATGTAAACTTCTGGTGGATCTTTTAGACAGCACAAAGATGGTAATGACCACAAGGAGACAAAGACATCAAATTAGTGCCATTGAGATACCGGTCATAGCTTGCCACCATATCCTTGGTAAACAACCAGTTATGTTACAAAACGGTGTCTAAACAAATGAACTAGTTACAATTGATATAAAGAGAATACAATTAGCCAACAGTTTGCATCTGTGTTTCATTGTAGACGCTTCCACAGCTAAGAGATCTTGTGAATCTCAAGGACATCTGTGATAACAAAGATTAAAGATTTTGGTCAAGAAGTTAAGAGTAAAGGAATACAAAACAGTATTAAAGGATTCGGATGCGGCAGTGGGCACAGTTGATTCAATTAGGAGGAAGTGGAAGTGACATCAAACCACTCAGATATTGGCTAGGAAAGGTTGTCCTTCAAAACAATATCAGCAGTTAGACTAAAAATGTCATTTGAAATGTCTACTTATGAAATGTGACTTATTGTTTTATCTGCACAACCTAAGTGATGCCAACCAAAACTGAAAGTAGTTTCATGTATTATTTTGCACCGGAATGTGTATTAAATATTAAATAGGGTCACTTTTGTTTTCATGTTAACTACAATGTTGACTACAAACAATATTTTTTTTCAATTAATTGAAATAAAACTGAAAGAAATTAAAATAAGTATTAGATGAAAAACTTTAACTGAATTAACTGTAATAAGTTGCAGTGCTAAAATGACTAAAGCTGAAAATATAAAAATAAATAGAATATGAATAAATACATTAAATGCATATATATATAATATTAAAACAACTCTGACTTTAATGTTGAACACTTTAGTACTTTGAAGGAACTGCTAATATTACACTTCATCTCTGCATTAGGTCGTCTAGATGCAGAGCTGCAGTTTAGCTTGCCAACACCACTCTTTATATTTTTCAAGTCTTAGATCCACAGATGTGTATTAAAACCCAACTTTGATTCATTCTTTGTCATGCTGAGGGAGAAGGCAGCTCATTAGTCACCGCTTCCCCAAATGTGCAATTGTGTTTCCAGATGCTGGGCCTCATCACTGATCTCATCTTTAATCAACTGGAGAGCCAGAACGGAGTCTCTCTTTTAAACCGATTGTTTAGAGAAGAGTCGCATTTAATGCCACTCACCCTGTCATCCCTTGCTTGCTCGCTCGTTCAGCTGGACTACGGTGTTCCAGCATTCTTATCAGCTTAGCCCCGCAGTCCTGAAGCGAATGCGACACTGGGTCGACAACATTTGGCTTCATCCACAATGACAGCTTAGATGGGTGTCCCCTCTTGGGATAATGACACATTTACCACTCAAGTGGATCGAGGCAAGTTACTTCATAGAATGGAGAGAAAAGCTCTGCAAAACGTGCTGCTGCATCTCTGTTTGGTTCCCGCTACACGCAACGTGGATTTCAGGTCAGAGCAGTGAATGGAGTCTGGCTGTAAGAGCAGAGGAACATGGTGCACAAACTGGGGTAATTACCCTTTCCTGGTGAATGGCTCTCCGCTCTGATATATAGCCCTGTGTGTGTGTGTTGTATAAACATTATGGCCTTCAATCATAGCCATGTGGAGTCACTGCAGGAATCGTCGAAAACACCATCTTCCAGCTTAAACCGTGTACCCATATAATGCTTGGCTCAAACATGTTCTTTGGTTTGTGAAGCCACCAAAATGAAGAAACTGATCAAACTTGTATCATTAAACAGAAAAAGGTCTTAATTCACCCTTCTACAAATTAAGGTCAATAAAAATCTTATATCAGACTGGAATTATTTGACTTATGTCAACAAAAAAAATTCTGTCATTAATTACTCACCCTTGTGTTGTTTCATTCATCTGCAGATAATTGTTCTTGTTTTAATCAAACTTACTTCAATTTGATAAAATGCTCATTAAACAAGACTTGTCATTTTACTTCTCAAATAAATGTGTTTTGATTGAAAAATCTGTAGATATTTGGCTGGGAAAACAAGACAAACATACTGATGAAGTACATTACTTTTCTGCAGTGTGATCAGAAGGTACAGTGAAATTAATTTCCATATTCTAGTGCTTGCACAGTTTGCATCGCAGGCTGGAATATTATTAATTGTACTTATTTTTGTCTCTTAGAAATGCACATTTGATAGTAGTAGTAGCTTGAGTTCAGATGCAGATGTAAATTTAGGTTCATTATCAAAAACAGTAACATCAGTTAAAACTAGTAACTAATTTCTATACGGTGAAATGTAATTATTCGGACTGTATGCGTTTTATACAAATTAACCATTGGTTTTCCAGAGTAGCATACATTAGCTCATGATAACCACAGTTAAAGCCACATTTAAAGAACCTCAATACCATTGTAAAAATTTAAATATATCGTTTTCTAGGTACTTGTATTAAAACAGTGGCCTAAATACATTTAGTATAAATGCACAAACACTATAGTTTAATCACAAAATACTGTCAGTAATAATATAATAAGATTAGATATGAATATCCTACATTTCTGCCACAATGTGGTGCCACGATTTGTAGATTGAAAGCCTTCTGACTGTATCGTTGCGAGTGTTTCTCTTGTTTGTCAGCGCTTTCATCTGGCTTTAAACTATATCTACATCTGGATCTCACAGTGCTGGTTAGTGGTCATGTGACCGAGTTTTATGAGTGAGTGAAAGCATCTCAAAAAGCATCTCAAAGCAAACTTTGAGCCGAGCAGATACATGGTCCTTGTGACACCATTAGCGCTGTTTTTTTGCACATAAACATTATATCAAACTTTGATCGAACACTTGTTATCGTTTTATTGAGGAACATTATATCGGAATAATTATCGTTTTATCGCCAAGCTCTAAAGTTTCTTTATGGAACCATCAGTGCCAGTAAAAATCCTTGATTTTAGGAGTGTAGGATGGGTTATGTGAGTGGTTTTGGAAATAAAATGGAATACGGCTTACTGCATCACCCTGGACTTGGCGAAGGTTTAAAGGCACAAATAAGCCACGTAATTACTGTGTGGCAACCATAATATATTTCAAGACATGCTGATAACTGAGGAAGGCTAATCAGAAATTTCATTCAGCCATTTAATAAAACGTGTTTGTGCATTGAACACACATTTACTCATGATATGATGTGACAGACTAAAAACTGCTTTGAGATATTGGCTCGCATGAGCATCTTCAAAGTATTATATAAAGCAGTAGTTTCTGAATTAGTGGTGTTTTATAAGGCGAGCACCACTACTTTTGCTCACTTTATGCTGTGTCCCATTCAGTTGTGCAATGGACCTGAAGGATACATGTTATGACAATTTGATGGTAAATTACGAGGACAAAAAATTATAAATATATAATTATAATAATAAAAAATATGAATGAATTATTCAAAATAAGATCCATTACATGCATTTAAAAAAAACATGGGATGATTGTTTGTTTCAGGATGACTTTAATTAAAATATGCATTGAGGAATTCTTTATCTTTAACATCAACACAGTTTTCTTAAACACAAAAGCTGCTGCAACAATGTAATGGGAGATTTGTCAATCTGCACTCACTATGCATTCATTCCGCATGCATTTATTGGCTCTGGAATGGACAAGTAATTAACAGGTGAGAAGAGAATACACATAAGTGGCAGTCTCTGTGTGAGAACTGGCACGCTGTAATTGCCGTTAGTTTCAAGACGGCAGGATATGGCAGCTCCTAATGGCGTTTCAGTGTCCCATAACATACGCCCTCCACTGGTATATCTGTCAAATTAATGAATCGTCTAGACACGTGAATTTATGTTAAATAATGCAGGAGGAATGCAGGTAGCAGCTACCCTGATCAGTCCACTTCTTCTCTTCATCTACTCTTCTCTTCTTACCAGTCTGTCAGACAGCTTTACAGGAGCTTGCTGGCATAAAGGCTTGATTGAGCTCATGGCTGAATGAAATTCTTCATTTTCCAAACACTAGTCTGTAATAGGCCACTTGCTGCCCAGTTATTTGTCACAAGAGCTGTATCTGTGTCTGTGACTTATTTCTGTACTTTTTTGGACTGTAGACAGTAGTGTGTGTAAGAGAGCGTAGGCTGTTATCATCGGCAAACAGTGAGGGGTGAGATAAGTGGAATGCTTCAATCTCTCTCTCTCTCTCTCTCTCTCTCTCTCTCTCTCTCTCTAGTCTCTCTGTTTTAGTACATTGTCTATCTACAGTCCAACTCCTGCCTATCATCTATCTATCTATCTATCTATCCATCTATCCATCTATCCATCTATCCATCTATCCATCTATCCATCTATCCATCTATCCATCTATCCATCTATTCATCTATCTATCTATTCATCTACTTATTAAATGTAATTTAATGAAAATTATTTTACAATAAAATGTATACATATGATAAAGTTTATTATATGCTTGTGAATGTACATATTAACTACTATTTTAATAAAATAAATTAAATGTAAGTTTTTCTCAGTGGCTTTGTTGCATTTCTCGAATCATCCTTAATATTTGCAAAGAAGTCTGATTTCTCAAAACTGTTTGATAAAACAGCACCGTGCAATAGATTACCTGCAAAATGTAGGTTTAGATTAACTAAAGATTATCTCTCAAAAGTAAGTATTTATGTCCATGAACATATCAGTGCCATCAGAATGAAAAGTCCTTTTGTCATTGTTCACAAACAAGATAGTCAAAATGCTTAGACATGTTGTCAATATAACAGTGCACTCTGTTACTGTTACCTGATGCCAAGAGTTTGGACAACAGTTACTGTACTGAAATGCAGAAGGCTACGCTTCTTATGTATGCCATATATCCATTTCAAAAGTACAAATGTACACATTACTGTATGTGGGATATTGATTGAAGAGACTGGATAGGATTCACAGTTACACTTTTACTAGTGGTCTGGAAAATTAAAAACACACATTACAACGCCATTGTGATATAGAAAAGAAAAACAAATTTGGGCACAAAGGTGAATTTGTCTCTTTTGTGTTGTACTCTGTCTACTCTATATGCTTTCCAGTTGAAGTTTCATGAGATGTACCCCTTGAGCTTTTTCAGAGAACGGGTTTATCATTGTTGATCTACATTCTCTTCATTAGTGAAAGTCAAGATTCACTTTGCACAATTCATGGCAAATTTACAAAGTCTAATAGAAATGTGTAAAAAAATTATGTTAGACAGTATATGACAACTAGATCAACCATTTTGAAATTAATGACTTATACGATGAACTAATGTCTAGATGTTTTGAGGGATAAGACTTTTGCACAGAGAACTATATAAAACATTTTGAGCAACATGACAATAGCAACTCATAAAGTAGGAAACCGCAGACAAATGTAGTTGCGTGAATGTATCAAAGCAATCGCAACTTGTCTGAATGAATGAGAAACTAATTTTATGAAGTGCACACTGCATAAGCGACTAGATGATGTGGAGGTTGAACAAGTAATTTAGAAAATGTAATTTCTGATTCGAGAATTGCACCAAAACTACTGAGAAAAACTTCAAATAAACAATTCCAACAAAATTCATATAATTAATGTTGTATTGTATTTTATTAATATGTAAAAACATGGTTTTAAACTTAAGTATAATACAGTGTTATATGTATATTTTTATATATAATATTTATTTATTTACATTAATGTATAAAATTTTTATTGTGTAATTTTACTATAATTCATAAGTCATAACACTATAATAAAATGTATTATGTTTTACATTATAAACTTAAGTACACAAAGTTTGGCTAAAATTCAATACTATCCATTTTATAATATATGGGTTTTTGTTTATTTTACATAAGCGTTTCGTAATAAGAAGCTGTACTTGCACTGATGTCAGATGTATCATTTATTTGTTGTGTAATATCATTTCTTTTGTAATTTCCAACAAAAATAACTACATTTTATGATGACCGTTATGATGATATAAAATTACTCATATCCCAGCGTTTTACAGAAACACTGGAAGGCAAGTCTTACTGAAGGGCAATGTGTTAAATCAAGATTGATTCATTCATTTGGGAGGAGCACTCGAGAATCAAGAGGCGAAGATCGCCGGTCTTTTTTTGGATCCTTGGCTGAACCCGCACCGTTATCATTCTCGTGATGTCAGATTTACTGTTGAAATTTGGCCAGTTAGTCAGAGCGGCACAGCTGACTGCGTGGTGGAAGGCGGGTGTGGGTGGCCAGCGCTACTGTATGGTGACTTCATGTGCCAGCTTCATCTCCATCATAATCAGGCCCGCAGGCACAGCAGAGATTGCCGAGGCTGCACACATCACACTTCGCTCGTCTTATGAGGTCAGGAGGACACACTCTTAGATCTTGCTTTCATCATCCTGGGAAAGTCAACACAGGATGAAGAATTCTAGCAAACTTCACCCTGCCCTCCTCCTCCGGGAAGGCTGTCTTGCCCCCATTAGCGTGTCATTGCTCTGCTAATTAAACCCCACAAACAGAATGTAAGGACAGGAAGTGGATATGGCATTTTTAGTAAGCAATTATGCTTGCACATTTAAAACGGCTTAATCTGCAGGAAGGGAGGCTGGGTGTGATCTTCTGTCCAATATTGACTCAGGACTTGTGATGCCAGCGCAGTGATTACTCAGCCCCAGTCCGTTCTAAAGCCATCGTTCTCCAGCACCGACCTCAACCTGCAGGCTGACACTTCCAATAGTCAATCACAGCCACTTGTCCAAATTACATTTTCTGAACCTTTCTTTACACTTCTGTGCTTTGATGTTCTTGCGTTTCTAATTACCGCTGTTTGCTGAGGCGCTGAGGCTCATACTAGTCCTGATGTGAATGATACCTGAAATCATGCTGCTTGTTGAGTGGTGTGCTATTATCTTTCTGAGCAGTCAGATTATTTATTTATTTATTTGCAGATGCAAAGACAGACAAAAACATACTGTCTATTGGTTTTATCGGGTTTAAACAATGTATTTAACAGCAACTCAGAACACCTTAGCAACCACTTTGACAACCACCTTGAATGTCCTAGCAAGTTCTACACGGGCAAGCCAAGCACTACTTGTGTTTCCTTTAAAATGTAATATGTAGTATGTCATACTACATATTACAAATGTAATATAGGCCTAGTTATTTTCAGCTGTTCACATACCAAGAACATACATATTTTTCCAGCACAAATGAGCTCCATATGTTCATATTCATATTCTGAACAAACTTGGTTTTAAAATTAAATTAATTGATAATGTTGTCTGGCTCTCAGGATTGCAGGGTTTCATCAATGTTGAGCATCAACATCTGTTGTTTTCTGAACCACCGCACCAGAACGGGGTTAAGCCAGAACTAGTGGGCTACAAGAAACAAAAACTCAGTCTGTCTGGTGTGGTTCAGATTTGGTTCAGATTTAGGGATTTGTTTCGCATTTGTTCTATCTGTATTCATTTTTCCTTGCTTTTTCTGTGTGTGTTTTCAGAAGGTTTGCTTTGTTGAACTTGCGATCCACTGAGCATATACACATGTTCAGGTTTTTTGTCATTCTCAATGCTATAAAGAGTTTTTTGTTATTTATCTTAAAAGCCCAGTGCCTTGTGAGTCCTGTGGGGTTAAGAAAGGCATTTGATTTCCTGTAGCAGAGCTGGTATAATTTAGCACTGTGGAATGAATCCCATCTGAGATTCATTTTCTGGAACGCTCCTTTGAGATGCATGCTGAGCTTTAGAGATGGCTATAGCAATGGACATTAAAACACAGAGTAATGAAGACAGAGTGCTCCGAGAAGAATGAATCTCTTTCTCTCTCCTTCGCTTTCACACATAAATCCTTTAGTCTCTCAAAGAACAATTCGTGTGGGATGTCAAGAAAATTGAAGTATTAGCTATCACACTAGGTCACAATAAGCCACTGGTATTTGTCTCTGGCTTATGCTTTAATATCTTGTTTGAAGTAGGATGGTTTCTCAAGCTCTCCATTGTTGACATGGAAGATAACTGTGCGTTTTGTACCAAACCGGGTTCTGTGGAAAATGTGGATTATTGCAAGATCCTCAGAGATAAAACCTTCTCTCTTTGATCAAGACATTGACAAAAACCCATCATCCTTGGTAAACATTTAGTGTGTTTATATATTTTTTTTTTTGCTGCTCATTGGTTGCTTTTTCATTGGATTTATGGCTTATCTCAGTTTTCTTGGTCTCTTTTAAGGATCAACGTTGTCTCAGATGTAACTTTCTGTCCATCAAAGAATCCTGCAAAAAACAAAAAACAGTAACACGTTTTATGGTTTCCTCAAAAATAATAAGAAGAATTGTGTTCTAAGCATTTTAGAATAAATCGTGAAGGATCATGACACTGAAGACTGTATTAATGGCTGCTGAAAATTCAGCTTCATTGCAGGATATATAGCATCTGGTATGTGATATTATATTGTTCTTTTCTTAGGAGCTAATTCTTAAAATCTGAAGATGTAATCCTTTTGCTCTCCATTTGATATTATTGCATCTAGGTGAAGCAGTGGAAATTAAAGTCCACTGAACAGATCAATATTTTATCAAAGTAGCAGAGTCTAGTGTACATTCAAAGGACTATCATACACTTTAATCTGACAGCATTTATTATGTTGTTGTCCTTGTTCTGTAAACACCAGATAGAATTGACCTGTAATAAAATATGTGACCCTGCACAACATAACCAGTCTTAAGTCGCTGGGGTATATTTGTAGCAACAGCCAAAAATACATTGTATGGGTCAAAATGATCAATTTTATGCCAAAAATCATTAGGATATAAAGTAAAGATCATGTACTATGAAGATATTTGATTAGTAATATCTATGCAATATGAACAACTTTAAAGGCGATTTTCAAATATTGTCCTATTATAACAAACTATACATCAATGGAAAGCTTATTTATTCAGCTTTCAGATTATGTATAAATCTCAATTTCGAAAAATTGACACTTAAAACTGGTTTTGTGGTCCATGGTCACATATGTCTTAAAATAACTTCAAACCGGTCGACTGAAGATGGTCGGGACTGAGTCAGGACTCAAACAGGGAAAATAATTACAGTTGACTTGCTAATGAATAGTTAGCTTCTCATGGTGAAATGTAATATGGGGTTTTATTCTGTTCTTGGAGTTCAAGTGGATATTTGTTTTAGAGTGAAAAGTACTGAGGCAGAACTAATAAAACAGCGGTGTTCGGCACAAATTTGTGTGGCTTTTTGCACTTTTATTTTTTGGTCAGTATCATTGATTTTCTTCATTTCTCATTACTTACTGATTGACTTGAATACCCATGCATCCCGGCCTAATTTTTTTTCGGTTTTGTGGGGTTATGAGCGGCCTCGCTGAAACCTCTCCTCTAGTGATTATTTTTTATTCTCTCAGTGTTGAAATAAAGTGAAATAACCCATGCAATAAAATGGCAAAGATTTTAATGGACTATAATAGCAGTAAATTGGCTTCTTATATTAGATATCCCAGGAGAGTTTTCTGTTACCAAGAAAGCTGCTTAGTTTTTTCTCGTTTTATATATTTGAATAACTTTTTTGCCCTCTACCAGTGAGAAACTACAGGGGACTCATTTTTAACTGTCCATTCATTGTTATTTTTACAATTATACTTCCACTTTTCTCGTAGTGCCCTTGAAATACACTTCTCCAAGGAGTTGTGAAGTGAAATGCAAGATGTCCCACTGGGGTTGACCCTCTGACCCAACACTGGGGGGTACATCCGCCAAATCCAAAAGCCATTTTTCTCCATTTGTCTGACTAAGTGCTGCTGTGAAATGATGTTCTTCTGGGCGGACGAACTGCACTACGATTTGAAGGGCCCCATGCTGGTGTGTTCCAGCCAGAAGCTCATTATTCTCACTTTGGGGTCAGGTGTGCTTGATACTTCATGCTGGCTATTACAGGCGGTGCCCCTCCCAAGTGTCAGATGCTGTTGTGTCTGTTGTCGGATCTGATTTGTCACCTGTATCCTCCTTGGGGCCGGTCTCCCATAATCAAACTATGGCAGGATTATCCACACCATCCCCAGCTCCAGGTGGGCTGTCACAGCAGCTGTATGGCACATCCGCCCGCCACGGCTGCCCACGCCGAACCACGCCACTGTTTGAATGCAGAATGTCAGTGCTAATGCTGGACAGAGGCACATTTCCCTGCTGGATTTCGATGTCCGTGGCAGCAGGCTGGCGGAAGACCAGCTTTCTCTCAGTTGTGTTGTCCAAAGCTCTATTCCTCAGCAAGCCGGTCCCCTTCCCAGACACGGTGACATTTCCTCTGTGCAAGCTCATCTGCAGCCAGGCTGTCCCTTACTGCCTTTCATGTTTAATGTCAAATAAGAGCTTAATTGTGCCATCATGGCAAAATTGATAAAGCCAGGCCATTATGTCTGGCTGTCCAAGCATAACGCTAATGAATGGCCGCAATTAGCGAAGACTTCGTGAGTCATGATGGTCCATTCAGGCAGTGTAACATTAAGTCCACATAAAGAGCAATATAAATTGTAGATAAATTGAAAATTTAAGCCATCTCTTTTTCTCATGTCTTAATTCTGCTAGTGGCTGGTCTGCAGTAACCTTGCCGATTGCATAATGAAGATGCAATTGAGTGCACTTGTTGGTGAGGTCAAAAAGGAATTTGAAATCTTTGCATGTACCAGACACTCCATTTCCACTCTGTATCAGACAGTCACCCCTCAATCATGAAAGCAGAAGTACATTTGCATTTCAATATTTGCACATTTGCAAAAAGGATAGAGAATCAACAGTCATATCCCCATTCAACTCATGCGCTGTATTTTAAGGCTTCTGTTGTCGTACAATCAGTTTGTGTGAGGAACGCACCAATTTAAGCAATTTTTCACAGAAAATATCCTGTGTTGATGTTGATGCAGAACTTGAATCTTACTTGCATTTTTCAAACTTATGTTGTGAATGTGATCAGTCCAGAAAATCAATGCAGGGCTCAACAAGAAGGATTTTTGTTAACATCTTCCCTGCCAACATTGTAAAAACCTCACCACAAAATAATGATCCCCTTTTCTTAGCAACACATTTTTATGTTTTTAAAAATAAGTATATTTTTCATTAAATGTTGTATTTTAATAGCATTTTTGGTTTTGAAATTATAGCTATAATGCAACTAGGCTACATGAATTTATACGCTTTGCTTGAAACCGTTTGCATATGATGCAGAGCTTGAATAATTTGATTCTAGTTTTCATCACATTCTTACTGATGCTTTCAAGACTATCAAAAGTCAATTTGACATAATCTGGCCCCAGACCAGCAGGCCATCCTTATTGTAATGGCATTTGGCTTCAAAGACGTCAGACCTGGTGCCGCATCTTTAGAAATGCCAGTTTTTATTTGTGAATAAGATTTGAGAGCAGTGGCTTCACAAGTCATTTGGGATGTTTTTCCCTATTTGGAGCTTGGCAGGAGTAAATGTAACAGTTTCTGCAACATTGCAACATTTTGCAACATTTTTATGTGAACTATTACTTATTTAAAGTTTATTAATTTGACGTTACTTGAAGTCTTAGGCAAAATGATGGTTAGAAAGTCATAAATTATAATAGAGAGAAGTAGAGATGGATTAGAACTAGTAGCTTTAGAGGTTGTGACCAATCACAATCCATTTCACAAATATTATCATGATATCATCACTGATGGTTAGATATCCACAGATAGATAGAATAGTGGAAGGAAAGACAGGAAGCAAGGGAGCAAGGCTGGAAAAGTACCTCGAACTCTTGTTACCTGAAGCGCGACTGCGCCATATGTCAGTGTGCTTCCTTGAAGGCTGTGGCTCCTACGTCCAATGATTGTATTAGTGTGAGTCAATGGTAATCAAGAGGAAGTGCCTTGCAAGCTCTCTAATTATACACAGCTAAATTAATCCAGTTGCAAACTTCCTAATGTTTTCCATTCCGGCCCATTCCTCTGGGCACCGTGCCGTCCCAATCTATGCTAATATTGATACAGGAAAGGGTCTTGTGATTTCCAGGGATAAGCTCTAATGATTCTGACTCATGTGTCTGGTTCTGGGCCAGTGGAGTGTTCAGAGATTTCTCACAGCCCAGGCCAGTATGTGTTCGTTTAATCCTCTTTTATTTTACCCTTTCAAATGCAGGCGTATCAGATCCCAAAAGAGCGCATGTGCATACAAATCGCCCAAGGTTTGCTAGAAAGTGCCAGATAACGCACCTGCGGAGCGCTGCTGGAGTGTTAAGGAAAGCAGGATCAGAGCCAAGCCCCGTATATGGCGACATATGGTGATTTAAACGTTAATAATTAGGAAGCTTTAATTCATTACATGATGCATCAGTCTCACCTCTGTTGGCATTGGCCTTTGTGTCGACCCGGGGAAGAAATCAAATGGAGTAATTAGCTACATGCGCTTCCTTTACTCTAATAGAGATATACGGTACAAGTCCCTCACCGTCTTGACCTTTTCTGATGCCACAAACAATTTCACTACATTAATGTGCTTGTAATAAGCCATATTAGAAAATCTCTGTAAACTGTGTGCTAATATTAAGCTTGCATGGTACAAATCTTGTTTGTTCGCTCAGAGACAGGGTTTTGCTCTCTGTAAGCGTTCCATGCGTGATTCACGACGGCCTTGTGCTCGTATCGATCGAGAAAGAAGCGCCTTGTGGCTGATGCAGTGAGCGTCAAAGCTGAGAACTCACCCCAGAGATGCATCTTTTGTGTCCGTACACAAGGTCTCTAATGTGCAATCAAGGACGTAGCTTGAGCCAGTGAATGTGATCATTTGCTGGGATGTTTTTCAAACTGAAAACATGCTTGATGTCAGCACATCTGTGGTGGATATTCATACCCTTCGCTGCTCACATGCTCTAAACTTCCTATTGGACGTGGGTCTCGTCTGAATGCTGAATATCAATGGACATGCAGGATGCGTTAAGAATTCAGAGGGCAGCACTTGCATAAGTGCATAACAGTAATTAGACGGTCTTTTCTTCATTGTGCCGTCCTCTAATGGAAGCTATCATTGAGTTCTCCTTCACTTGTGTCGTATGAGTATCACACTGTGTTCGGGTTAAAAAAATTGGGTCTGAAGACTGCAAGAGTGCAGCAGATTTGATTAGGTTTGATGTGAAGACAGATGGTTAATAAAGAACAGGAAGGTCAATGCCAGCAAAGGAAGGACCAGGTAAACAGAGGCACTAAGATGTCCATCTGCAGATTGAAGGTTAATTGGTGAAGTGCTGTGATTTTGGCTTTTTGTAGTTCATCTTTTGGTACTGTTATTCCATTTTGTGGCTGTTTTGGTATTACTGCCTATTGATGGCTTAGACCGACTTTCTCTATTCTTTATTTTACTCAAATGTATAAAACAAATATTCATAAGCACTCATTTGATACTTAGTGTGAAACAAAATATTAAATGTAATGTCTTATTTGTCTCCTGCTTATTAGGCAAAAATACAGTAAAAGCAGTAATACCGTGAAATATTATTACTTACAATTAAAAATAAAGTTTTCTTTTTTAATACATAAAATTGAATTTATTGCTGTGATGGCAAAACTGAATTTGCAGCATCATTACTCCAGTCTTCAGTGTCACATGATCCTCCAGAAATAATTTTAATATGCTGATGGCTGGTTGGTTATTATAAATGTTAAAAACAATAGCTGCTTGATATTATTGTGCAACTGTGAAATATTTTTTTCTGGATTCTTTGATAAATACAAAGTACAGCATTTACTGTTACTTTTCTATTTAAGGCATCCATTACTCAGTTAAAAACTTAATTTCTGGAAGAAGTTTTTTTTTTACGGACCCCAAACTTTTAAACAGTATTGTACATGGGGGAAAACCATAAAATCATGTTAAAATATTCATATCAAATTTGAGTTTATATCCTCGTCATGCGTGTTCCTGTTCCCCCCTCCTGTGTGCACCGTGACAGAAGACCAGACCAAAACCGTAAGCGGCGCCCATTCACCCGTTTGTTTTCCGTTTGAAAAGTTTTATTTTGTTCCAGTGTTTGTGTATGTCTGTCCGCGGCATGGAAGTCGCCGCTCGTCATTCCACCATAGCCCACTGCAAGTCGGCGTGGGAGTTCGCGCCGCGAGTGCCGCGAGTCCACTGGCCGCGCCCTCAATCGCGGGAGATATCCGCGCCGGCGGTGGCTCTCCCAAGCCCGGCAGCAGCTTGCCTAGTTCCCAGGTTGCCGCTCCCCAGGCGCGCGTTCGGGAGAGATCACGCCACGGATCGCCTCTGACTCAATGCCCGCCGGCCCGCCTCTCTGACTCAATGCCCGCCCGGCCCTCGCTGTCCTAAAGCCCGCCGGATTGCCGCTGACTCAAGCCCGCGGATTGCCGCTGACTCAAGCCCACTGGATCGGCGTTGATTCATGCCGCTGGCCGCCGCTATCCCTAGCCCGTGGATCAAGTCCACATGTCACGGCCAGGAGTGCCGTGTGTCTGTCTTGTTGTGCCCACAGGAACATTTTAAACTACCTTGTCTTGTCTTGTCTTGTCCATGGAGACTCGTCTGGGGCAGGCGGCTCCTCGTGTTGTGGCCATGGAGGCCATTCTAGCCGCCTGCCCCCTTGTTGCTGAAGTGGAGGCGGTCGCTGAGGGACCCTGTGAGGGCCCCTGACTCCTGATCATGCCCAGAGGAAGCCTCAGCCTCCGAGCTAGCCCAGGAGGGCTTCTGGTTCCTGTGGGATGTCTTGTCTGTCGGGCCCTGGAGGGCTTTCCTGTCCTCGTGTCCTGTCTGTCTGGCCCTGGAGGGCTGTCCTGTCGTGTCTGTCTGGCCCTGGAGGGCTTTCCTGTGGGATGTCCTGTCTGGCCCTGGAGGGCTTTCCTGTCGTCGTGTCCTGTCTTGACTGTCTGGCCCTGGAGGGCTTTCCTGTCGTCGTGTCCTGTCTGGCCCTGGAGGGCTGTCCTGTCGTGTTTTGTACTGTCCTGTCTGTTTTAGCCCTGGAGGGCTCCTGATACCCCTCACTTCCCATGGAAATTTTTGGGGGGTAGTAGGGTTCGCCAGGGGCCGGGCCGAGGGGTCGAGGCCTGGGGCCCAAGACCATCTGCCATGGCCTCCAGAGCTCCCAGCTCCGCCATGGTCCCAGACTCCCTGCACTGCCATGGCTTCCAGAGTTCCCAGCTCCGCCATGGTCCCTGTCTGTCTGTTCTGCTCTGGAGGTCCCGTCCTGCGTTCCTGTCTGTGTCTGTCCTGAGGGCCTCCAGAGCGCCCACCCCCCCTCCCTGATGGAACTGTTAAGGCTCGGGACGAGCCTTTCGGGAGGGGGGAGTTATGTCAGGCCTCTGTCGTGTGTCATGTGTCCCCACCTCATGTTTCCTTATTTGGTTTGTTTCCGGTCCTTGTTTAATGTCATTATTAGTTAATTCATGTCCAGCCGTGTTTGTCTAATTATCTATGATTTACCTGTGTATATTAGTTCATGCCTGTTCAGTTGGATGTGGTCTGGTCTACTTGTTATTCCCGGTGTATCCTGTTTGTGAGTACTGCCTTGTCATGTCCTGCCTTGATGTGTTATTAAATATTATCATTTGAGTTTATATCCTCGTCTGCGTGTTCCAGTTCCCCCCTCGTGTGTGCACCGTGACAATATGCTGATGGCTGGTTGCTTATTATAAATGTTGAAAACAATTGCTGCTTGATATTTTTGTGCAACTGTGATATATATAGTTTTTCTGGATTCTTTGATAAATACAAAGTACAGCATTTACTGTTAATTTTCTATTTAAGGCATCCATTACTCAGTTAAAACGTAATTTCTGGAATAATTTTTTTACAGACCCCAAACTTTTAAACAGTATTGTACATGGGGGGAAAACCATAAAATCATGTTAAAATATTAATATCAAATGAAGTTATCAGTAATACGAAGTTTGAGATCACGTTGGCATCATAACCATGATGAGATGTATGGATTCTAGCAAACCTTGACTTTATTACCTATTTAATAGCCTCAGCCCGAGGCGGCACAGCCATCGCCCATGGGCCGCCTACAGCATGTTGCACACAAAACTTGATCTGGAAATCTCTAATCTGATTGGCTGACTTCCGGTGGGAATCAAAGTCATGTTTACAAAGTACTTGGTTGACACAGTGAATCCTCTTGAGGGTGAAATAATCACTGGATTTGACAAAGTCTGCCTTTTTAATGGCTTCAGAGGCAAGTGAACAAGCAAAATAAGTGGTTTTTGACCAGAATAAGGTGCAGCCTTTACAAATGTAATTCACTCGGTTTGTTCAAATCTGTGTCAAAGATCCTATAATACCAAACTGTTGAATGTAGGGGTGTTGCGATATACGGTATTGACGATAACCGTGATATTCAAAGCAACAATTATCGATATCATGTTAATTTAGTGTGTGACGATATACCGGTATTGGCAATATTTAAAATGAACAGGAGTCTTATGTTAACACTACATGTAAATACTCCTGCGCCAGACCTCCAGTTGGCAGTATTGTGCTTAACCCTGACACCCGTCACACAAGAAGAAGAGCAGCACTCGCAGCTTCTCGAGAAGAGCCGTGTTCATCAGAGAAAGTTCCCATTATTTTACTAGTCATAGAATGGGAAATGTAACATTAACCTGTTAACAGAGGTTTTCTGTGTTCATATATTTAAGAAAAGGGTGATTATTTTAATAAGTACCATGGTTTCTTTTCTCGTCTTATTTTTGTATTTGCAATCAATACGCCCTGTGCATTGTAATACTTTATTTCTTTGTTAAAATCTGTTACCAGTTACACGATTAAAACTGATCTTGAAAAACTGAGCGACCACTGTGCTACATTAAACTCTGTAAAACGTTCACCTGGTCGCAGTGCCATGCAATTAATACCTCATCTGCGGTCGTTCTAGATGCACATTAAAACTGAATTAGCAGTGCTATTACTGGATGACTTCAGCACCGGTGCAACTATAGGGTAAAGAGCTTAAAATATGGGTACACAAGTTAACAGGTGAAAGTATCAGTTTAGATGTTAATATGGCTTTACAATAAGGTTCATTAGTTAACATGACATATGAAAACAATACTTCCACAGCATTTATTAATCTCAGTTCATGTTCATTTCAGCATTTACTAATGCATTATTAAAATCACAAGTTGTGTTTGTAATCATAAATACAGCGACTGTATTTTTATTAACATTAACAAAGATTCTAAAATTGTGTAATAAATGAATTGCTAGTTAATACATTAATGTTTACAAATGACATCTTATTGTAAAGCGTTACCATTAATATTTATTCATCATACTGTTGAACTTTGACAGTATTTAGGGCCCGAGCACCGATGGTGTGAGGATCCTCAAGTCAAGTCAAGTTGAGCTTTATTGTCATTCCGCTACATGTGTGGACATATAGTGGGACGAGATGTCGTGCCTCACAGGACCACGGTGCTACATAAATACAGATATACAACATGAAGTAACATGAAACGTTTGGGGTTTCAGAGAGGGGCAGTGTGATGTGAGTTCAGGGCTCTCACAGCCTGGGGGAAAAAGCTGTTGAGCAGTCTGGCGGAGCGGGCTCTGATACTCCGGTACCGTCTACCTGAGGGTAGGAGCTGGAAGAGACTCAATAAACAAAATACAAAATTATTTGACTGATATCCCCCCCCAAGATTTCTATAGATACCGCGATATATCGACATCGTGAATTCTTATGGCCACAATAACCGTGATATGAAAAATCTAATATCGTGACAGCCCTAGTTGGATGTGATTGTAGAATACTCCAACAATCCAAATAAAAGTGCTGAAAGATTGGATAAACGAAGGATTTGTCCAAGTTTGAAGGATTTATCAAAGCTGGGCTCTATTAACCTTCTTTTGCTCCCTATTAATCCTATGGAAATCCTTCTGTCAAAGCCTGCTGCTAACGTAAGGAGCCAAACAGAAAAAGAGACCTTTTTTGATTCCTTTCCTTTTTTCGCAGTGTTGGATTTGAGTAGGATTATGGTTCCTGAAAAGCCTGTCTTTATGCTCGTATCAAACAGCGACATTAGGCTGAGGGTGAATGACGCCAGTGCCAGGCAGTAAAATAGAAGGAGAGCAGAAGGGGTAATGGATACTGGGAGACGGATGTGAACCACTACACAATGTGAGGGGTCCCGGAGTCTCAGTAGGCCGTGGATTTTTAGTCTATCTCCTGGAAAAGTGTGTCTGTGTGTGTGCGTAATAGCTGGTCTGCCCTGGGGTGGTTTGCGGGAGCTTGACTCTGCCTCCCCTCTGTGCCAACCTGTTTCCCTTGCTGTCAATCATCCACAGGCAGCCTGTCAACTGATTGGCCGAGAACAGGCCTGTCGGTTGGGAGCTCGACCGTGACCTTACTCTGCATTTCTCAGCCTCTCTGCACATATTTTCCTTCTCACCTCTCAGATTGATCAAATACCGTGACTTTTTCCAGCTGCCTAACTCAAAACGGATGCTCAAAATTTTGGGGCTTTTTTGACACATTTTTATTGTAGGAATGCACCGCTCCAATACCTGGATCGGTATTGGCACCCATACCGACCTTTTAAAATGGATTGAGTAGTGGCTGGATGTGACAGATCCAATTTTATACTGTTTGTTAGTCACGGTCATTACTGTCATCATTACTGCCCGAAATAGAATAAGAGAAATAGACTTGAGCCAGTGGTAATTTGGCATCAGTGACGACAAGATGCTAATCTGAACATGAATTATATGTGAGAGATTTACTTGTAACTGCTGTTGCATTAGTTTAAATTTATGTTGTTCTTTCTATTTAGCAGAAATGCTTGGCTTATAAGAATTTACTCTTAAAGTATTGTAACACACACTCATAGCATTCACATTTGCATTTTTGAATTAAGATGATACCAGATTTAGCAAGGTGACCATTACATTTCCATTTTTAGAATTCATCGTCATCAGTAGTTATTTATTTATATGGGGTGTAACAATATCAAAATCTCATGATACAATAATATTGTGATATGAAGTCCACGATACGATATGTATTGCTGTATAAAAAAAAGACAAATTAAGATTTGTACAAAAAGAAAGAAGTTTTAAAGTTATTAGAATATAATAATAATGATAGTGACAATGACAGTAATAATAGCCATACATTGTAAAACAATTGCACTGTAATATATATAATGCTGATGAGTTTGTGTGTTTATATATTTTTTATGTGTATGTATAATGTGTAGTCATAAGTTTGCATTTATTTACACTATTACACTGTTTACACTATTATTTATTTTATTGTAATAAATTACAGGATTCTGAAAACATTATCTGGACTTGCACATAAGCTGAAACACGCTCTAACTACTGGTCCACGACTCCATTCGTCTTTTATCCATCAGATTGTTTAGCCAGATCATGAGCTCAGTGAATGAAAACACTTTCATAAGTGTTTTTGAGTGAGGAGATCCATGTAAAGCTCTCTCTGGATGGAGACGGGCTGAATCAAAGCACAGCAATAGCAAGTGTCTGCCAACAGAAGTGGGCTGAGGCTCCTCACACACAAATACTCGCTGATTTGATTTGAGCACTGTTTGTTTCTGTTTATTAAAGAGTCATAGGAGTGGATGCCAAAAGACTAACGAGAATCATTTCTGGAGCTCGGTGAAGCGGGCAGCGTGATTTCTCGGTGTGGATTAAAACAGTCATATTCAATGCTTGAATTTCTTCTGTTGCTTTTATTGTAGGGCGCAAATAAACTGTCGGCTCAGTTCGATTTAATTAGGTTCATCACATCAACTTTGGGTTTATCACAGCTGAGCAGAACAAATAAAACACGGCATGTCTGTGTTTAGACTTTATTTTTAAAGTGACTGGCAGTTTTGATCTGGTTACCAAAGCAAAAAAGCGCTTCATCACAATGTATGCTATCATATCTGTATCAGTGGACTGAATGTTAAGCTGATTTACAGTATGATCTAAAATTTATGATATGCAAAAATGCATTTATGATTAAATAACTTTAATCGGTAAGGACAATGATTTTGGGAAAGATGTATTTTTTAAAATCTGAGCCACTGGACGTTGTGCATCATCAACCATTTTAGTCTACTAAAAATAAAATCCTATACACATTGCAAAGGAGCCCATCAAGTAGAGTGACTGCCGACATTGCTATTTTTTACTGTTCCTTCCGACTGCACACCATAAATATCTGTCAGATCAAAATCCATGTTATTTTCCCTCCAAATAAATGATCCATTTGATTTGCTCTTAGCTTGCTGTTGATGTGCGTGCAGTCGAGTGATGCGTAAAGCTAAATACAGAGTAGCACTCGGGGGGGCGTGGCTTCCTCTCTTCATCTCCATGGTATCCACAACCAAGCTCCCTCTGTGCATGTTCAAGTTAAAACCCATTGATTTTCATTACAGATTACAGTGTATGTGGATGTATGGTGTGCTGCCATTATGGAATATATTGCTGCCACAGTACAACGGCGCCAGTACGCTCACCACACACCAGCTACAGGTGGAGAGGAGAGAGAGTCATAGAGCCAATCAAGTGGATGGGGATTATTAGGAGGCCACGATTGACAAGGGCCAGTGGGGAATTTCGCCAGGACACCGGGTTAAACCCCTACTCTTTTACGAGAAGTGCCATGGGTTATTGATGACTTATCTTGCATTTGACTGATTATTATCCAGTCAGATTCCTTACAGAATTAAAATGTTCCTTCCCATAAATCATCCTGCATCCATAGACAATTCATGGCTGTGATGTTAAACTTATTGTTTATTTTATATTTAATGTTACCTGTATACTTTTTCCCCCCTAAAAGTTCACTCATCCCATGCCATTTGTGACTCTGGACCACAAAACCAGTCATAAGTCGCATGGGTATTTTTGTAGCAATAGCCAATAATATATTGGATAGCTCAAAATTATAGATTTTTCTTTTATGCCAAAAATCATTAGGATATTAACTAAAGATCATGTTCCATGAAGATATTTTGTACACTTCCTACCGTAAATATATAAAAACATAATTTTTTATTAGTAATATGCATTGCTAAGAACTTAATTTGGACAACTTTAAAGGCGTTTTCTCAATATTTAGATTACTTTGCACCTTCAGGTTCCAGATTTGTAAATTGTTGTACAGTATCTCAGCCAAATATTGTCCTATCCTAATAAACCATACATTGATGCAAAGCGCATTTATTCTGCTTTCAGATTATGTATAAAGACTGAGAATCAAGTAAATTTCTGTAAGCGTTCCAGAATTTTGGAAAACTTTTCAAAGTCTTTTGAAAAGTTTGTAAAAATGTACCGGAAATATTCCACCCCTTTGCAACCCAAAAGCTGAAGGACTTACAGTTTTAGACAGTTGGGCTTATTCGCTTGAGCCATTAAGAAATCACATAGCAACACGTATAGTACAAACCCCTCAGAACACTTTATCAACCACCCACACGCTAGCATAGCATTACGTCGGCAAGTCCACACGCCAACACCACTCAGATTTTCTTCAAAAAATGTTGTAATTGAATTTGAATATGCTGCTTTTAATCCTGTTTTGTATGTGACATAATAGTTAATGGGGTTTGATGATGGGCGGGTGATTGCATGTGTGCGGGAGACAATGCTACAGGTGATTAATTCTTCTGCTGAGCCTTGAAGTTGATTTATTTATTTGGAAATGGCACAGTATGACCGGGTCTGATAATAGTTCCCATGGTGAAGACAGCAGATAGGTCGTCCATTTCCCTCTCATGATACTTCGCTCTCTTGGAGAGATTGCAGATCTGCTATCATTTAGCCCTCCCTTTTCAGACTGCGTGCCCTGCTGTGCTCATGGTCAGCTATTAGCCTAGCTCCTAGGAAGGAGAGAGAGAGAGAGAGAGAGAGAGAGAGAGAGAGAGAGAGAGAGGTGAGAGTGAGAGAGAGAGAGAGACGACCATGTGTCTGATGTATTAGTGTCTGAAAATAAACGTCTGTTCTCTCTACACAGCCTTGCAGACATTCGTTTAGCCCTGGGCTAAAGCGGAAATGCTAAATGTGTTTCTTGCTGTGCTGATATTGATGTCTGATCGCTTGATGGCCTGGGATTCTGTTCTAAAAGGGGTTTTGCTTTGAGAACGTTATTAATTATACTGTTTTGCTACCGAAACCTTTTTGAAAGGAAGAATCTGGCCTCCTGAGGTCAGTAAGATGTTTTTGATGAGTTAACCATTTAATCGTCAAGAGTTTACTTAAAATAAAACGTTATAGTCAGTAGTGTGAAAAATACCTGATTCTTGCCCCTTTTTCATTTTGACCTTTTACTGATTATTGACTTCAAATCTGTTGAGAGGTACATTTTTAAAACACATTGGATGGATAACAATGAACAATGTTGGCTTAAAACATAAGGTACTTAATTCAATGATTTAATTTGTATTTTGTAAGAACATACTCCTCATTCTGTCCAGTCGCCTTCAAATGAGCAATGTGACAAATGTCTGTTCCCAGTGGTTGCATTCAAGCATAAGTAAGTAAGTGCTGTTACTTATAATTCTGGCACAATAAAATCTCACTTGATCATTGGGAGGTGTTTGAACTGACTGAATCATCTAGACCAGTGTTTACCAATCCTGCTCTTCTGCATTCTCATTCTTAAGCCCTTTTTTAAACTGGGATGTACAATTCAAGTAGGGGAAGACTGGAACATTTTACATTTAATGCATTAATATTTTAAGCATTTTATTTTAGATTTTTATGTTAGACCCTGCAAGCATAAGTGACTCGCTCAAAAAAGTGTATAGTTTAAACAGTGGTGGCTAGAGTTTTCCATTTGCTCAGGAGTCGCTAAAAAGTAATGCATCTCTTTAATGTTTTCTCTTGTGGTATAAACAAGTGTAAATGTCAACTTCTTCATATGCGTCTTAAGGATTGAAGTCTGTCCAACAAAGAGTAAGCTCATTGATTTATTCCATTTTATTCCAGTCAGTATTCCTGGTTGGATCCTACCATACATATTTAGTTATGTCTGCTTACATTTCAACTTATATTTCAAGTGTAAATGAGCACAAGCTGTAACATTGCACATTTTGTATTTGTTTTTATCTCTTACATACTAAATCAGAGGCAGGTATGAGACATAATTATAAGACACCTTATTATTCTTTTATAATTATTCTTTTGTTTTTATTCAGCCATTATCAACCTTTATACTGCCAATAAAACATTTACCTAGCCACATCACTTCAATCCCAGTATACATTTACCCAACTATTATCAAAAGTATTTCTAAATAAATACAACAAAACATTTTCTTGCGACCTTACGTGAAGTATTATGACAAAATGCATTATGAAGAAGAATTGGACCGGTTCTGCAGCAGTATTAGCATCATGCTTCATAAGACAATTTATGAGATTAATAGTACACTTTTACTCAGAACTCACTTCAAACCACCATCGAGTGTTTGTAATAACTTCCTTTTGCGATCAGATGTGGAATTTGGTCGTTTACTGTTGTTAAAATATGCTATTTATAGCCTTTTATATCGCTGCACAAATTAGCATTTCAGATGTACACATTCATCTCAAGAAAATCACATACAAACCATATTCTATCGTAATCGTGTGTTTATTATTTTATATAATCTATAGTGGCTGTTTATTTATGCTGTGTAAAAGCCTTAACATGTATGCTCTAGTGTATCACCAGCAAAATCACGATACGTATCACGATACAGAGGCCACGATACGATACACATCACGATACAGAGGTCACGATATGATACGGGACTGCACTTAATTTCACCTCAGAAGAATTTAGGAAAACAGCTGTTTATTAAACACCGCATGCTATAGGGACATTGCTAGCTATAGGCAGAGCAGGCAGTTGACCTCTGCATTATGAAGGGCATCCATAACCGTCATTACCACAGTAGAATATAGGTAATGGCATATGTTTAATGTTTACATTGGGCACTCCCCAAAGGTAAAATATTCTGATTGTTTGCATCTTCTTTTTAAGCCCATAAATAATACTCGTTCTAATACATTTATATTGTAATGTAGTCTTATTAATATATTAAAAGAATAATCTTAACATGGCTGGTAGGCTATCATTGCACAAATTAACGCACTCTCTACATTAAAAAAATTAAAATGAGAAAAGTTCTAAAGTAATGCGCTGTCTTCACTGAATCTCACGCACACACACGCTCAGTCACTCACACACACATACACGCTCTGTCACACACACATATCATGTTGCGGCCGTGCACAGACATTCAGAAAAAAACTTTTTAGCGCTGCCCCGCAATTTTATCAATAACATAGCTTAATCGCTCAAGAGCTACATTCTATACATTATCTTTCTCAACAAGGAGCTGGTAACATCATTGTTTCTAAAGGAATTAAAGCCACAGCTTGTTACGGTGGTAATTCATACATACACAGCATCTCTCTCTCTCTCTCTCTCTCTCTCTCGTGCTCTCTCTCTCTCATATGTGAACACTTGATGAATTACACTTTTCTGAGAATAGAATATTGAAGTGGAAATCGCTAAACTGCAAGCTAGCCGGTGTTTTCAGAAAGCAAGTGCGTTTATCCACTGTGGAGAGAGCGTGCGCACATATGTTTGCCAGGTTGACAAAGATAAGTATCACACTTAGCAGATGTTTCCATATTGCGCAAGTGCCAAGTTCTGTTTCGGGGATTTCGTCTCTTTATATCAGGCAACCCAGTAGTGTTCTTCTGCGGCCAGATTAAACATCGGTGTTAAACATTTTAAACTGTGTTCTTGTATTCAAATTAAGTGCGGTCCACTGCTGCACACGTGCCCCAATATCGATACAGGGCCAGCTGTATCGATACTCGTATCGTCAAATCTCTGTGACGATACATCGCCGTATCGATATATCGAACACAGCACTCGTATGCTCTGGCTGAAACTCACGTTGTTTGTGATGTTACAACCGCCTCTCCGTTCTTAAGTTGCCAGGTATACATTCCAAGTATAATACCCATTAGTAAAATGATCTATTTTCAATTTTATTTGTCTACATACACTTTGGGTGGCTGCGGTTCATTATAAAAGTAGCCCAAAAAACCGCAACCCACGGTTCTGTAATTTTTCCCAGCGACTGTATTTTCAAAATAGCCCGCTTGTTGTGCCACTACCCTGGCAACACTGGTTTGCTGTACCCTCATCACACACGACAGATAACCTTCCGCGCTGCGATGACGGCAAGAAATTGGGGTCAAACCTTATAATCCGATTAATTTGCGCCAAAAGAAATTACACATTAAAATTGTTCGATTAATCGCATGCCTTAACTCATTAACATTGATACCCATAATTTGAACATATTTAAATGTTATAAAGTAAAGCTGAGCCATTACTCCAGTCTTCAGTGTCACATGACCTTTCAGAAATAATTGTATTATGCTGATTTGATGCTCAAGAAACATTTCTTATAATTATCTATTGTGTTCAGGATCCTTTTATGAATATAAAGAACTGTATTTAAAATAGAGATCTTTTGTTACATTATAAATATATTTACTGTCACTTTTGATCAACTTAATGCATCCTTGCTAAATAAAAGTATTAATTTCATTAAAAAAAAAAAATACACTGACCTCAAATTTCTAAACTCTGATGTCATTTTTATTTAAGCCCTTTAAAGAGTTTTTTTCCTGTCTTTATAAAGAGCATGTTTCTAAGAAATACTGCAGACATCCATTAGCTTACCTAACACAAACATTTATGTTGTGATGATGCTTTTTCTCTCCTTTCAGTAAGCTGAAAAACAACAAGACCGTTTCCTTCTTGACACCGAGGGTGGGATTTTGATTATCACAGATCAGAAAATGAGCAGTCCAGAGCTGGGCATGATTCACAGTGTTTATTCACCTAGCGTGTTACCAAACTGTGGTCTACAAACCCTTGTCGTGAAAGCATTGCTAATAACAGCAGCATCACTGCTTATGCCACACATCTCTCATTTGTTAGCGATCAACAAAGACAAAACAGTGACGCGGGACTTTCAAAGGTGCCATGTAAAGCCAGCGTGGCACGACAACGCCTGAAGCAGACTGGCAGAGATTCGGTCACCTCTCGCCTTCTCGGCAGATGAGTCATTGCAAATGTCTCGCTCATGAATCAGTTGGGCTTCATTAGGGTTGATCGGAGGTGCTTTGACACCATTCGTGTCCTGGCCTGCTCACCCGCTATCACATGTTGAGTGAACTTATCCCAACCAGGTGGACCGTATCCATGGATACTGTCCCTTGGACCAGTTAACACCGCTGCAATTACTCATGCGACTGATGCTAGACCATTTAGTCTGGTTTTGCAGTTATCTAGAAATGACTGGAAGGGATCTGCTTACAGAAAGGTGCTTGTTGAGACAGATGCGATAGACCATCGTTATGCAGGGCAGACTGTCTCCCCAGGGACGAATCGCTCTGGCTGCATGCTGGGAAATATGACAGGCTGTTAATTGGACATGGCAGCAAGGCTACAGTGACACAAAGGGAGTTTAGATCAGTGCCACATCTAGTCTTAGTGCTGTGGTCTAACTTAAAGCCATCTACAACCTTCCCAGCTCCCATGACCAATTTTTTTTATAGTTATTTATTAATTTCATCCCGAGCAAGACTTTAATCAAGTGAGTTTCAGCTGTGTATATAGACTGTCTTTGATCAGACATATCTCATCCAGCAAAGAGTCGGTGTTATTACATTTCTCTTCTATAAAATGTGCACGTGCAAGGATGATTTGCAATGCTAGAGCCATGCTTTGAATCTGTTCTGAAAGAACCATTAACATAATAGTTTTGTTCAAATGATTTTTCAGCCAGCTTAAATAATTTTAATTATATTTTACACACATACAGTAGACATGTCTGTGTTTTGTAATATGATATACCTTATAAAATTAACGTCACACATAACATGAACTTGGTTCTTAGGTGTGCATTTAATTTTGTGCATTTATTTGTTCATTTGTGCATTTATTTATTTGTGCACATTATCCATTTTGGCCGTATGAAGTGCTTGCATATTTTTATGGATTATAAATAAAAACAAAGCTGTTCATTATCGCAAAATAAACCAGGCATGGTGATCAGCACTTCTGTATTCTAGACACAGGTGTCACATAACCCTGAAGTGGTTTGCTTTTGCGATAATGAGAGGCTAACTATACATTATCCCGCTTATTTCACGGCTACTTAATAAATAAATAAATAAACAGACATGAAATATTGATTTGAGTATTATGTGAGAAGAAAGAGTGATACGAGTCTAGCACAGCTATGGAAGAAATCATTCGCCAGGCATTGGTCAATTATACAATTTAGCCGTCATTATGCTTTAGCAATCAAGTGTTGGTCAACTAGTTGTTGTAGCAGTATTTTTCTCAGTGAATCATACAAAGTAGCTGCTTTAAATTGGTATTAAATTTGAATAAATATCCAAAAGATGAATTCCGTTGCTTAGTCACGCAGCGCCATTGCTGCGCCACTCAACTCGATTCATTTCCTGCTCTTGAATTAGAGTGCTTTAACAAAGGGGGAAAAAAGACATACATTTTTTTGGCGAATGTAATTGAGCCTTTCATTCTACTCATTAGTTTTCTTTAATAGTTTCTCTGTTATGATAATTACTTCGGTGCTCATTAAATAGCTGCATTCATTCCCTCGGTAGAACAAGATTCAGTGGAGGCATCTGTCAGGCAACACGGAAGAAAAAGGGAACATCTGAAGCTCAAATAAACGTGCATAAATGATAAACTACAGCAGAGTGACGTCGAGGGCCTTTGTGTGTTTTCAAGCATGCTTTTGAGCTTGGAGAGCTTTTTTTTCAATTTAGCAGATGTTGGATGACACAGAGGTGACAACGGAGTGAGAAAATCAGTCACGCTGTCGGTATGGTCCATCTTGCTCATAAAGTCTTTGCGAACTACTTAGATGTGCTGTAAGCACTGCAGGTGAATAATGGTGATGTCAAAGCCAATGATGAGACCAACATATGGCAGCCGTCACCCCACCGTGAGCTCGAGTGACACAAACACAAGGCCATCTTACTCACTCCGACACCTGTGGATCGTACAGCCATTCATTTGATGGTCAGACAAAATTCGTCGTCCCGCTCCTGATGCAAGAAGTATATTAAGGTAATACATTTGAAGGCCATAAAGGGTCTCTCATGGAGTCCACAAGCTGGGTAGATATTTCCTCTGAACTTATCACCTGTGCAAGGACTGATGGGTCAGTGATCCTTGTCGAGAAATAATTACTTTGCTCACTTCTTTTTTATTCTACCAAAGGTTGACATCATTTATCTCTCAGCCCCGGCGCTGTCAGTGCCACGGTGTCGTTTCTTAAATAAGGCGGGCTCGGTTTTGCAGAACCTCTCTCTAGGACCCATTAGTTTCCCAGTGCAGCCGAGACCCCTGACGTACCACACCTCCAGAGCGGGTCTCGTGGCCACAGGCCTCTGATGGGAGTTTAGAGATCAAGGCTGCATGCAGGCCATCAGCGCTGCTCATTACAGCGGACTAATCAGCAGCGACCGAGAGAGGGAGAGGACGGATAATTTGATTAAACAACAGTTATTAATGGTGCTGTTGGAAAGCAGAGCGGGGGTCTCCACTGCCGTAATTACTCTGGGACCGAGAGAGAGGAGGGTGGAAGCCTTGGTCAGGCTGATTAGTTAAAAGTACGACCCATCTCAGCGGTCTGCGAGATGAGAATAAATAAAGTAGTATTAATATGCAGTGGTATTCTTTTAAAGAAAGCTCACCGACATTCACTCTTTAATCCAATCAAAGGCGGTTATCTATCTGTGGAACTTGCAGTGTTAATTGCCTTGATGTTTCTCTTTGAGACCGATCTTTACTCAAGATCCTCCTCAGATTACCAACATTAAACATGGATGTTCACGGAGCGCCCTCCTCTCCTAAAATCCCATTACGATGGTAATCTTTTCCATCTTTGCAACGTAACCTTTTAATAATCTTTGCTGCTATAAATCATAATTAAACTCACTCAATCTTCAGGAGTTTTTAAAGGTGAAATGTGTTTTCTGCATTACTAGTGGTGCCAAACATTATTGTTTACAAACAGAATTCCTAAAAACTTCTCTTGTCCCGACTCTTGACTTCCATTGTTCTGTAAAACAGGTAGTCCCGCCATTGGTTGAGCCATAAATTGAGATGTTGGATCAATTAAAGCGCTAGATCACCAAAAATTTAAATTATCATCAGTTATCCAGCCTCATGTCTTTCCAAACCCAATACTTTTTTGTTCGTCTATAAAAAACATGAGAAATGAAACCTGAGACATTTCTCATGTCACTTAAGTACAGTTGACTACCGGTATTATCATATTTGATGTGCTTTTTGCACAGTGTGATTAAAGGATTAGTTCAATTCCGAATTAAAATTTCCTGATAATTGACTTACCCAAATGTCATCCACGGTGTTCATGTCTTTTTTTCTTCAGTTGAAAATTATTTAAGGATTTTGAGGAAAACATTCCAGGATTTTTCTCTATATAGTGGACTTCAATGTGGATCAACGGCTTTGACGGTCCAAATTGCTTTTTCAATGCTGCTTCAAAGGTCTACACAATCCCAGCAGAGGAATAAGGGTCTTATCTAGGGAAACGATCGGTCATTGTCTAAAAAAAAATACTAATTTATATAATTTTTTACCACAAATGCTCATCTTGCACTAACACAAATGTTCTCCTCCAACTTCAAAATAATCAGACATCGTTGTTTTACATTTTTTTGTAAAGGCCATATGTGACCCTGGACCACAAAACCAGTCATAATTCATAATTTCCATTGATGTATGGTTTGTTAGGATAGGGCAATATTTGGCTGAGATACAACTTTTTCTGGAATTTAGGGGTGCAAAAGAGTCTAAACTAAACCGGGCAAATTAGCGTTAAGATGGCAATTCCATTAAAGTGCAGATGGGAGGGAAAAATTCTGTGGGTGATTTACTGACAATGCTCACATTAAAAAACACAGACGCAGCCAGATTATTTCCATAATGGCCAGCGCAATCTACCAAGAGCAGTGCAAATTACCACCTGCTTTAAGACATGTTCCCCTTCATGGGAACTCGAACTGCGTCCCCTAGGGTCGCTACGGGAACGCCTCAGCGTGACTCGGTCTGAAGATACATATGAAAAACACCACCTGTTGGCCGGCGACAGCCCATGACGTCACTACCGGCGTACCACAATATAAGTGCCGCCGGGAGGATACATCATCAGCTTTTTCGCCTTCACTGACTGGTTTGTTTGAAGCGCAGAGTGAATCTGGTAAGAGTACAGTTTTCTAACTCTACTATGGCGAGCACTAGCAAGGCGTTTAGGAAGTGTGTGGATCCGTGTCCTCGTTATTTGACACCCGATGACACACACGACTGTTGCGCCTTTTGTTTGGGCATGGAGCACGACGCGATGTCCTTGAGGGCGGTTTGCGTGCATTGTGAGCGGCTCTCTGTGAGGAAGCTCAGCTCGCCTGTCCCTCTTTCGAGGAAAGAGGGGCAGCCGTCTGCTTCCCGCGATTCAAGACCCACCGTTGCCGAGGCACGGAGGCGAATGAAATCGTGGGGTTCGCAGTTGGTGGTGGCCGATAAGCTGGAAAGGGACCGCCCCCTTTTCGCGCGTCGGCCGAGAACGAGAGTGAGCTGCTGGATTGTGATGATGCGATCTTTCTGACATCATTAGATGCAGCAGCTAGTGCTCCGCTGCATATGAACGAGTTTTGGAGGTTATGGATTATAAAAATAAATTTAAATAACCCCCAGCTCGAGTGAGCCTTCCTTTCTTCATAAATCTCGATGTGGAGGTTGAGAAGGAGTGGGAAAGCTAGTTTTTTTCTCGTATTCATAGGTTTCAGCATACTAGTTATGCTGACACTGAGGGGATGCGTGAAAATGGCTATGAGGATGCCCCTGTGCAAGAGATGATAACTAGCTTATCTCTATGGCGAGACATCCTCTCAAGGCTCCCTCCTGGCCATCTAAGCCCCTGAATCTCGCTTAAATGGCAGGGAAGATGCAGCAGCAGGTCAGACCGCCGCTGCTACACAATGCACTAGACTGACCTGCTAAAAGTCCTGGATAAGGTCCAGGTCTGAGCCCGAACAACCAGGGTCCTAACCCATCTCGGTCTGAGGATCAGAGATGGGCTTAGAAAGTCTCGCGACTCATGCCCCTCCCCTCCTGCGGCTAGGGTGAGACAGAGGCGTGGGTCAGAGAGAGGCAAGCCCTCTCATTCCTCTCTAATTCCCCTGTAACCACCGTAAACTCCACCGACCGAGGTTAGGGTGGAAGTTTCCTGCCCAGAGGCGCCCTTGTGAGCGGCGGAGTTCCCTCTCATTCTGAGGAATGAGTTCTCCGCTCCTCAGAGCTCTGTGATATGGTCGCTCTCCGTGCTGGTCGAGCTAGCATTGCTCCCCTCACTATAGAGGGTTATCTATGAGCATGCTGCTCCTGCTGAGCGCCTGAGTTCCTTCTCATTCTGAGGAATGAGTTCTCCGCCTCCAGAGCTCGATATAGGTAGCATTATAGGCTCTCATTCTGAGGAATGAGTTCCCAACTAAGAACTGCAGTCAGGTGGACTTATGATGACTTCAGGCAGGTTCTGTATTCTCGAACTGCCTTACTGATGGTCTGGACGTGAGTCCCTCGGAGGTTTCTGCGGATCCTCCTGGATCTTCAGTCATTCTGGTCACCACTGCAAGGGTAGAGCCAGTATTACTCCCCTCACGATAAGAGGGTTACCTATGAGTATGCCGCTCCCTTCTGAGCGGCTGAGTGTCTTTTCATTCTGAGGAATGAGTTCTCCACTCTCCAGAGCTCGTTATAGGTAGAGCCAGCATTGCTCCCTGCTAGAGGGTCACCTTTGAGCATGCCGCTCCCGCGGAGCTGCCTGAGTTCCCACTCATTCTGAGGAATGAGTTCTCCGCCTCAGAGCTCTGTGATAGGTCGCCTCCGTGCTGGTCGAGCTAGCATTGCTCCCTCACTATAGAGGGTTATCTATGAGCATGCCGCCCCTGCTGAGCTGCCTGAGTTCCTTCTCATTCTGAGGAATGAGTTCTCCGCCTCCAGAGCTCGATATAGGTAGCATTATAGGCTCTCATTCTGAGGAATGAGTTCCCAACTAGAACTGCAGTCAGGTGGACTTATGATGACTTCAGGCAGGTTCTGTATTCTCGAACTGCCTTACTGATGGTCTGGACGTGAGTCCCCTCGGAGGTTTCTGCGGATCCTCCTGGATCTTCAGTCATTCTGGTCACCACTGCAAGGGTAGAGCCAGCATTACCCCCTCACGATAAGAGGGTTACCTATGAGTATGCCGCTCCCTTCTGAGCGGTTGAGTGTCTTTTCATTCTGAGGAATGAGTTCTCCACCTCCAGAGCTCGTTATAGGTAGAGCTAGCATTGCTACCCCTCGTTAGAGGGTCACCTTGAGCATGCCGCTCCCTGCGGAGCTGCCTGAGTTCCCACTCATTCTGAGGAATGAGTTCTCCGCCTCAGAGCTCTGTGATAGGTCGCCTCCTTGCGGGTCGAGCTAGCATTGCTCCCTCACTATAGAGGGTTATCTATGAGCATGCCGCCTCCTGCTGAGCTGCCTGAGTTCCTTCTCATTCTGAGGAATGAGTTCTCCGCCTCCAGAGCTCGTTATAGGTAGAGCCAGCATTACCTATGAGTATGCCGCCCTTCGAGCGTGCCTGAATGTCCACTCATTCCGAGGAATGAGTGTTCCGCCTCCCAGAGCTCGCTGTTGGTAGAGCCAGCATTGCTCCCTCACCCAGAGGGCCACCTATGAGCATGCCGCCCCTTCTGAGCGGCGGAGTTCCCTCTCATTCTGAGGAATGAGTTCCCCGCCTCCAGAGCTCATGGTTGGGCTCGACGCCCCTCTGAGCGGCGGAGTGTCTTCTCATTCTGAGGAATGAGTTCTCCGCCCTCAGAGCTCTATGATAATCGCCTCCCTGCTGGTCGAGCTAGCATTGCTCCCCTCACTATAGAGGGTTATCTATGAGCATGCCGCTCCTGCTGAGCGGGAGTTTCCTCTCATTCTGAGGAATGAGTTCCCCGCCTCCAGAGCTCATGATGGGGCTTGCTCCCTTCTGAGCGGCGGAGTGCCTTCTCATTCTGAGGAATGAGTTCTCCACTCTCCAGAGCTCGTTATAGGTCTCACTCTGAGGAGTGAGTTCTCCGCCTAGAGCTCCTCATTGGTAGCTGAGTTCCTCTCATTCCGAGGAATGAGTTCTCCGCCTCCAGAGCTCGCCGCCGGTAGAGCTAGCACTGCCCCTCAACCAGAGGGTCACCTATGAGCATGCCGCCCCGCCTGAGCGTCCGGAAGCCCGCCCCCAGAGCTCTGTGATAGGTCGCCGCCTGTTGGTCGAGCCAGCATTGCTCCCCTCAACCAGAGGGTCATCTATGAGCGTGCAGCCGCCCTTCTGAGCTGCCTGAGTTCCCTCTCACTCCGAGGAATGAGTAGTTCTCCGCCCAAGGCATAGAACGTTCTAATAAGTGCACACGCAAGACTTTGGGCACTTTTCTAAAATCCACTTAGTGGTAAGTCCGCACATTAAAGATTCTGCTCTTTCTAAAAATCCCGTAAGGGTAGGGTTACGCACTGCTTCGTGCCCTTTTTGAGCTGGTTAAAGCCCGGTTTGTGCCTTGGGCCCCGCCTCCCTGTCCCATATATGTTGGGTCCAAAAAAGGGAAAGGGGTGTACACTACCAAGAGGTCTGTTGAGACAGTTCCCTCAGTAAGCTTGGGAGAGCAGGTGGTAACCCTGAGTGATCGGCCAGGACCTGGTGAGCCAGGTGCCTGGCCATATCCCCTTGAAGGAATCTTTTCTGATTCCAAGACCTTGAGTTTCACCCTAGGCCCGGTAATCCCGGCGCCTAACAGGTAAGTACTAGAGTACGCAGCTCGGGCCTTTGGTCAAGGGGATAATATCACTGACAGCCATCAGTCCCGGGGAAACTTCCTTAAGCCGGGTATAGTTGGCTTAGTGCTCGCCTTTTTGCGAAATTGGCTTGCATTCCCCAGCATGGTGAAGTGGGTATAACGTTCGTAGCGACCCCTAGGGGACGCAGTTCGAGTTCCCATGAAGGGGAACGCCTCAGGTTACGTGATAACCATGGTTCCCCGAGTGGGGAACGAGACACCGCGCCCCTGGCTTTGAGCCATGCTTCGACGCAAGCTTCAGACGAAGAAGTTGATGATGTATCCTCCCGGGCGGCACTTATATTGTGGTACCGGTAGTGACGCTGCTGGCTGTCGCCGCCAACAGGTGGTGTTTTTTCATATGTATCTTCAGACCGAGTCACGCTGAGGGCGTGCCCTCGTAGCGACCCCTAGACGAGTGTCTCGCTCCCCACTGGGAACCATGGTTACACACGTAACCTGGAGACGTTTTTATGGGCGTTAAATAATGGCGCAAATACCAGTAATTTGACCAAACATTAGCAAATCGCATTGCGTGATTCATTTTAATACTCCCCTCATAAATTACGCATCTGAAAGGGAAACTCCTATAAATGCATATTCAATAAGGGTAGACACAAAAATGCCTTTTCCGCCTTTTTTAGGATTAATTCTTCACTGCGTGTCTTTAGTTAATCCCGACAGTACTATTTTAACACCAAAAGCCAGTTTGCGCTGACACAATCTGGCCCTTAGTCTTTGCATGTTCGCTTTGTAAACAATGTGTTGGTACTTCCGCCTACGTCACACGTGAACGTTCCAGCGTGACTGCGTGCGTAAAACTCTGGACGCAGAGGAAGTGCAAGATGAGGATTTGTGGTTAAAAATTATATACATTTATTTTTGACTGAAGTGCAGTGATTTTGATTTCTGCAGTGAACCAATTCTTAAATTTCCATATGTGAGTAAAATCCTAAATTAAATTGTTCTTCATATAAAACAGTTGTGTCTTAAATGGCTTGATTCATCAGAAATCCCTCATGAGAGTGAACTAAACCTTTAAACTATATGTCTCTGTGGATTTAAAGTTTCAGTCATTTTGCTAACTTCAACCACATGTGAAGGACGTGTCAGAAAGAACGATCTCAGCAAACCGAACACGCTAAATGATTCACAGTCAGAGAGTGTTTCTGAGCGGTTCTTAAAAACCACATCCCACATTTTGTCTCTCAGAGACAGATGCTATTTCTCAGAACACCTATTTTTCAGTGATTTCTTGTCATATAGAACAAGAAAAAAAAACTTCCGGCACCTTTAAACCTGAATAGAAGACTGTATTTAATTCACTCAAAAATGAAAATGATGGCATAGCTTTCTCAACATCATATGTTCCAAACTTGCATGACTTTGTTTCTTCTTGAAATACAAAATAAGATAATTTAATATCCGTTTGGGTGCATTCAATAGAATGGCAATGCATTGTGACTCACGTCCATGCTTGATTAAACACCCAAGATTATCTCACTAATGATGTAAGTGTTTAGATCAAGTTTGGTGAGATACAAAATATTTAAGAAGTTTCAAAATCATGGTGGTTATCATTGCTCACCCTGCACGTATTCAAGGGTTTGTAACAACATAAAGGTGAGTAAATTATTAAACAATTTTCCTTTTTGGTCAACTTTTCCTTTAACATTGGAAAATTACACATTTCATCTGGAAGCATAATGTGTTGCCGAGTCAGATCAGGGCTGTTTGGACCATCTTTGAAGCTTTTAGGACCAGCAGTTGTCCGGACCACTGAAATTTAACCCAGCAACAGCTGTTAGCAGTAAGGAATGACTTCTAAACCTAACTGTTGAAGGTTTGTAGGTGAAATACCTAATGTTCATCCCCTTGAGAAATACATGGTAGAAGTAAGATTTCATTGTATTAGACACATTTGACTTTTGACGACTGAAAGGTCCAACCGTCGGTGTGTCTACAGGGATGAGTTATATCTCACAAATCTATGAGTTCATAATGCTCATATCAATTAACTCGGAAACAAAGAATGAGATACAGCGATTCACTGCTCTTTTCATTTGTACAAGCATAGATGTAATATTGAATTTCTGCAGCTGGCAGGGTGTTAACGACCCTACAATAGTATTGGCCTCAGACATTAACATTACCTAGAAAGGCACTATATCTAGAAAGTCCATTTTATATTTTCAGATGCAAAGCTTATTGCTACAGGTGATACAAGTGCTGTAACGGCGTATACAAAATGTATATTTATTGTAGTGATGATTTTAATACCTGCTCAGTAGGTTTGTTGTGTTATTTATCTGGGAAATATCATTAACCCTCATATGAATCCACTGTACAGTTTCAAACACAATGCTCAGTACTTTTTATCACCAGCTAAGAGAATAGGCCTGTATTTGATTAGTAAACAAGTTGTAAATAGTTAAGTTTTGCTGTTCTGGTTTCAAAGACCTCTAGTCCTGGACTTAATGGGATGTTTTATTTAAAGACGATTTTAATCACGATTTTGACACAAACAGACATGCTTTATCTTACACATCTTGTTTTTGCACATCTTACTTGTTTTTGCACATCTTACTTGTTTTTTGCACATCTTACTTGTTTTGCACATCTTACTTGTCTTGCACATCTTGTTTAGCACTTTTCTTTATTCTATTACACATTTTACTCTTTATTTCTTTTTTTACCTATATATATATGCTCTTGTGTGGTGTTACTTTTATAATTCTACCTGATTTGATCTACATTTCACTTTTGATTATACCCTGTATAATTTATCATGTGACAAATAAAGAAACCTTGACCTTTACAGTTATAAATGCATTCTGTGTGAATTTGAAACATATTTCCAAAGGAAACCAATTAGACCTTTCCCAAAAAGTTGTAACATGTCTCTAGAACAGACAAATGGCAAAATACATATATATATATATTATATGTATATGTGAGTAATCAAATCCAACAAAACAAGATGCAACCAGAGCATGTGAGCGAAGCGGAGCGGTTCAATATTGCGCTGTGTGTGTTATGCTCCGCTCAGTCGTTCACGGCCAAAGCAAACGCTCCGCTAATGATCCGCTCGCGCTCACCGGTAAACCGAATCCCGCTCAAATCACGCGCTCACATTAAATGTCTCCAGTAACGTTAGGCATATTTATTTTTTCCTGTTTATAGTGACATTATTGAATAAATGTCTCAATTAAAGCAGTAGTCCGATAAGAAAAGGTTATGTTTCAGAGTGAAATTGTTCATTTAAATTAGGGATGTTAATTAACCTTTAACCAACCAATAATAATTTTGACCCATACAATCAGTTAAACGGTTTAAATTCACTTATTTATTTATTTGTAGTAATTTATCAAAATATTTTAAAAGGTTTGCTGCATGGTTAAAATAAGCTACACATATAAAAAACACGTTTTTTAGAGAGACCGAGAGAGAGAAAAACAAGTAGCCTATAAGTCGCATTTTATTATTTCATTCAGAAATAGGCTGACGCGAATTACAAACATTATAATAAACACTGTAAACATAGCTAGGCAATTTTAGTTCTCACTCACAACAAATCCTTACAATTAACAGTAGGCTAGAAAATAACAAGAATTAAAAATAAGAAGCTATAACGAAACCAAAACTAATTATTTTAGGCTAAAACAAAACTGAAACCAATGTTGGGTCTCTCCTTCAACACAAAATCAAATGTTCCCGTATTCGCGGTATTTAAATGTCAAAATATTATTTACCTTTTATTTATTTACCCTTACAATATCCACATAAACAAAATGTTTTGCATAACTTCTATGCGGTGATAACGCTACACAGCACAGATTTTACTACATATTTAAACAGAGCAGTGTGTTTGTCCATATGTTTGACCGGTTGTTTTTTATAATGATAATGAACAGGCTGCATTTTGTAGAATGCTTAAATGAGCGCATGCGGTGCTGAAGCAATCACTGGATTTATTCCCCTTCCAACAGTGGAAGCAACTCCTCTTGGTCATGAAGATAATCGGAATTGTAAAAGGTCTGCTTTTATTTGTGTACATAAACAATAAAAAAATTATCTTTGCTTTTTTGTAAAATAAGAAAAAAATAGAATGCATCTTTCTGCCGTCTGCTTTAATTTCGCGCAGCACAATAATGAACAAACTCTGCATACTCTAAAAAACACTGGGTTCAAAACAAACCAATCTGGGCTGAGTAAAAGAGTACATTTGGGGTTAATTTTACCCAGTAAATTTGATTGTTTATTTAACCCATCATTAATGGATGATTTAACTCAGCTAATGGCTTTATTCGTTTCTATTATAATATTCGCTTTTTTTCCTTTATGCATGAAATAATATTTACAGATTAACATAAATCCTCTAAACTTCTGTAAAATACTCCAGACGTGATAACTTACTTTATTTCTCATTTGCTTGTTTTTATAAGCTATAGGCCTACACATTGCCTATTTAATCTCGTTTAACAAACATTAGAAGTAAAGATTAAACATTAAACCGATGTAATTCACAAGTAAATGGACCACTCTGTAACTGTGTTCCACCGTGGCAGTGCTGGCTCTCGCCGAGCTGGAGTCGTGTTCGGGAACTGATCACGGATCAGACCGCCGCTCTGCGCTTCACTCGTGGACGAAATGAACTGCGATTGCCTTCATAACCTGCTCAACAACAAACAGTCAACAGCTCTGAGGACATGTTTTAACATCCAAAGTATTTGTGTTCTGTATCTTTATAAATATAATAGTTTATTTTATGCAAAGCATCAGACTCTTTATCAAGCAATAAGACCGACACGACGTTCGTTTAGTGATTCACACCGCGAATGTTGCTCTGCATAGATTTAAACAATATACTGACAGAAACAATTTTATAAATAAAATAGAATGTACACAAACTACTCAAACACTGAACAAATAACCCAAAAAAATGTCCCAAAAGGCTCAACCCAGCATCTAGATGAATTCAGTTTTTCTCCACTTGCAGAAGTGCTGCAGGTGTGTTATGTAATATGATATGATCAGGTGAATCCTCATGTTCTGTTGTTTGCTGCTTTTTGCACATGTGAAATTAATCCCCGAAAAACAGATGCTAGTATTTTTAACGGGTCACAGACACTTATTCTTTTTAATTTAATTCAGTTCTATAATATTTGTTCTGCTTAACAGTTAGGAAAAATAACCGAAATGAACATCCCTAATTTAAATGTATAACCTTTAAAATCTTAATTTAAAAACGTGTCTTGTTTTGAAGCCACTTGGAACATTTGCGTAAAAAAATAAATAACTGAAAAAGTAGGCTATACGTTTCCATTAAAACAACGCTTCATATTCAAAACACGCACACAAGATGAAAAGCAGATATAGAATTTCACAAAATACTTATTAGGCCCATGAAAGCACACACAAGATGAAATGCACTTGACAAATAATTATTTCGTGGCGTAAATAAAATAAACACTTTCTGAAATTAAAAATAGACCAAAACTGCGGGGAAATGCTGTCCATTAAAACGTGTAAATCTTCACAGGATTTTAGAATTTGCTTTTAGAAACATTAGCTTAGACAAACATTGCTTAGCCTATTCCACAGATTCTGGAATTAACAAATTACCAAAGGGGCATTTTGCGTTTAGCGAGTGGCGCTGAGCGTATGAGCGAGCGGAGCGGGATCTTCAGAAAGACGCTCTCTGAAGGAAATATGATCGCTACTCCCCGCTGTGTGCTCTGCATGCAACATGCATTTTTTTGGCCACCAAGTCCTTATCCTATTCTGAACTCATCTTCCCTGTTTCTTTAGCATACTATCTGTCTGTATGCCCGGTCTGTTCTGTTCTGCTGCATTCTGATTGGTTCGGATAGCATTGCAGGAGGAGGTTCACGCAGAAAAATCGAGCTATAAAGCGGTTTAGAAATCGCGCAATCTCAAATCGCGATTTTATTTCGATTTCGATTAATCGCACAGCCCTAATTGTCATCATTGATTCACCCTTATGATATTCCAAATCAACTCGACATTTGAAACTTGGAAAGAATCTTAATAGTAGAAAAGTATCTATTTACTCTGAAGTTATGCTATAGCCTACACTTTGTGTAAAAAAAAACAAAACACTAAATATCTTGTTTTGAAGATGCTGTTCTACAGAACATCACTTTTAGCTCTACATTGACAAAAGAAAGTCATACAGGTTTGGAAAGACATAAAGATGATCAAATGTTTTTTTTTGTGTGTGAACTGCTCCTTTAACACCTTAGAAATAGACAGCTGTCTTGTCAGGGACCATACGCTGAAAGTCAGTTCCAGACCTGTCAAGGCTGTGTTTATTTGGTCTTCAGAGGTCTCAAAAGTCAACTTCTGCACACAGTCCTGCTAAACAAACATTATTCTGTTGGAGTGCAACAAAAGGACAGCTAGTCTGGCATCAGAAGAATGACTACAGCATTCACAGTGCAACAGATGAGCCACGTTCTTGCTGACACCATTTATGTAGTTCTTATAAAGCGTATGAAATATAGCATTACCATTTAAACGCCTCTATAATCTAGAATGTGTATTTATTGACAGGACCTGACAAGACCTGTCATCAACCATGATTACCCTGTATAAGCATAATTAACTTATACAGTCTATATTCGGAGTGTCTATAACAATTACTGTACCTTGCTTATAAGCAAGCTTTGTAGACACTAGGTAATGTTTACAGTGAAATGGAAATAAAAAGGGGTCTTACGGCTGATTCAAAAACCAGAGATGTCTAGACATACTTGTAGATCAATAATGAAATGATATGTAACTCAGTGGTAGACTTATGTTTGATGATATGCAACGTATTGACTAAATCCACTTGGGGAATTTTCTCAGCAAAGATTGATATATGCAAATGTATTTCAGTTAATCATCATGTAATTAACTAAAATTTGGGCATATCAGAGCCCTAGGTAATGTACGTATTAAATTCTGAAGTTGTGTACAATTATAAATAGTAGGTTATTATAAATTAAGTATTGTATCTACACTCTTATCAGGAGCAGACAAGGATCTGGGCAGAACAGTTGGATGACCTGTTGTAGGATGTGTGTTGTCTTCTATGCAAATGCTGCATAGAAATTGAGGCTTGTTCAGGCTCAAGTTTTTTCCTTAAAGTATCACTTAAAGTAAAAGTTCACTGTAACGCAGTTGATAAGTACGGGAAGAAGGAGGCGGGAACCGGCGAACATTTAACACATTTAATCATACAATAAACAAACATAACAGAAAAGCGGCAGCCCCTCACGGACGACTGCCGCACACAAAACACAAACTAAAATTCCAGGCCTCGTCCTCTCTCCTCTTCCACTGTTGTCACTCCTCATTTAACCCTTCGAAGCTCCTCGGGACCTCGAGACCGGTGGGCGGTGCAGGTGTCGTTCATTACCAATTACTCCGGGGACCAGGCCTCGCTCCGTTCCCACGAGCTCTCGGCCCCGCCCACTGGCGCCACATACCCCCATCGCCTGCGTGCAGGCCGGGGGTACCCATGGAGCTGCGCTCTCCCCCCTCCCTCTCCTGGGGGAGCCCGTCAAGCAGGCGGCGTACCTGGGGTAAGGACAGGACGAGGCGAGAGAAAGGAGACGGAAGGATGAGGAGTGAGAGCGAGAGGGAGAGAGGAAAATCTCGGCCGGTTCCCGGACACACTGCCCGGTCCTCAACCAGCTGAGCGGTTCACTCGCTGATGCCAGCGAAGTACTGGACCTCTTTGGTGACGGCCCGATGCTCATCCGCCTCCTGGCGGAGCTGGACCAGCGGAGGCTCCTGGTGAGCTGGAGCGGCAGTTCCCTGCTCGGGACCAAACATGAGCTGGATGGCAGCAGGCTGGCCTCAGGCGAGCAGGGGGCGACTCCTCCGCTCCCTCTCGGACGGCAGCCACTCCTCGACCCAGGAGCACGGCAGCGGAGCCCGTCCCACCTGTTCTTCCATTGCTCCAGCACCACCGCCCGGGCAGCCACTGGCGGTCTCCGCTACTTCCTGCTGCCCGATCTCCTCAGCACCGATCCCCCTCAGCAGCGAGGGCTCTCTGACAGCGTGTCCCTCCTTCCTCCCGGGTTTCGGGCACCAATGCACTGCAGTTGATAAGGCACGGGAAGAAGGTGCAGGCGGAACCTGGCGACATTTAACACATTTAATCATACAATAAACAAACATAACTAAGCGCGGCAGGCTCACTGGAGACGACTGCAGGCACTAAAACACAAACTAAAATTCCAGGCACTGGTCCTCTCTCTCTTCCACTGTTGTCACTCCTCATTTAACCTTCCGGAGCTCCTCCGTGGGACTCGAGACCGGTGAGCGGTGCAGGTGTCGTTCATTACCAATTACTCCACCGGCCTCGCTCCATTCCCACGGCTCTCGGCCCCGCCCCACTCGCCACATTCACCCATTTTGAATCTCCTGATTCAAACGAGGCAACTCTTTATGACATTTTAATCAGCTCTCATTCTGACGGCACCCATTCACTGTAGAGGATTCATTAGAGAGCAACTGAAGTACAGTAATGATACATTTCTCCAAATCTGTTCCGATCCGGGCATATTGTGATTTGTTTATTTTTAATTTAAGCAGATCTATTGCATATTTGATCGATGGCCGAGTATACTTATACAGATAAATTACTTCTACGGAGACAAAGGATGATGTTGTGTGTTTTCTGTTTCATTACTGACAATGCAAACTTATCATAGTAATAGGGAAGATGAGGTACAGAGAGGTTCCCTCAGAGCCACTTCGCTTTTTGATTTGTGAAGCTAAGTGTTCTTTTTCTAGTCTTCTGTTAATTCCCTTTTGTCATAAACTACTCCCTGAAGTCCTTTAGGGAACTCCTATAGATTGCTATTGTAAGACACTCATAAATTGACTCAACCTATGAATAAAATGTGGGCATATCAGAGCTGGTTATTTCCTGCTTATTATTGTTGCTTGCAGCTTATTGCCATGCCAACAAATAATCAAATTGCTGCACCTATCATATTTTGATTAGGTGGAATGCATTGTTTCAATGTAAGGCAACCCATATGCATCAGTATGGAAATGGTTTCAATCAGATCTTTTTTTCATCCGTCTTTGGAGACATCGTGGCTTTCAGCCAGAGACCTATTATAGTGAGTGGTGAGTTTTGTTCAACAATAGGGTCCACAATGTTAATCACGCCACTTGCAATAATATAGATGTGCCATATGTGATGTACAGCCCGTCAGGGAGATCAGCCAACGGTGGATGATGTTTTGTACGCTGTGCCTGGCCTGCCTTGGAGACCAAACATTTCATTTCAAAGATTTATTTCTATATGCAGTTTCTTTGGTCACACTTTATTTTACGGTCCAATTCTCACTATTAACAAACCATAAACTGCAACTTTTGTCTCAATAAATTCCTAATTTGCTGCTTATTAATAGTTGGTGAATTTAGGTATTAGATTAGGGATGTAGAATATGGTCATGCAGAATGTATGCTTTATGAGCACTAATAAAGAGCCAATATGTTATAATGAGCATGCTAATAAGCAACTAGTTAATAGTGAGAATTGGAGAGTTTCTTTTTTTGGTGCTGGTGTAAATAGAGTTTAGAACAGTCCACACAGAATCGCCTTAATTTATACAAATTATACATATCCCTGCCCCTTGTGTGTCCATTTATTCAATAGCTAATACAATTGGGTAATATTCTGTCTAATTTGCTAATAATGCAAAATCGCAGAGTTAGCCCTGTAGCTTGCAGCTTACTCATGTAGGTTCATTTTCTGATTACATAATTGTATAGCTTGGTAATAATGTGAATTTGTTAACATTTGAGCTAATTTGCTAATATTTAGGCTAGTATTGTTTATTGAATTTAATATCTAGGCAAATTTGTTAAAGCCAATTTAAACATTTTTGTACATTTCATGTCTGATTAATGTATTTTGACAAAATTAACTCCACAGGTTTTTACTTCATAATCAGCTCTGACAATGTGGAAAAGTCCATCTGGGCCTGTTAAATGCATGGGGACATGAATTGTGAATATTTCCCTGGAAAAAGTGCTATAACATATTTTATGTTGTTGAACTGTAAAGCTGTGTCAAGAAAAAGACCAATGCATATGGAATGGTTGCCGTGAAATAGTTTGAAAGGTGGGTGCCAGTCGGCATATGCACAAAGGTATCATTAGTCTCCATTAGCTGCCCGTAATACCCTCATTTTCCAAGCCGTAATTGTAACATTGAAGGGACCTCGGCATAAAGGGAAGTTCAAATGGATCGATTAAGTGTAATTCAGCCATGCTGTTAACAGCATCTCAAAACACCAGATATAAGCTCTTAGGCCTCCTTATGCAGGGGCCGTGACGGTGAGGGTCCATCGCTGGAAAGACCTCTCTAAGAAGCTGAATTTTTATTTCACAGATGGCACTCAGGTCTAAATCAGGAGCAGGTGATGTTTGGTGAGAGGTGGATGGTGACCTTGTTGTGTTTACAGCGAGTAGGTGCGTGAAGCTGGAACCTCTGCATCAGAGCGGTTCTGTGCGGGCTCAATGGTCTCTGAGTGTGCCTGGAAAAAAGAGGGATGCATTTATGAACCCTTGGAAAAGCTCACTGCATTTTTCATTTCGTATTTTGTCAGAAATCAATACCCAACCACCCTGAGCTTAGATTTAGAGGGTCAACACTAAATACACACCGGTCCCATTTGTAAATCTCAGGAGAGGTAGCCAGTCTTCTCATATACTCTACTTTGGCAAACAATAGACTAGCGCTATGTTTTATGTCCCGCTGATTTGTGTTTTCTGGATTGGTTATTTTCTGAATTGTGTCAGCTTTGTGTATGTGGGCGTTTTGAAGTTGTACTGTTGATATTCCTCATTAGCGATGCTGAGTTGCGTGGGTTTCTCTTTGTGTTTAGCATCTATCTTCAGGGGACTCAGTGGCCGCTGTCATAATTGGTGTGGAAACTGATATCTGTTCCCGCCACACGCTGCTGTGGATTGTCAACATTTCATAGTCCCTCAGCTGTAATCTGCAGATAATAATTGCGTGTTTTTGGTTACATGCTCCTCAGTGTCCTCTACCCTACAGTACTCAACCTTCCCCGCTCTCATTGACATTCAGATCAATCTGCTGGAGCATGAGCTGGCTGTCATGAACACTGTGAGGAGATGCCCACTGTCCATATTAACAAAGAAGTGGCCTAGTGTGAACCTCAGCCATTGTTGCGATCAATTTCTCCTCCTTTAATGCCACATTGATTTGGAAATACAGACATCTGTGTCGCAAACATCTGCCAGCAGAGTATGTGAGCTTTGCAGACCCGAGTTCAGCGACTTAGCTGGTGTGAGAAATGAATTTGTTTGTAAGTCGAAGCACCCTAGATTGCTCCATTACAAACATAGCAAATGTTAAAATTCCATAATACAGCTGCATGTCAGCAAAAAATCACTGTGTTCATAAACTATTAATGGTCATATTGAAAGTTGGAACTTGTGAAATATTGGAAAATCATTTAAATGATTTATATAACTGAGCCAATATGAAATCTACACCTTAAAGCAATAATTTACTCAAAAATGAAAACTTTGTCATCATTTATTCATCTTCAAGCTTTTCTAAACCTGTATGAGTGATGTTCACTGAACCCAAAGGATGTTCTCAAGAATGTTGTTTACCAAACAGTTGCTGGTAGCCTTCCATATAGTATTTTTTTTCTCCATAGTATGGAAGGTCTGGAACAACTTTAGCGTGAGTAAACGATGACAGAATTTGCATTGGGTGAATTATCCATTTAATTCAATTCTACAAGTGTCCTGCCCTTTGTGTGTCTGTTTATTAAATAGTAATGCTAATTTGTGTGTATTTAGGCTAATGTGTTAATAAAATATTTAATATGCTGTCTACAAGTTGCTGAAATGTGAACTTGCATAATTATTAATATTGTTAATTTACTTAAAATAATTTACTTATGTAGGTTAATTTGCTAATAATTAAGTGAAGTGACGGTAGGTATCACGAATTTACAATATATATATATATATATATATATGTATACTGTATATATATTTGTTTATCTAGGTTCACATTAGTTTACTGTGCTATTTTATATACTTGTTAATATATGTTTGTTTTAGAATACATTAAATTGTAATATGTGTGAATTTGTCAGAATTAATATTAGCCAAAATTACAAAAATGCAATAAAGTGCTGTTGTTAGTTCATGATATTTAAAGGGGTCATCAGATGCAAAATTCACTTTTCAAGTAGTTTGAACATAAATGTGTGTTAGAAGTGTGTGTACACATCCATCCTATAATGATAAAAAAATATATATTTTTAAATCCTCTTTCTCAAATCAGGCTGTTCTGAGAGTCCTGTCAGAATGACGTAGTTTTGTACAAACCCCTCCCACGAGAGATGATTGACAAGGACGTCTTACCTTAGACCCGCCCTGAGTGAGCTATAAACACTCCGGTGAAGGGGAAGACAAGATGTCTCAGATTAAGCGGTTGAGGTGCTTTGTTGTTGGATGTAATAATGAATATAGCAGTCCTGGCATCTGAGCTGCTGAAGATCCCCAATCTGCGTAAATACGTCTATGTTCACACAAATCGTTCGTGAATCGTGATCCACCCTCACCTACAGAAGAGTTTAAGGACTTTTTATGAATCTTTGCAAATCGCCTTTCCTAATAATGTACTAGTTAGCCAGTTTAAGGCTAAAGTAAACAGTACTGCTCGTCACGGAAGAGAGGGGCGGGGTCAGCAGAGCTCATTAGCACTTAAAACAACATGGACTAAAAAATGGCTTGCTGAAAACAGCTGATTTTGACAGGGTAAAAAAGGTATTTCCTTACTACTACCATTACTACCATTGAGACATTTTTAACAAAGTATGTTATAGACTTTTAATTAAGACCCAAAAGAATCATATCAACTTGTACAAAATGGGCATCCGATGACCCCTTTAATGCATTACATAATATTACATTTTTTTGTATTTTAAGGCACACATTTATTTAATAAAATTTTATTTTAAATAATGATCTGTCTACTTGATACACTACATTAAATACTGTTTGCACAATTTTCATACTTGGTTGTGCATTATCTAATATTAACAAATTAACTTTGTGAGGAGTTACAAAAAATAACAACTACTTTACAGTTAAGCAGCATCGATGCAGATTTTGCTATGGAGTGAATTTCAAACAGGAAGTGAATAAGGAGCTTGAGATGGAAAACCCAGAGTGGAGTTGAAGTAAAGTGTTTACGGAATGTTTTTTTGTGGGAGGGGAAGTTTGTTGTTACTCCATTCCACTCGCATACTCCACCAGAAGTGGTAAAGAACATGCAGTAGTGCAGCAAATTTAGATACCTTTCTGATTAATGATGGCGACTGATTGATCATCAACTGAACACATTTTCTTCCAGCTCCACACAAGAGGCTCTTCCCCTTACTTGAAACGTTCACTCTTAAGATGAGACTCCTGAGTGGCCAGCATAGCGCTCGTTGACTCCAATGCCACTTCTTCCAAACCATTCGTCGTTTTCATCTCTAAGAGCTTCACATGTTTCTCTCCCTCTTTACTACCTACTCCTCCTCCATTTTGCTGGTATTTTATTCATCTTGAATGATAGCCTCTCTGTCGTCATCGATACAAAAGCCTTTTGGCTATTTGCTCTACTGAAAAGCGCGGAGGAATCTATCTTCTATGAAAACTTGATGGCAAACATCAATAATTAAACCCTCGCACATTAAATAGTTTGAAAATGAATAACGTAGGGCTCAGACTTTTGAACATTAATCTCAAGCTTACTGACATTTTGTTTTGTCATGTCCTCACCCAATTTGCCTGTAAATTAGTTTTAATGTTGTCTCTAGATGTCAGATAACAAAAGCTGGAATTTTTGGGAGGCCTCCGGTTTGACGTTTGAATTAGCGGAAAGATAAACAGGGGTGTTGATACTCAATCCAGTCCCTGTGTTTCCGTTACGAGGTGACATCGTCCGTGTCGGTTCACCCACGAATCGTAATAAAGTTTCATGCCATCCTCGGGGAAATTCTCATCTGAATCTACAACAGGATGGAACAGGAAGTGGTGTAGATGTGAGAGCCATACCTTCGTGTGAAATTGCATGTGGCAGTGCAATTTCCATCTCAAGTGGTGTGCCCATCTACCCCGCCACTTAATTTTCACTTATGATTGAAAAAGATTTTCCAGTCTGCACAGAAGCTATTCTATCTGGATTAACTTACTGAACGTGGCACCTCTTTCAGATCATTGTAAATATGCCACGGCACATACGATCCTGTCATCGCTCGGCAAAGTGTGCCAGAAACGTTGTGTCGGCCTCTCCACGGTGGTCTGTCCATGTCTTGTCTTTTCCGTGACATTTGTTTTGCGACTTCCAACAGGCACTAAAACAAGTTTGTCACACAACGATTCCCTAAATAATGGGCATTTCAGAAAAATCAACCCTTTGAAGTAAACAACAGATCCCATCTGGCGGCTCGGATATGTGGTCAACACCCTCCATTCATTTCCCCTTCCAGGTCTGGAGTGTAGAAGATAGATTAAAAAAATGACACGACAGCATCTCATTATCCACTAAATACCTGCAGATTAATTACAATGACAATGACAGATGGCTCATTATCGCATCATCCAGAGAGGATTCTGGAAAAAACAGTACAGGTAGAGAATCATATGCGCAGTGACGGGATCACTGTACAGCATGAAGCCGGTAATTTAGCATTTGGCATGGCTGCGTGACTCTGTGAAGGTATTAAGGCTCTTTACCGCAATGCTCACTGGTTACTTTAATAGCAGGCAGCATGTTTATCTTAAATGCTTCACCTTGGTGTGTTTTTTACTATATCCATGCATCTGCCCTTCACAAGTAAGATAAACGCAAGTATACCATGTTTCGACGGGTACGTGTGAAAAGTTTAAACCCTTAAGAATATAGATCTTTAAAGGTCAACTCAGTTTGTGTTGACTTTTTTCTTAAGCAGGGAGCTATTTTTCTGTATCAAATTTTTAGCCAGCTGTCATGCCCTCTTGTCCTCTATGTCTCCTTCTTCATGTACTGTGTGTTGTTGACTTGTCATCATGGTCTATTTTAGGCATGTGCACAAACAACATATTCTTAGAATGGATTATTTCAGGGGTTTTTAAACGGGCGATTAAGGGGTGCTTGGTGGTCTGTGGAAAAAAAGACCATGTTAAATTAAAATGTAAAAGTTTTATGCAATAATCTTTAATACTTAATACAATATTTCAGCTTCATTTTGCTTTGAAAATCATGAGATTCATTGTGATTTATTCTATTGTTTTATTCAGTAGTTTTAAATACTGATCATTTTTATGTTAAAGTTTTATAATACTCTAATAGCTGCTAGAAAATTATGTCAGTGTTAGTAGTAAGTAAATATCTTCTATATATTATTTTTGTAATTTGCTTTGGCCTTGGCACAGTGACAAGCCAATTATTTAACTTTAGAAACAACATGTCTTTATGATGCTTAATATTTTTTTCCACACAGTGCAAATGGGTCTTTATTCATGAGACTATTTAGCTGCCTTTTTATATTTGGGGAAGACGATCGTAATACAGTTTTTAAACTTCCTTAGTTATGAAAAAGTTGGACTAGATGATTAATCATTCTTCAAATCACATGTCAATCATTCACATGACTAATCATTCTTCGCAATCATTCTTTACAATGATACAAATCATTCTAAATGCTTATTTGGTGCTAAAGAAACATTTCTTGTTATATTATCAATGTTAAAAACCGTTGTACTTTTTTCCAGAATTCTGTAATGAATAGAAAGTGCTAAAACAAACAACAACAAAAAACAAATTCATTTATTTGAAACAAATCTTTTGTAACATAATAAATGTATTTTCTGTCACTTTTGATCTGTTTAATGTCCTTGCTGAATATATATTATTTCCTTGGTGTATTTATTATATATATATATATATATATATATATAGTTAAAGGGATAGGTCCCCAAAATGAAAATTTTATTTTATTTTTCTTTACACACAAAAATTATTATAGCTATAGCTTTATAAAATTACGGTTGAACCACTGATGTTACATGAAATATTTTAACAATGTCCTTGCTACCTTTCTGGGCCTTGCATGTGGTGAGGGCGAGTAATTAATGACAGTTTATTTTTCATTTTGGGTGAACTATCCCTTTGAATACAATTTTATTGGATGACTAGCATTGTGACCTACTGCTAGTCTATATTCAATGTCACACGTTCAATTTGCCACACTTTATTCTTTGCAAGAGCCTCAAGTTATCAAGGGAATTGAAAGGCAGAACTGCACCCAATGGCAACAAACAATCTTGCATAAAAATAGAATTGGCATTGCGAGGTCCCTTAGAGCATCTTAGAGGTTGCTGTGATGTGTTTCTGGACAGGCCTGTTTGACACGAGCAGACTTCCCACGCAGCACATTACAAACAAGATGTGACCTTCTCTTTCATGCGTGGCCACCATGCAAATGCTCCTCAACACCTTTTCTTTTGCCAAGACATCAACACGCACCACACATTTTACATGCCATTGAAATCCTCCAGTTAGCTGAGAGAAAGCGCGACCCTCAGGGCAGATATAGAGTCAGACTCAAATGTGTGTTCATAAGACAGAAGAGTTGACACTGTACAGTTTGTGCTACCTATTTTTAAGACAGAACAGTAAACAGACACACCAGTTGATTCTTGACTGTGTATTACGTAGCGCTTCGCTGTCCTGGTTTCATTCAAACATTTGCTGTAATGTGTAACATATTATACCATGGCCAGGCAAGTGCTCCATCTGGAAGGCTTTAATGACAAAGCAAATCTTGCAGGAGTGAATGTGGACAGCTTGCGATTGTTGATGACACGGGAGCGTGTCTCAATCTGACTCAAATTCGCACTTACAGCGTGCATTCATTACTGACAGGACATTTGATATTGACTCACCGCTTGTAACCGACATGTCATTTGTGCTTGCACCAGTCTATTAAAACTTTATAAAGGTCGTGGACCAAGTTAAATAACGCATTTGCATACATAGAGGGATTAGATATTATGAAAGGTTCAGAGGCACATTCTCTGATTCTATGCGGTTTGATGTTAACAACTTGATCTGTAGTCACTCACTCTTTTTATAGAGTCCACTCTTACCTTTTAACTCAGGATTTGGCATTTCACCACAGTTGGGACACACTCGGTTGCCATGAAAAATAATTTTTTAATTCAGTGGGGGGTTATTAGTAAATTGGTGTGTAGATGGATATGCTGCATGGAACTAGCTTTTCATCCATACTTAATATTTAAAAGCCTCCATTCATCATAATCACGTTCACATTTAGTTGGTTAGGTTCTAATTGCTTAAATTCACAAAGAAGATTTCATAACTGTCAATAACTACAAAGTAAAAATGCTTATTTTTTCATGGCGATTCATTACAATCTTGAGCTTCTCCTGTTCTGTCAGCCTAACAGGAAATGGTTAGATAAATAAAGGCAATAAACAAGAGTATTTTTTGCTAATTGAACGTTTTGCCACAAATGTCATCCTAACACAGTTTGGCTGCATCCTTTTGCTTTTGTTAGGGAACAAATAGATTATTTGATAAAAGATGATTGATTATTTAGTTAATTTTAAGCAGTGTCTTGTAAATACTTCCTAGCAGATGAAGAATTTAGTCTAAAACGGCTGAAATATCCAATTAGTTTTATTTGGGCAGTGTCTAACATAGACATGTGGTCCGCTGAGACTAATTTGGATTTATCTGTTGGTTGCTATTTTGAAATGCTCCCCACTAACATTAACGCAAAGTGAACCAATTCAATTCCCCAGCAGGTACGATGGAGACAAATATGGCATTATGGGACCAAGAGGAAACCTCTAATTTGTCGGTCACTGTCTGGTGAACCCCTGCCATTATCAAATATGGCTGGAAGCCTAATCCGACCTTAAAGTAAAGAACCATAGCTTAATTCTGTGGACACATGGACATGAACCTTTGAGTTGTTCTCTAGATGGTCCTCTCCTGATCAAAGCAAATGTCCCTGCTCTTCAGTTCAATTTGGCAGCATTCATATTTCATTACCTTTGCCTTTACTTTTATGGTCTGAAAAGCCAAAGTTGACTATCGACTTTATGACTGCTGCACACTGTAGTTTACTGGGGCCTAGAACCAGGGTGTCATACACTCATTATTTTGAGGGGCACGAGTTGGGGGGTCGTCATGTGACACACAGCAGCCATAACAGCACTTATGTTTTATTGATTTTTTCCTTTTTTATTCAAAACATTTCCAAACGCATTAACTATATCATGAACTATAAATCTTATCTTATTAAATAAATCTTAAATAAATCGTATAGATATTATATATATAATATCTATACGATTTATTTAAGATTTATATATATATATATAAAATATCATGTTCCTGTGGCTCAGTGCTAGAGCCTTGCGTTAACAGAGCGAAAAGGTTGTGGGTTCAATTCCCGGGGAACGCAAATACTGACAATAAATGTGCACTGTAAGTCGCTTTTTACCTTTGATAGATTATATTAGTTGATCTAGTGGGTGATGGTCAAAGTAACCTAACAATGTAATATATTAAATATGCATAGTAAATAACCTGTCTGTTTGCTTAATTAACGGATATGGGTGTCATGCCATAACATATTTTAATATGACTAACTTTATAGTTAATGTGAATTTAACATTAAAAGTTAATGTGAGTAAAACATTGTAAGTTAGACTACTAATCATAACACATTCATTGTACAGAAAGAGAGCAAAGAACATTCAGCTACATTATCAAAGAACATTTTTTATTGACAGTAGAGTTCAAGCACTCTTAAAAACTCCCATTAAAATCACTGAAGCTGTTTACATTATGAAATGTATATCTTACTAACATATTCATAAACACATAAGCACTTTGTTGTTTTCAATGAGAGAACTCGCCAGAAAGAGGTATTCAGTCAGCGAGCAAGTGAAGAAAACACCGGCATTTTAATGATGACTCATCTGAATGCCTCTGATTGGTCATTGCATTCATAAGTTCCACAGAATTGTGTGTGATTGGTTTATAATGCGCAGTCCGCAGTGCTGTAAAAACAGATCTGAATCTGGCTCAGCGCCAGCCAGTGAACCAGATTTGAATTTAGCAGCTGATGATAAGATGCACTGAATGTTCTAATTATACCGGTGTGATTGTATTAAATATAGAAAATATTAATCTGCTATTTTTGTCTTTTGGAAGCTGCATTCAAAATCCACTTGGCTCAAAAATCTGAGGGAGCATGTGCCCACTTACTTTAAATGGGCATGGCGCCTGCCTAGAACCATCTATTCAAGTGAAGATGCCGTCTGAACACCACCAATCACATGTCACTTGTGTTTACATGATATTTTAGGGGTGGCTAATAGACCGCTGTGCATCATATTGGGATTGTGTGTCAAATACAGATGGATATCTTGTTTACTAGCAATTATCTAGCAAGTTCGTTGTCATAATTGCTCAATGTATCCTTGACTTTTGTAAACCATCCGCATCAGTAAGAACATATTTACTAGGCCTGTCAACTGATAAATGGAGAAGATCCAAGTTTGTCTCTGAAATCTACATTCTGAATGAAATGTCTTTAAAAATGCCTTTAACAGAATTAAAATAGTTGGGAGGAAAATAGTTTCTAACCTTCACTTTTTAATAGTTTCTTAGGTTTTTCTCAGGCACATGCTCTAAGACAGGATAATGGATGATTGTAACCTAGGCTAGCATTTTTCTCTTTTTTTCTTCTTCTCTTCTGGATGCAGTTATTGTCAGTATTTGAACTCTGCCCTCTTGGGCAACTGGGGGTAAAGCATTTGGCAGCTGATCCTGGCTCCCGTACTGCTCTTCCATCTCTCTCCCTCGTTTCTGGGCCATGGGCTGCCTATTATTAGTGGCTCTTTTAAAGCCACACTATCTTACTTCTCTATATCTCTTACTTTGTAATTCCAGTAGTATTCTCTATGCTTATCGGTTTCCAATAGCCTCAGTAAATTGTGTGCTAATTTGTATCTCATTCACGTATGCACATTATACAAGTATGCACCAACAAAAAGGTATTTAAACAAGTTTAAATCTATCATTTGAACATTTACCCAGTTAAATGCTTATTTCATCAACAATATGGTCACATTTGAGTAATTTTACTTCTTTGCTAATCATGATGGTGGTTATTTCCCTCATTATCCTTAAAGGGATGATCATTCTGTCATCATATACTCATCCTATTGTTTCAAACCTGTATGATTTTTTCTGCTGCAGTCATAAGACATTTTTTTGTCCATATAATGAAAGTCACTCTTTTGTGAGTTGATTCAGCCTTAATGTGAGGATTAAAACATTTTGTCTATTCATTGATGATGTAATCCAGATGTTTATAGATTTCCAATCTCCACATTGACCATTTTCTGCTATAATGGCAATATGTCAATTTTAACAGTGGCAGTTGCTTCAGATTTGGTTTTGCTTCCGTATAACACATTCTCCATGTGCCCTTTTCTGACTGGTTTATTTTGGGTGTTAGTGGCTGGTGGCATTTGTTTCTGTTGATGTGGGTCTGTTAGCCGTTTCTCTGTGTGGGGTGAAAATATGTCATTTTCTCATGCTCTATGAGTCGTGCTCTTTTTTCAGTCTTGTGCCTTTGATGTCTTCTACACAGGCCGCCATCGCCACACCTGTTTCATCAGTCCTCTGTGTCTCACTGTTCTGGGATCAGCTTTAAGGTCCTGCCTGAAACCGCCACAAAGACCTATAACTCCTTATGCAAATTGTGCAAATGAAAAGAGACACCGGGTGTTTGCTGTATGTGCATGTGTTGTTTGTTCACATACAGCCGTAAAAGCAGCGAAGAAATGGCATTGATGGTCAGACTGCCGCAGACAGAAAGGTGAAGAGAGGTCGTTTGTTCTGGCTGCACTGTCAGCTCTCTGAGACTGATTGCTCATTGAGCGCTCTCCCACTCTCTCTTTAATCAACTTGTCACCTCCTCATTTTCATTAACCTCTATTTGTTTAGAATCATCATCATCAATTACATCACTTATATGTTAGCCGACATGATCATCTGTTCATTTAAATTCTTGCAGGCACATAAGGAAGTTTGCAATTTGTCAGAAGTGACAGTAAGGACTTGGAATGAAGGTGTAGCGTGAAGTTAACGCTTGGCTCATCATTTCCTGTTTGCGCTTTATCTGTTTAACGGCTTATCTTTGGTCTTCTTGCAACGCTAAACACTTATGTTATATAAACAAACACATGTACTGATAGTATACGCTTATATGATCTTTTGTTTGAAACCTCAGTTTTTGCTTTTTTATCAATTTTGTTTTCTTTTGAGGCATGGTTCAAAATTAATTGCTTGTATAATTTATTGTCACTGTGACTTTTCATGCTTGCTAATCATTTTGAAGTAACATTTGTTAATTATACATTTCTAAAATATATAAAGATGCAAAAACAAAATAAGAAAAGATGAAGTAGTTGTTTACAGTCAGTACTGTTTAATATAATCTTCTTTTTCTGTTTCATCCAGTTGTCATTGCTTAGAATGTGTTTATAAATTTAGGGTTTCAACTTTAACTATATTATGTCTCACTGTTAACTAAATTATGGTTTAAATGAATGCACGCTCAAAATAACCATTTACCAGTTGAAATGAAACATGCATATGAAAGAATTAAAAAAAGAAACGTATATGCTTGTTTAAAAGATTAATTCATGCAGGTCTAAGTACAGTACGAATGGTTCATGGAATCAGTTACGGTCCCTTTGATTGCTCCAACCGATGAATTCATTATTTTAACATTATGTAATCTACATTTAAAAGTGTGAACTTGTGTTTTGATTTATTTTATTTATAATCCTCATATTTTAGTGCCAAACACATCATGCCAAATTGTGTCTTAGCAGACATAAAAAACATTATACTGTATATCCTGACTGAGATACATTATGATTGTAGTCTGCGACCAGGAAATATTTTTTGCTCGATAACTTAAATGACCTTCCCAGTGGCACTTGCAATCACCTGCCTGACCAGACACTAATGTCCTCATATTTTCCATATCGCTTCACGTTGTTTTGTCTCAGCGGATGTCACAGTGACATATGAAGCTCTCGTGAGTGACTCTGCACTTTCAGCAGAACGGCCGCTGGCTCATTACAACCCATGACGAAGTTTACCTCTTCTGGGTGAGTCAATGTCAGCCCTGTTCATATGACCATCTCATTTGAGACACAACGGCAGGTACACCTCTGCAAAATGAATCATACTCTGATGCAAACAAGAGCATTTGTGTTTTACAGAGAGTGCAAGAGATGCCAAAATAGCAAGCGCAAATTGGTGTGGGCTGACCTTTTTCCATTTCAGAGAAAGTAGCTTAAATTGACTGTTTTTTTTTCATAGTGTTTACGTAATGTCTGAGTTCAATTTCAGTGTTATAAACTAGTGATTAATTACAGGTAAAAAGTTAGAATGAAAAACTTTACAAAGTATAGCTAATTTGGAATTAAGTATGTGATCTAATATGGAAAATTCCATAGAGAGAAATTATTGACATCTGATTTTACTGTTTAATGTCAAGCCAATCGCACTTATTTTTGACATTGATTACTATTTTAGTCAGTGTGGCATGTAAATGTCATAAATGTGGTAATGTGCGTATTGACAAAAGGTCATATGGACGTCAGAATTGACAGCGTTGGTTTGTTTAACAGCGGGAGCTGTCACCGTTTGAGATATTACTTGAAATGTTTTTGTCATAATTTCCGCTATAATGACTTCTTCAGAAAAATACAGAGCACCATAATTCTATTTTTATTGGATGGGCATCTCACCAACACACCACGCTCTTTGCTAATGACACTAGATTGACTAAAGGTCCCTAATAGTGTTTGTTGTTTGATTTTGTAGGCACTGCGAAGCCTGCTTGCTGTATCTTTCTGTTTTCTCGTGTTTTTATATCTTTCACGCTGTGTTTCTGGCCTTGCTAACAGTATCGAACATAAATCAGCCGACTGTAGAGTTACAGTCTTATCTTTCATTGCCATATCGCACCCTCACGACTAGCTGGATCTCTACACTGCCTGAGGAGTCCATCTCACTCATCCACTGCCCTGTCTTCTTCTCGCACTGTCATAACAGCTTTAATTGAACATTGGTCCTGGAACTGCAGCGCTAGCACCGTGTTGTGTTTCTTCGCAGCTGGAGGTAGCTATAGATGCTGTTTGGATTGCACTGCTGGGGCCTTTTAGTTAATAATTAAACAAGCTAAGGTAATATTGTTAAAGGATTAGCACATCAGTTCAGTGTTTTTTAATTTTATTTACTTACCCTTATGTTGTTGCAAACTGTTGTATGACTTTATTTCTTCTCTGACTTCTGTGCAATTATAATGAATGGGACTGGAGCTTGTAGTTTGTAAGACTGGTGTGCTACATTCCAAGTTTTCTGAAATCTTTATACGAGAAATCTGTTTCGGTCATTATTTGCAGGTAATCATCTTTACTGGTTAATGATGACTAATGATTGAGCTAAATTTGAGAATGTGTCTGGATTGTTAATGTCTGAATCATTGCAACAGTGAATTTAAGAACGAATCTTGGTGGTTAATAACTGAATCATTAAATCAGTGAGTTGAACTTGAGAATGGATTTAGACTTTTAGTGATTGAATCATTGAATAATTGAATTGAACTTGAGATTGGATCTTAGCTGTTAGCTGAATCAGTGCATCGTTAGCCAATTATGGTTGTGTTAGTTACATTGGATTATATTGGTATCGACGGAACTTGCATTCATAGCTTTTGAGAAACATACCCCTAAAATGTGGGTGGAAAAAAATGACAAGCACATTTGTTTTTGGGAAACACGCCCCTGGGCTGGTGATGACTGAATCACTGATTTAGTGAGTTAAGCTTAACAACGGATCTGGGATCCAAAAGTATCTTAAAGCTAAATAGATTGTAGAAACTATTAACAGCAATTCTCTCCATGATTAAGGCTATTAATGCTGTTGAGAAAAGCAACTTGTGGGCTGTTAAAGATTGAATCACTGAATCAGTGTATTGAACTTTCGAATGAATCTGGGCTGGTAATTACTAAACCACTGAATCAGTGATATAGTTGAACTTGAGAAAGGATCAGTCCAATTTATGAATGAATCACTCAGACCTGTTGTGCGAACTACATCCATTAATTAATTACAAGGATCTGCTTTAAAAGAATGATTAGTTCCAAGACTTTTTGCATAATGGCTTACATTTTTGTTCCTCACACATACTACAGAGGGTTACGAATTGACTGGATTTCCACAGTCTTAATTTGGTTTTATAATAAATTCAAAACAATGTTGTCTTGCGTAATGAAGTCATACAGATTTGGAATGACATGAGGGTGATTAATTGATGTCAGACCTCACATTTGTATGTGAACCATCCCTTTAAGGCAGGGGAAATTGTATAGATTAACATGTTGACATTTGGTGAGATGCAGAGAGCTGTGGCGGCAAAGCAGCTCTGGATTGACATTCTATGCTTGCGTAGTTATTGGATTATGAAAGTGACCTGTCAACGTACGACTGACAGCTTTACGAGAAAATCACCACCCAGCTTTATGGCCGCAGGACATGCAGTCACATCACGTTGAGTCCAAAACATTTTGAGGAGAGTTTCGGTGCAGAGGAGGTTAGGTCTCAGTTTGAATGAGTTTAAGCTCTGGCGGCAGGTGCTAGCATGCTTATGAAGCTCGTATCTGCTGCGATTGCCTTGCTTCAGCTTTTAGTGATTATTATAACAGACCTTGACAGAGTTCCTTTCAGTTCCTGGACTTCTCAAGTACTGTAAGAAGCAGACTACTGAAAGATTAAGACAGAAATGTCTTAGATGATTCTTATAGTAACTTGGAAGAGATTCAATCTGGATCAAACCGTGGGACTATCCTCCTCCATCAGCAGATTTGAAGCTGATCAGCATTGCTTGGGCATTATTAGGACAATGTTCACTATGTCAGCAATCCGAGTCCTGCATAATTAGAAATCTGACCATGTTTAATTGAACAGATTCGTTTTTAACTGCTGCACTCTTGGGCATCAGTCGGTGCTGGAAAACTGATTCGATTCCAGTCACTCGTATTCGGTGGACAAAGCTGAGTTGGGTGATGTGACTGTCTGTTGATGTTCCTTTATCCTTCCCATGAGGCAGACACATATTGCATTTGATTTGTGCCACAAACACCATTATGCAGCACAGACTGGGGCTAGTTGTCGTTAGGGTTGTAACCTAAAACTGTTTTTTGAAAGTCAACACTTCAAAGTGTTTATATTTACAGAAATTGACTCAAATATTTAACATACCTTGGGAAATATATTCTGGAGTATAAAGTGGGACAAATAGCCACCGGTCTCCCTATGTTGTGTTGTGATTGAGCTTCCTAGTGTAGTGATTTGGATGTGTTTGCTTGCATACACTGCAGAATAGAAGATATGTAACTTCTATTACAGAGGCTTACACGATTATGGAGAGATATACATTATACATTCAGGATGCAACAGCTCAGACAACCACCAATGAATGCATCTCTCTTGATTAAGCAAATGTGCTTGTCATTCTTTTCCACCCACGTTTTATCTACAGCCTCATTGCAGCAACCGTCTCCCCAGAGTAAACTGAGGTTAAGTGCCAAGCTAAAGTGCACAATAATGTGGATCTCAGTAACTCCTGCTTATGATCCAACTTGTAATATTTAAGTTATCTAATCGACCCATAATTACTCGAGTTTCATCATTCCATCTTTATAGCTCTCTTTAAGCCTTTACTTTCATATAAACGTTTTAATCTTAAATGCTTTGTGGATTTGATTCAGAACTCATTTTATTTAATTGCAGTTTAATACTTTGTAAATGGAACTTTATATTTTAAAGAGAATATAAAAAACACCAACTTTGTACTAATTATTTATTTTATCTTGCATAATGGTAATGGTTTCACTTCATTTTCTGTTCAATGATTCATTGTGAAGCTGAAAGTCTTTAAGAATCGCAAATTGTCTTCCAGCCATCACAATCCTGTGTGACACTGTATAAAAAGCAAATCCAAAGCTGCAATTTCACACTTAAGTTTGCTTACCCAACAAACACAAGCTGTTGTAGTTGTCGGATCAGTCTGTGGTGGCAGAGACATTGTGTAGCTGGATAAAAAGGGCTTTTTCTTATCACTCCACTTCGGTTGTAGAGGGCCCATTAGACTTTCATAAGCGTCTGTCCAGACACGTCCAGCGAGTCCTGACGGATGTTCCATCAGATGTGCTGCTGAAACGCACTGCTCAGGGGAATTCACTATTGCACCTGCCAATACCTGCTTTCTTTGTTTGCATGTGATGTCTCCAAAAGCGCCAGATCGTAGAGTTACGCAAATCTGGGAATGCCGAAAACCTACCTCGTTTTTTGAAATATAATATTGATAATAATCATATTTTTTGTATACATACACTATAGTTACAGTACAGACAGTACTGTAGAATACAGACATTTTAGGGTTACAAAATATTTGAAATAAATGCTTTGCTTTTTGAACTTTCTATTCATCAAAGAATATTTAATGTTTTCCCAAAATATTAAACTGAACATCTGTTTGATAATAACAAGAAATGTTTCTCGAGCACCAAATTAGCATATTAAAATGATTTCAGAAGGATCAAGACGGTCTGCTGAAAATTCAGCTTTGCCATCACAGAAAAATGATATTTTAAAATATATTTATATGAAAAAGTACTTTTAAATATTTCACAATATTACAGTTTTACTGTATATCAAATAAATGCAACCTTTGTGAAATGCTTCTTTGAGAAATATGAAATGTTTGAATGTGGATCGGCCATGTGGAGGCAGCAGCAGGAACAGGCAGAAACTGTGCACTTCATTACTGTGACATAAGGAAGGCTTGACATGGCAGATCATCTCTACATTTTCCATGAACTGACGCATAATTTGTCCACACACAAACAGAGCGATACATAACCATGTTTTCCACTTTAATTGGATTCATTTGGCATTTCTAAGAATATTTTCAATCATTTCGCACCCTTTTTAACATCATATGCAAAGTTCTTTCACCTCTCTAATGTACCAGATGTCTCAACGTTGTTTTGCCTGCATTCTTGTATATGTCCCCAAAGGCCTTTCTCAGAATCTGTTTCTTTGATAATGGCGATTATCATAATGTAATTTGATGCTGCTGTGTAACTGAATGCGATTTTAATGTTTAGCTTGTTGATAATGAGAGTCTTTTCCTAGAACGAGCCCGGGCTTTGCTAACACATCTCATACGGTGTCTGTGAGACAGCGAGCGTTCACCTCCACAGAGAAAATTGATGTGTGCACATCCGCCAGACTTTTCTCTGTTTTAGTTAGTCTCGGGTGAAGGTAAAGAAAAAGTATAGAGGAAGAAATATGAGATTGCAGCTTCCCACAGCATTGATTCATTTCACAGACCGAATGCTACTGGAACCTATTGCACAGTACAGTAATACATTACGGGATTAGAGATCCCGGAAAGTGTGCAAACAGAAACTAGTCCAAGAGCAGCTTTATTTCAATCTGGTTTCATAGTCATTCTGCTGTCTGCCAATCTCTACCTGGCCATGAACGCACATCTTCTGATTTCCTTGACTGGCTGTATGCTGCTCAGGTAGCTCCTGGAACTGAATGAAACAATCAGGAAAATCAACACTGTTCAGGATCACGCTGCCATAAATCACACATGTGATGCCGACCTGCCAAATACTGCATTCATCAGTCTAATGGCCGTGTGAGCCTTCAGATATAGAGTTTGAGAATCACCATATTTATGTGTGCTTCTTGACCTACTTGCATTACTGATGCGAAGGACTTGGCTTGGTCTTCAAGTGGTAAGAGATCAACATCTCAAACAGATCAAATAAAATGAGTGTGCATCACACGTGTTTCCAAACCTAGTGAGCTGTCTATAGGCGGTATTTAAAGGAATCATATACATAATTAATATTATGAGACAGAACTGCATGCACTCATTACTGCAGTGAGCTTGATAAAGAAATCAATCCAAAATGCTGGATGATCTGTAAAAATATTTTGATTATATATATTTTACACTGAAAAGTATGAATACAAATAAGGTGGGCGATATGACCAAAAACTTATATCACAATGTGAGTAGTTTTATTTCATGGTAAACGATATCATATAGTTATATTGTATAACTCTGTTCAATACTCCACACACTCTATGACAGCACGCATAAAAGATAAATAAGCTCTCTTTTGCTGCTGCTCGCATTTCAACGGGTTTAAAATAACTGTTTTCATGACCACGTAGCACAGAAACATCACATGAGTGTGTAATCATGATAGAGACGATAGTTCAAAATCATACCTACAAATTTCCACTGGTTAATTGTGTCTACTGGTATATTGCCTATTCCTAGAAAAGCGTAATAAAAAACGCTTAAACTACCGAAGCAGATTTCACCAGTCTTAGTTGGTTTAAACTCATCGCAGACTTGCCAAACTGGTCTTCATCTGGTTTATAATCAAATAAACATCATAGATAGGGCCAATGTATTGTGTAAATATGAGGACATTTTCTGTATTGTTTTTTCCGAAAGTGTTTTAACTGTATTTTCCACCTTAAGCAGGTTTCACTGGTCCTAGCTGGTTTACGAAGGTCATAGGTTGTTTAAACTGGTCTCTGTCCTAGCTGGTCTTCAGAAGGTTTACACTTTAAGATCTAATAGGGTTGTCACGATACCATAAAAATGTCGTACGATACTATACCAGCTGAAGTATCACGATACCAAGTAGTATCACGATCCCATCCATGCAGTGTTGTCAGTTTAAAATTAAATTCTACAAAATTAATCTATTAATAAATTAATAAATTAAAACAGATAATATTTTTCTCTGAATACTTAATTAATGTGAATTAATGACTGGCTATTGTTTTCCCTGAAATTATGTAAACAAAACTCATCTTAGCACTGCACAGAAGCAGCATGAAGTGACATTTAGATGTGGCATTTGTACATTTAGACTAAATTTATGTATTATGTATTATTTATAATTGAATAAAATATTTTATGGGATTAATGTATTTTAAATACAAAATTCTGAATGTAGAAATATGTTGGAAAACAATGTATATGCCTACTTTTAGAAAAGAAACTGGTAAAAACGGCCAGCAGGTGGCAGCAGTTCGTTATTGAATCACTGAGTCATTCAAACAATTCTTTCAAAACGGCTGAATACTGCCGGAGCGAATCAAATGACTGTTTTTATGAATGGTTTAGTGAATCAGTGATTCACCCAAGCCAACGATTCGGATTCGGATTCGAACACAAAATGAAACAAAAACAGTGCTCTTGCTCGTGTCATATTGCCGAACTGTCAGGAGCATTTTTATTCGCATATCTTGAAATTTACAAGTTAGCAGCATGTATATTAAAACATATTTTATATATATATATATATATATATATATAATCATTATGATGATTGATAAGAACCAAGTGCAAAGCCACTATGTTGATGAATGTAATTGCATTCATGATCGCAAAGATGCTTCCAGAAACGAACTGTTACATGTTCTAGAAGTAGTCAAATTAATACAACTGTGAGAATACTTTCTTGTAAGATGTTATGATGTTGAATAGGCCTAAGTGATGCTTGAGCTGCTGTTTTTTTATGAGATCAGACACTGCAGTCACGCCATCTGCGCTTCGGAGAAGCACGGTCACGCCATCTACGCCGAAAATGTCGGTGCGCGTCTACATTGCGTTGCGTGGTAGTTGCGTGATCCGGCCTGACTTAAACCCTTTCTTCCGCAGCATGAACAACGACGTGCAAGTGCAACTTCTCATTGCAATCTGAACTGAAGCCTCGGGAAACACCATATTGTAGTGCACAGACTTGATAATCAATGGGAAATTGCTGTTATTTGTTTTGCTCCGGCAACGATAGTGTTAATGCGGGAGTTCAGGACCCGGAAGAGAGAGACGAGCGAGTTAAGCGCGCATCCGCATACGGTACGGAGCGTCTTTTGTCTGTCATTCTTCTTCTTCTTCTTCTTCTTCTTCGAGAGAGAGAGAGCAGCCGCAAATCCTAGCAGCGGCAGATCGTTCAGACATTACGATATAAAGCGTATACACACACCATACTACACAGAGCACAGCAAAAAGGCATTTGGCAAACAATGTTTCTGTTCATTTGAACATGCATGCCAGCATTTTAAATAGTGTGCCAGCCGTGCATACAACATATATTACGGTATTACTGTATGAACGATACTACCGTTTAAAAAATGCAATGGCACCGTGGGTATTTTTAAGCTTTAGTATCGCGATACTATCGTAGTACCGGTATATCGTGCAACCCTAAGATCTATACATAAAAACATGAGTGAATTTTACTTATTGTTTCCCAGATGTGTTTGAACTGTATTTTGTATTACGCATTACATTGTATTGTGTTTTATGGTTAAAGAAAATGTCTGTAAACTTAATGGATAATATCCTGTCAGGAAATTATCAGCACTTTTTCAATTTTTTCTTATAGTTGGATGTGTAACAGAATAGCCAACTAAGAACTGCAAACCAACTTGAGCTGGTTTATGTTTTTATTTATTCATTTATTTATTTTAGCATTGAAATTAGTTGGTGGTCAAGTGTGTGGCCCTTTAAGAGCATCTGAATTATTCACTAGCTTGTGAGGCAATTCACCTTTGGAAGAGAAATTAGATATGTGGATATGCTAATATACAGGTAAATGAAATTGAACTTTGGTTAATATTTGTTTTTCAAGCCATTGTCTGATTCAAACAGTCAATTGAGCCAAGGGAAAATCGATTACTGTCCGGCGATCCACAATTGAGACCGTCAAATTAGTCCCAGGCTCTGGGATAGTGAAGACAGTCAGCGGCACAATCTATTGCTTGCAGACAAGATGCTTATCTGAGAAACGCATATGTCCTGGCTTACCTTGCTTCGGTTTCGCAGTTACATGGTCATCTAGGAGCATCATGACAGTGGGTGTCAGAACACGGAGGATGGGATCTTGAGAAAGGAAAGAATGCTTTTATTCTCATAGAGTGAGCAAGTCCAAGGTCAAGGTGCTCTTGGATGCTATAGTTTCACACATACATCACAGGACGACAAAACACCTGAGGACGAGTGAAGAGGAGTAAGTGAGCAGAAAAGAAAAGCGGCCTATGACATAAAGCAGCATTCAGTCGCCAGTGTTGCGGGCAAAGTGTTTTATGTAATCGGATGGCTCGGATGGCTTTACTTTAAAAAAAAAGGTTTTTAAAGTAATGAATTTTTTTAAACAGTACAGTGACTCTATTTAGTCACTCGCATATACAACCAAAAAACAATACTATAACTTTATTTTGTATAAAAAGTAAATATGTAACATTAGTTACTGCACTTTTAATGAGCAAGACAATAATGTTCTGTAAAAACCCCCCCTCCAAAAATGAAACATGTGCAATTATTTGTACAGTTTTTTCTTTAAAAGTAAAGTTTCTACACTGTCAGTTTCAATATATTGTTTTTATCCTTTAACTGGCAAAATCGTTTATTTTTATCTCTGCTGTCAAAAACAGCACAAAATGAAAATGTTACACAGGTATGTCTGTTCTGATTCAATTCCCTGTAAATTAATTTTATGTTGTTGTCTTGTCAAGTTAGCAATGTGCATCGCACACTGTCCTGAGCAGCAGAAATAGCTTTGGTGACGATTGTCCTTGCAAGCTAATGTGCGACCCGAGCCGTTCGTGCTTCAATTTGTTTTTGACCTTGTCCCATGCTTGCTCTTGAGGCTTCTGGTTGTATCATAATCAGTTACAGTCTTTTGGATACCTTCATGCATTCGTTAATACATTTAGAATATATTTTATGGCTGTGTGAGATATTAGATTAGAGCGGTCCAGTTGGTGTATCTGGACCGACCAATGAGAAAACAGTTCTGTCCAGTGTCCGAGCCTGGTGCATTTGCTTTCATGGCAAGATTGAGCACAAGTTTACTTATGTAATGTAGCCGTTACAACACACACACACACACACACACACACACACACACACACACACACACACACACACACACACACACACACACACACACACACACACACACACACACACACACACACACACACACACACACACACACACAGAGTAAATGATAGATATGTGGCTGCTTTATGAGCAAATGCAGCCCTGGGCCCCTAATGAGCTGCAGTATGAGTTTGAATGAGTTCACTGCACAGAGCGACTTTAATGAAACAGTCTAATGACATCAACTCGAGCAGGGAAAGATAAAGATGACATACTGTCCTATAATAATCAAAGTGAACTTCAACATTAATGTCAGGCATGTGTTTCTGGGCCTCATTCTGTTGTTGACACAATTTCAAGGTGGCACCCAGGGTGAAATCACTACGTTTTTTGCTCTTGAAAATGATCTTTGTTTTATCTTAGCAGGGTGAAACTTATTCTTTCATCATGACATTTGCTTGCATGTAGTGTTGGGGGTAGAGCATTACAAGTGATGCGAGTTTCGTAATCAGAACATGATGATGTGAACATGATGCTTACTGTAGTTCTAGATTAAATATGAATATGTATTTACTCATCTTACCAGCACAAAACAGATTCAGTATTCCTTAAAATGAATAAAAACAGTCAAAGGCAAACTCAGAATATCTGCAAGAATGAAATATGTTAAATAAGACAAATATAATTTATGCATTTAATCCCATTTTATTAACCAGTATCTTTGCTACTGACCTTCGATGATCTAATTCAGCAATAATAAGCAAAAATTACACATTTGTTTTCATTTGTGCTCATATTATTCATGCAATTTGTTTGAGCTGCGCCCTCTACTGTTTAGACATTCATTTTAATTTGCTTCAGCCTGAAGCACTTCAATTTTGTTGTGTTCATTACTTTTAAAACATAACTTGCCCCAACACTGCTTTTATTGTACAGTAAATATTTGTTTGCTTTACTGCACCTTCTGAATATTTGTCTTCACATATTTGTATTTGTTAATCTTCAGTTTAATGTAACAGACACCATATGAATCATATGAGTCATCGTGATAGTTATAATTTTGAATGATTCATAAAAAGCGTTCACATATACCACTTGAGATCAAAATAGTCTTTTTGAGTAGAAAGAAAGCTAGTGGGATTAGTGGGACACGATTCACAATTTCCAAAATTAAGCTTTTATGTTGTAATCCTTTTTCTGGTATGTTTTAATAATAGACATCACTCAATGAATGTAAAATGTCTTTTCAGTGTTTTCAGTCAAACACATTCCATTTGATATGGAAATGCTTCTACTTATACATCAAATGGTTACTATGCAAATCTGCTTGCGTAATTAAACATATGGGAACTGTGACTTTTCTGTGAAGTTTTAGTGAATGTCATTTAAATTTCCACATTTATCGAAGCAGCCACGCTTGGCAGCGTATAGTAACTATACCAACCCTCGCCAATGGAGCTATTTGGAAAGCGACCTAGAGTAAATGTGTGCATTTCTGAGCGCCACTTGTGAAAATGAGCCTGTGGATGGAGTCCTCAAGAGTGCCGTGATGATAACCTCGCTCAGATCTCCTCACATCCTGTATGAGATCCGTGGAGCCGATGCTGTTGCTTGCTGATGAAGCATAAACCAGCTAAATTATGAGAGACTTGGACTGAATCTATTTACATGAGGACATGCTTGATGTGGCGAGCAGAAACCGTGTCACAACATTGACAATCTTTTTAATTAACAAGGATTGACGTGTAACCATAATGGGATGTTTACTACATGTAATCCATCTGTTGGAGACTGAAGATGTAAATGTCCACATTTCTGCACCGCCTACACTGGTGCCCTTATGTTGTATTTTATATCACTGTTGCTGCCTTAAACATGCTGCATTGTGACACCTACGTTTCTGTAATTACCCTTCTGGTGGGCTTTGTCTTTCTGGTGCATGTCTCTGAAGTTCCCCAGGAAGGTCAAAGTGTAACAGACTTTAGGTAAAGCCGTCAGCCCATCTAAAAGAAAACCGTATCGACAGAGCACACAAAACTCTCACAATCTCAGAAAATGCGGATATCTTGTATTGTCCTTATCCTAATTTATTTTTGTTGATGCTTTACATTTGATTGGTGACACCTATGACAGTGGTTCTCAATTGGTATTGCTACAGGAATCAGATTTTTACATGGGACATCAATATATATATATATATATTTTTTTTATTATTATTTTTTTTATTGAAGTTATTGAATATCCAACACTGTTTTCATAAATTGCTTTTCAGGAATTTGTTTTAAGTTTCTTAAATAAAATGCAATTTTTTATAATAATTCATAATAAATGTTAATCGTACATTATTGTTAAACCGTTTGGGGTCGGAAAAAGTCCTCTATACTCTCCAAGGCTGCATTTATATGATCAAAAACAGTAAAAACCGTAATATTGTGAAATAGTATTATGGAATTATGGAAGCTGGTGAAAACCATTCATATTTTTGGATGAGGCAGGCCAAGAGATGGAGGAGAGTTTGAAAGCCCAGCGGTTGAGAGGGACCCAGAACGATGTTCTCCGGGGGGCCTGACCACCCACCACTGAATGTGATTTTGAGGGACCCCATAGCAAAATCAGTGCAATGGGCCCAGAATTCCTAGCGACAGCACTGAGAGCAATCAAGGTTTCAGGCCCATCCACAGTTTATCGCCTTGTATTTACCTCATACTCCCCTTTCCCTACTGTAATCCGACTGAAGAGTTTTTCTCCACATGGAGGTGGAAGGTTTTCAATAGGCTCCTCACAAACAAGTCCCACTTCTCCAGGCCATAGATGATGCCTGCAATGTCCAATGGCAGGCCTGTATTTGCCATACCAGAAGAATGTTCGGGGGCAGTCGTGGCTCTAATGGATAGAGCGTCGGACTTGTAACCCGAGGTTGTGGGTTCGAATCTCACAAGACAGGGTTGATAAAAACATAGAAGTGCGGTGAGGGACACAATTGACATTTTACTGTAGGCATACTCTAGTTTTATCTTTTTTTTTCTTATCTAATGTTTTTGTTTGTTTTTAAAAAAAACTGTTGCGAGTTGATTATTTCATCAATAATTTTCACATTTTGATTAATGATTCCAGTCTATTACAATAAAGTATGGATGTGTAGAACCATAATGAAAGCTGCATCATGTGTTTTGAACAACTACATTTAATGATTGTACTAACAACTAAACAGTGAAACTATGGGTATATTATGTGTGGGTGATCTAAAGTAATGTTCCTATGATATTTAATAATAAATTAGTATTTTGAACCAATGCTTCTGCAAATGCAAAGCTTCTTTAAAGATATGAGCGCAATATGCAACATTTTGGACATTGGACAGCCTGTGTTGCATATAATGATTGCTTTGAGTTTTGTGTCTAGAGTTTTTATGTTATTAGTAATACAATACAAATAAATACAAATCAGATTTTTTGCATCATTAATCCAGTCTTCAGTGTCAAAGGATCCTTCAGAAATCATTCGAATATGCTAATTTAGGGCTTAAGAAACATTTTCCATTATTTGATGAATAGAAAGATCAAAATAACAGCATTTCTTTAAAATATTTTGTGACAATATAAATGTATTTACTGTCATTTTTGATCAATTTGATGCTGAATAAAAGTATTAATTACAAATATTTGATAGGCTATTTATACATACAAATTATTTTCATGAGACATAAGAAAATATAATAAATAATTTTCCAGACCTCAAGTGGTCAGCCAACACCAGAACCAAAATGATATGCAAACAAAGAAACCAACATTGAGTTGTATGAAAATGTCCATGTTGCTTTTGCTGATTTGACTAGATTCTTCCAAAGATTAATTTGTGTTTCCAGAATACTGTAGAGTTTAATTCGATACGGCTTTTGACATAAACATTTTCTCCTCCCTTTGGTAAGACTATTTTTATTTTCAGTCCTAACTTTGTATGATAATAAAGTTGCTCTTTACTATTCACATTCAGCATAGTTTGGTTTGTTTTGTTTTGCCTGCTGTCCTCAACTTGTCTGTTCTGTTGGAATAGACTTCAGTTGTGAACCACTGATCTAGGGAGTGTTACTCTGGGTGCCCTGGCACTGCTGTTTTCCCATGTGGTCTTTCTCAGGGTTGGAGGTGGCTGATGCTGATGGCCCAGCTGCTGCCTCTGTCTGATTTAACGGCCCGGCTTCAGGAAGTGGCTGCTCATGAGTCCAGACACGTCACAGTCTCCAGACCAGAGGAAGTTCACTGCTATTCACCACTGATGCCTAAATGAGACTCTTCTGTCCTGCAAGGGCTCTGGCACACACACCTCACTCTCTCTCTTTCACAATGTCAGATAACAGCACTTCCTTTTCTGAGACACTTCATTCTTATCATTTCCTGCTCCAGCTCTGTGATGAATCACTGTTTTTTTCTGGTTAGAGACACGGCAAGCTAATTCTTCTTTCCTGGCTCCAGACACTTTGGCCCTTCATTTTCTTTCTTTTTTGGCTCGTTTACGAGTAAATTTATTGTGCGTGTTAATGTAGATATGTTCTCCAAGAGTGACACAATTAATGCAGGTCCAAGGTCTATAATATAACTAATATTCAGATCTGATTAACTTGTTAGGACAAAGATAGTGAAGAATGATCAGTTCATCACCTAAACACCCATCCGTCTGTCTGTCTGTCTATCGTCACAATCTGTCATCCTACAGTACTTATTCCATTCAGTTTATCTTCTGTCATTCTGTTGTTCTATTTATCTATTTATTCAATTGTTCTATTTATTGTACTATCATTAGCTCTCAATCTATATCCTTCTATCTATCATTTTAATATTCTGTCTATCATTCTAGCGATTGTTCTATCATTTATCCATCATCTGTTCATTCGTTTCATTAATTTCATTAATTAATTAATTAATTCATCCATATGGCTTAATATTAGTATTACAGTTTTTTACTATCACTTTTTAGATATAGTTGTTCAAAACACATGCAGCTTTCATTATGGTTCTCCACATTCATACATTATTTTAGTAGACTAGAGATAAAAATACAGACACTGGAATAATTAAACATTTGAAAATTATGGATGAAATAATCAACTCGCAACAGGTTTTTCAAAAAAATAAAGTAAAACTTTAGAAAAAATAAAATAAAACTACGGTAGGCCTACAGTAAAATGTCAACTAGAGTGTCCCTCACTGCACTTCTATGTGTTTATCAACCCTGTCTTGTGGATTTGGACATTTACTGAAGGAAAAACAAATACTGATAACAATGATATAGACTTTTGGGGATTGTTTTCTCTCCAACAACAGGCTTCTTGAAACTGATCATACCTGAACATACTCCTCCTCAGTTGCTTCATTTTAATAATGTTGTTCAAAATTTTCTATAAAACTATGCTTCAAGAGTAATGCAACGTTACATAGCATTTTGAGCAGGTGTATCAATTGATAGTTAGATCATTGTAATGAAATTAATAGACACTCAATTCAGATGTAATGTGTGAGCTGCATTTTGAAATAGCAATACTTTGATATTAAGTTGTGTTATTTTGAACCAGTGATTTTAGTTCAGTGAACAAAAGATATCTTCGGCTCATGTGTATTGTATCCAAGCATTTATAAAAAGTGTTGTTTTGAAAAATGTGCATTTTGATCTTCAGTTGAATTATGTGTCTAGAGTTTTGAAAATTGGCATGAAGGTTCTGTTATTAGTGCAAAATTGATAATACTGCTGTCATACACTGTGAACCCTAATGAGCTGAGACTACTCAAATGATTTGAGGAAAAGTGATTCTCGGTTTAATTGAGTAATGGGAAATTGACAACTCAGTTTAATTGAGTTCACCTAATGTGGTCTTCTCATTGAATTAACTTACTTTTTTAAGTACAGATAACTTAAAAGACAAACAGACTAAACTCAAACTTTCCAGTTTATATATTGTGTTTAATTGGCTTAAAAAAATGTATAAACCATTAAAGAAAAATTCTTCACATCAACAACTTTATTTGGGTTACACTACATAGATGAAATTCATTAATGTATACTGACATAGCTGCATAATAATATTTAGTAAAAAAAAACAAATACATTACAATTCATGGAGTATCAGAACAATTAAAAGCACACTGAACAACAACAGAGTTTTTTTCACCTACATTAATGTATTTAACAGAAACAATGCTTTTATAAGAGTAAGCTCATATTAAGTCACATTTTCAACAGAAATATTTTAAGTCAACAAAATGTGAATCTGTATGGAGCATAGACATTTGCACATTATTTGCGAATGGTGTTTATTTATTTTATTTTTTACTTTTTAAGCAAATAGGTTTGCCAAAGACTGTTTTAGGCTGCAGGTCTTTCTGCTCCATGGAACGTAGAATACATCAAGGATCATGCTGCGATCATCGGACATCTAGAAAATATGAATAAACATCAACAAATTAAAATTAATTCACATGCATCCAAACTCACATACATTTCAGAAGGTGCAAAATAAAGGGATATTTCACACAAAATTGAAAATTTGCTGTTAATTTACTCACCCTCAAGCCATCCAAATGTAGGTGACTTTTCTTCATCAGTTCAGCACTAAAGAAGATGTTTAGCTGAAACTGTGGTCATTGGTGATTCATATCATGTAAGTCAATGGCTACCAGCACTATAGGAGTCAAAAAACATACAAACAGGAAAAACTAATTTAATATTGTGGCTCCTGACAAAGTATGTGACGAATAAACAAACCTTGAAAACATAGTGGTCTAATGAAGTGAGTAAATTAACAGCAAATTTATAAAATAATTTCAACTATAATCAGTGTTTCGTGTTTTTATTTATTTATTTTGGATAAGTGGCTCTCTAATAAACAGGATAATGCACCCCATCATTATCGCATACCCTAAAGAAAGGTTGATCCTGATCACCCCTTCTGGGTTTATTTTACGATAATGACTGACTGACTGTACATTATCCCTTACATATATTAGAGATTAGAGGTCTTGGCAAAGGTCTATATACATAATGATGGAGCAATGCTACAATAAATCCAGCTTTAGCTGCGGTCGACAAAGGTCAAAATAAATGAGAAACATTGTGAAAAGATAAAATATCACAATCACAGATAGGATGAGATTTCATAGCCGACCCCTTGAGTCAGCTGAACATTATTTCTACCATAATTTTTCTAATAAATTTTTTTGTGAATTCAATGTACTCTTACCTATAGGGCAAAAGCGGTTCCAACCAAACGGCCTAGAGACATTACAGGAACAGAATTCTGTTGTTTTCCACTGACTGAGACGTTTTCCTTCACAATTCAATATGTCATGACAAGTTGCATATGTCAGGTGAAGTGCTGTACCAAATACTCCCAGCATGCAGCAAAATTAGGTGTGTTCGCCCAGAATTGCTGAGCTATTGCTTTTGGAAATTGATCTGCGCTAACTGGCCAGCCTCTCCATCTCTGCCTGTCTCTCTTTCTCTCTCTCTTCTCTGTTCCAGTCGAACCAGTAGTTCATCAGATAGTCCTGGTTTGTGCCTCGCTGCAGTGATATCACTGTTTCCGATTCTCATGGCGTGTTTGAGTTGATGACTGTGTTTGTGCATTGTAGCATTTGCCTCTTTTTGTGTCAGGTAACACATTCAGTCACATCCACCTGGGGAGGACGACAGGCTTTAAGACGGCCCGTGAATTCTAATGGCTTTATCGGTCCCCTGCAGCTGGCTTTGGCTTTTTCCACAGTATGGTCTCCTCCCACAGCACATTGCATATGCCTCTTCAATTGGGGTCATGGCTCAGGCTGATCGTGAACTGTATTCCTTCCTAACTGGAGGGCTCCCTGCGCCGGCTGTCAATCTGGTAGAACGCAGCAGATTGGCGGGTGGTCTCGCTGCTGCTCAGGATTCATTCCACTGGCTTATATTGTGTCTTTCTTTGAATTAACAATGAAGATTGATGACACCGCCACACAACAGTGACAATCAGTCTTTGAATGTGACTCGGATTTCATATATTGTGCATATGCAGAGCGTGTGCATGTGAGGTAATCGTGTATGTAGGATATGTACTGTGGAATTGAAGTTAGAAGCAAAATGCTTTTACCAAGTCATAATCTTATCTAAGAATGATGTGCTATTCAATATATATATTTTTGCATGTCTCATTTTGGATTTGGAGAGGAGACAGGAAAATATAATACACACATAATATATAATACACACATAATTGAATATTTATACAGTATGTGTGTTCTTATATGTTGTACAAATAAATTATGGTTGAATTAAAAATAGTTGGGTAGCATTTTACAATAAGGTTACATTTGTTAACTATATTTAATTACCTAACCTACATTACATTATCTACATTAACTAACAATGAGCAATACATCTGTTACAGTAATAATTAGTCTCTGTTAACGTTAGTTGGAATCAACATTAACTAAAATTGCTAAATGCTTTTATAAGTATTTTTCATTGTTAGTTATGTAAACTAATGTAGTTAACTAATTGTAAGTTAATGTAAACTAATGTAGTTTAATGTTAAAGGTCCCATATTGTAACTACCGTATACGTTTCAAAACAGTCAGTCCACAGTAAAGTCCTGTGCTTTCACGATCCCTTGTGACTTCTGTAAAACTGTGATGTCAGAAGTACTCAGTCACCATCCCGAGCACTGCCCACCATCCTTCTGCCAAACCACCAGACAGCATCGCACCATTGCTGAGCAACATCAACATGGAAACATGTCGGAAAGGTTGTCTTTAACAGACGAAACCAGATCGGTTTCCTATAAATCGTCAGTTTGTTGTTTTACACACATGCACAGAGATCACATGATCACAACGCGATCATGTTTGACGATCGTTTCTGTCCAGTCCGCTCGTTTTATCGTGTTTAACCACAGCTGTCGTCAGTTTTTGTCTAATAGTGGCAGCAGGTATACGATCAAATTTCTAATTTGAGGCTGTATTACGTCGATTCTGGCACCCAACATCACAACAAGATTATATTTTAAGCTCCATTTGGAACTTAGCCGAATCTGCGCTGGTTTGAATGGGCCGCCTCCTTTGTTTTGCAGCTAGCGCTGTGACGTTGGCCCTCCCTAGTTACCTGTGGTTGGCCTAGCCGTGCGTTACTCAGAAAACAACAGGCCAATCAGAAGAGAGGCTCATGAATATTAATTAGACAGGACAAATCGATCTGTTTTCAGCAGAGCTCCTGAGAAAAGAGCTGTATTGAGATGTTTTGGTATATATTGTATTGTATATATGTTTAAGGACATCAACACCTAAAATAAAACTCCAGAAAGGTTTTTTTGTCTTTAGTACAACCCAGTGATATATTTTTGTTTTCATAGTATTAAGCTGACTATTTGTCCACATATAAAGAGGTCAATATACACAAAAATATATTTAGCTGCCTTTATATTTTAGGACCTTGGGCCAGTTGCATAAACTGCTTAGACTAGTCTTAAAAGTTAGTCATCTGATTCTTTTCTTCAAGACTGGTCATAACTTTGTAAAGTCATTTACAAGAAAAGGTAGACTGGTATAATTTTATTCTGAAAAGACTTGGTGAACTGCTACTGCAACTAGTTCTTAAGACTCGGTCTTAATAAGGAGACTTAATAAATGTTAATGCAACTGGCTTCTGGGTCCATAGCAACATTTTAGTATCAGTTTGAAAACCTCTGATGTAGACCACTTGGCCACAGCTTCAATAGTATTTAATAAATTGTACATGCTGCGTATGTATTTTATGTTGTTGCTTTATTTTTCCCCATGTCTGTGGAAGTGTGTACATGTGTTGGAAGAAAAACCTTAATGGCTTGGTTAAAGTGAGATGTCAATGTTTTTGACAACTGTGAATGAGGCAAAATCAAAACATGCCAGCCATGAGGCAAAAACCTACATTTTGAGGCCCAGTGGATGTGTCTTCATGTGAAGCCCTGCTATAACTGTGTAAATGAACACCTGTGTCTGCTGGGAAACTCAGAAGGTGGCGTGTCCCAGGGATTACAGATGTAGTAATTATTTTTCACTGTGCATTCATTAGTAGTACTGGTGGTGGGCATTAAACATGCAAAGAAATCATTATAATTTATTTGCATTTTTTGTTACTACTGTGTCTGACTTTCAAAGTAGAAAAAGTTGTAAAATCTAGAAACTGGGTTATCATTCATTTCTTACAAAATAAAAATTAAGTGTATATATGAAAGCTCTTTTCCAAAACGCTATAAATCCATTTTAATCGTTTTCATGAAAATGACATTTTACCTAGACCCATACATTTTGTTAATATTCAATTTATCATGTTAAAATGGTCTGTTGGCTCAGTCTGAACATGTTAAACAATGATTGATTAAACCCCGGGTCCACCATCACACCGAGCAGGTCTCGAACCCGGGTTTCTGCGAGGCGGGCGCTCTAACAAGGAGCATGAAGGCTACAGCTTTTAGCGTCAGTCGCTAGAGCGCCTCTTTGTGAGGTCAGGAGAGGTGAGGTACATTTAAACAAGGAAATATAGCGATTTGGCATGAAACATTGATGGAGCAGTGAATAGGTTCAGTACAGCAAAACATGACAAACTCATTTTTTTGGCGTTTATGCGTTTTGGAAAGAGCTCTTCATATATATATATATATATATATGTGTGTGTGTGTGTGTGTGTGTGTGTGTGTGTGTGTGTGTCCACACTATATTATATATTGCGAAGGTATTTGGACACAGATATACTGGGAAAGTCCTAATCACAGCTGAACTCCTCTGGTGTGACTTTAAATGCAGACCGTGTGCAAAAACTCATCACCAAACACCAACGTCTTGTAATATGAGTAAAGTCATTTTGAACACGTCCAAAACTGTTTTTAAAAACATGAATTATGTTTCAAACTTTGTTTCCACAGTTTTGGAAGTGCTTTTGTCTGTTCCAAAGAAGGGGTGTCCCAATACTTTTGTCAATATACTGTAGTGTATGTACAAGTCATTGGAGTTTGGTGATGAGTTTTTGGCTAAAGGTCTGCATTTAAACATTAAGATTTGTATTCATGGAAGTAGTCAAACTTGTTAATTAGAAGGGTGTGTGTGTGTGTGTGTGTGTGTGTGTGTGTGTGTGTGTGTGTGTGTGTGTGTGTGTGTGTGTACATATATATATATACAGCATAATACAAATATTTAACTTTTTTTTTACTTTACATACATGTTAAAATGTGTGTTTGTTCAAATATTACTAATAATAAAAATACAAAACTTAATTATATTTAAAATGTAATATATTCCTGTTATTTTTCAGTATCATTACTCCAGTCTTCAATGTCACATGATCCTTCAGAAATGATTCTAACATGCTGATTTACTGCTCAAAAACATTATTATTACATATGTTTTGCTCTGTTATTTTTAAACCATGATGAAAAAATTATTTGATGAATAAAATGTTTTTTATTTGAGATATACAGTACCTTATGTAACACACTTTTTACTGTCAATTCTGATCAGTTTCATATTTGTTTTGTATTGCTCATGCAATTGATGTTAATATAAATCTATAATAGTTTAAGAAAATTAATGAATATATTAATTATAAATTAATATATGAATAATGCTATAATAGCTTTTGTATGATAGACAATTTTAGTACTATTTTTATATACCTCTTGACATTCAATGTAAAACCATCTTAAAAAGAACCAGTGGAGAACCACTGTGTTAAAACATGTTGTACAGTTGTTCGAGTAGTGGTACATTGCGGTCAATCACATCATCAGAAAGTATATGTCAAATAAAGCCATGTTTAATTTTGTCTAATCAGAAATTGCTGATTTCATTGAGACAATGCTAATGCGTTCTGCATGTTTGATAAGGAACAGGCAACTGTGATCCGTTAGATTAACTTTAATTAAACAACAGCATGAATACTAAGCCTAATGAACATATCTGTAAATTGAAAATGTTTGATTGGGGAAACAAAATGTTTACCAGTCAGACAGCCAGTGAATGACATGTTATTCAGTAGATAATACAGCTCCCCCGCCCCGCCCCCAAGATATTTTACGAGTGCTTCTGAAGCTCTTCAATCAGACCTCACATCTCCAGAACCTGCCAAGAAGAATCGGAGCTGATTTTATCTCCAAACCTCAAAGACACTTCCCTTTCAAAGCAGCATTTATGCCTGGCAAAATACATTCATACAGCTTTCCTTCATTTAACAAGACAACTTGGCTCAAAAAAGCCAATTGAATGGAAGCCATTTGATTTGTGAAGTCTCTTCATTTACTAATCTGACTAAATGGGCTTGCAAAATAAACATCCCAACTTGTTCACTCTAGAGCCACTGAATAAATTCTTGATGGTCCCACGCAGCCAGAAGATTCTCCCCCAAGGTGGTGTGGACTTGAATCTTCCTCCTTCTTGAATATATCATGGCTTCATTACTTCTATAGTGTTGTGTTATATGGCCTGTTTTCCCATCATCCCACATTGCTGTCTCCTCTCCAGCCATTGGCATAACTTTTTATCTTTTGTGAGTGCAGGGACAGTCGGGATGCTTCATTTACTCTGATGTGTTTCCGCTGGTGGTTCGAGGTATAGAAGAAAGAGAGACAGTCCCCAGTGTGGTTTTCTACATTGCTGAGTGGGAAGGTGGCACTGAGTACTAAGCACACAGTCAAACTGTGTCACCTCACTTCTGCCTTGGGGAAAAGGACATGCTTTATGCCTTCAATCTCTTTAAACAGTTTTCATGTGAGATCATTTGCATTTGATTTATTGGATCGTGTGCGTGGTCTGAGAAACTTCTGAATAGATCTGCACCTCTGATCTTTTTGCAGTCAAATTAGAACTTTTTTGGCAGGAAAAGGACTTTGAAAATGCCGTTTTTGGGAGGACAGTTAGGGTTCTCCTCGGAGACCTGACAGAATGTGAAAGATTAAAGACATTACCTCAGGATATAGTGGTTTCTAAATGAAATGATCAGATGGAAGGCTTTTTATAGTATTAAGGAGGGTTTGAGATTCAGTGTAGAGTATATAATTCTACAACAGTTAACATTATTTGAATATATATATATATATATATTACCATATATACATTAATATGGTAATCAGCAACATGTAGCATGGTATAAATCTATAGTTAGAGAATCTCGCAAGAAAATAAAATTTTGGGTAAATTGTTCAAGCCTAATTTTCTTTTTTTGTACTTAAAAAGTTAGCATAAAAATGGCTAATCAGCATGGCAAAAGTTTGGGATCAGTATGATTTTTAAAGAAGTATCTTCTGTTCATCAAGGCTGCATTTATTTGATCTAAGCTTCAGTAAAAACAATACTGTAAAATATTATTCCATTTTAAAATAACAGGTTTCTATTAGAATATACTTATAATTTAATTATAAGTTTTGCGCTGCTAACACAATGCTCTACCACTGAGCCACACAGGAACACTTTAGTTTAGTTACTATGTGCATGTGGGTTTTAAGAGCTGTTATACTGTATAAACTTGGATATTCTGATTAATTGGTGATGTTAAATGTAAGAGTGCACTTGCATAAGCTTGGCTCTTCAGTTAGTCTAGTTGCTTGTTATAACAGCTCACAGGTGGGAGATGTGAGCAATCCTCAAGTAGCTTGATGAAAGCAGTAAATGACTGGGTCATCATAAGGAACAGTTTTAATCCTCATCTGAGAAAGGGCAACATTAACATGCAGTGAGGTTACATTAATGTTCATCTTGTAAATGACATTTACTTTCTCATTTAGAGTAAAATGATGTGGCAATATTGCATAGAGGCATGTTTAGAATGCTAATGAGTGTCAGATTTCTTTTGATGACAAGTAACAGTTAATAATATCCATATTCACAAAAAGGTGAAACTCTTTAAAAGCAATGAGGCATGTGGGTTTTAAGAGCTGTTATCTGTATAAACTTGGATATTTGATTAATTGGCGATGTTAAATGTTGAATGGCACTTAATAAAATATGCTCTTCAGTTAGTCTAGTTGCTTGTCATAGCTCAAAGGTGGGAGATGTGAGCAATCCTCAAGATTAAGCAAGGGCAATTTGAATGGGTCAGCTCATAAAACAGTAAGCAAATGAAATGAAATATTAAATTGTACTATTACTCAGCCTTGCTTATGTGCCATTGTAAACTCTACTTTGCTCATTTTAAAGTAAAATTTTTGTGGCAATTATTGCATAGAGGTCATTTTGAGTTACAGAATACATATATTTGTGGTTATGTAACAGCTCCATGTAAGTGAAAGTTTTAACAGACTGATGAAGTATTTGCATTTCTTGATGGCAGTACATGCCAGATCCTTTTCAGGGCGGTAATCCAATTTGCTTATGCCAAGTATTTCAAAGCATAGTTCACCCAAAAATAAAAATCATGTCAGCGTTTACTCAGCTGCATGTTGTTCCAAACCCATACACTGTAATTATTTATTGTGTTAAACAAAAGAGGAAATTGAGGAATGTTTCCTTTTAAGCTTGGAAAACAGCACTATTTAAATATTGTTTTACCTGAAATACTTTTCAGATATTTATGTGAGGAATAGACTGAAATAAATAATTATATCTGAATTAAATATAAGCTATTTTTGTTCCATTTTTTACATTACAATGTATTAATTTTTTTGTCCAAGAGCTCAGTAAGATTTAAAAATATATATTAATAATTATATAGCTCAATTTTCAACAGCCATTACTCAATAAACCATTATAATATGCTGTTATGCTAAAATTCTACTAATATTTCGTAAGGTCTGTTTTGGGTTCGGTTTCATGTTCTTGTTTTTCATGTCTTTTATTTTGAAGTTAGTCATGGTTCTCGTTTGTGTCTTGCTTCCCTTTCAATCATGTCTTCATGCAGATTGGTTGTCATGTTCATTGTGTCATGTTCTCATTGGTTTGTTCATGTCATGTGACCCACTCTGTTTACTATAAGTAGCCATGTCATTGTTTTGTTCCTTGTCCTGTATTAATGTTGTTACCTGCTGTTGGTGAGTCTAGTTCTGTGTCACCGCATGTCAGTTTGGATCATGTTTGAATATCACTTTGTAAATAAATTGCACTTGGGTTCATCATTACGCTCGCCTTCAGTGGACTCATTACACATTAGTGTTTTCACTAATCGTGAATATATAGTTATTTACAAAACTATATCGATTAGAAGAATCGATTGGTCTGGCCTGGTTTTCGTTTGAACGGAACATTGTAGCACCCATCATATTGAAAAAAAAATCACAATAAGCTTTGTTTAATTTTTTTACTTTTGATATGAAAAAAGCATTTTGGCACTGTTTCATGTGGAGTGTCAGGTCACAGTGTTGCCAAGTCCACAGTTTCTCACAGAACTGGGCTACTTTAACACTGTTTGAAATGTGATTGGGCTAGTTTTGGGCTAAATTGGGCGGGTTTTGTTGTGAAAACCAGGCAACCCTTTTGCTAAAGCGTTTCATAAACATGAATAAACATCCAAAAGTATGTTACAGAATGAGTAAAGGTTACCAAAATCCGTATCCCGTTTCATGTAATCGCTCCATCAGCGTATCAACTGTCAACAAGTCAATATAGCAGCCTGTAAAAAAAAGATGAGTCAGTGTCATATAAAGTCACCTCGTTTACCTCAGAAACAAACATATCTTACCATACACATGTTAGTCAGCTAGAAAAATGAATTCTAGAGAGTTCATAATTTTTTACAGTTCTTCAATGTTTAATTTGTTTGAATAAGTCCATGACGTTTTTATGACAGCCACCATTTAAAATTGTTTCAAAAAACAAATTGGAGTAGAAATATAATTATGTTATTGTAACTTTATTATTATAAAAATGTAATTGAGTGTAATTTAATCGTTTTATATAAATCAGTAAATTTTAACCTTCAGACTAATGAATACCAACAGACTCTTGTATATTTTACATTACATTAGCTTTAGTTGAGAGAGTTATTATTCTTGTGAATATTTGGCATGTACTGTAGCTGATAAATATCTAGAATAATTGATGTTGAATCGAATCGAAAGAGTCAGAATCAAATCAAATTTGTGTCAAATCGCAGTCCTAGTTTTCACTAGATTTTTGATCAAATAAATGCAGCCTTGATAAGCATAAGAGAAAAAAAAAAACTTTCACAAATATTGTTATTCCAAACTTTTGACTGAAAGTGTATGGTTTTAAAACAACATGTAAAGTAAATATAAAAATATGTTGTTTGAACATTTTTTTTAAAACACTTCTGTTAAAGACAAACAGTAGATGCTTCAGATGAGTTGGCATATACACCTGACTCCCTGTCTCTTCCAACAGGTCGGTTCCCCAGCGTTTCATACAGTGAGTTTAGGTGGCGAGTGGACGGGACTCTGATGTGGAGTGCTGCTCTGGAGCTGAGTGCCCACTACTAGACCAGCAACTTCCTGCGCCTCAAGATGGATTAGAGCTTCACGCCTCCGGAGATCAAAGGTATGAGATGTATAGCAATGAGCTTCCACTCTGCTCTTTCCAATCAGAGCACCACATGCCTGTCGTAGTGCGTAGTGTTTGTCTTGAATGCACTATGGATGGCTATTACTGTCCTTTAAATATTTATGAATGTGCCAGAGGTGAAGGAGTGTTTGATGTGCTTAATTGTACTGCAGATATTACATTTTCAAGACTGGAAACAATGATAGACTGCAAACAACGCTTGTCTGCTTCAGCACTTTGCATTTTGTTTGGAAACCTGCCATGTTGTGCACACCGAGCCATATGAGCTGGCCAGAATTATTGTGATTATAAATGTAGCACAGATTTATTGCTTGAGGTGAAAAAGAACGAAGAAGAGAGAGAGTAGAACAATGCTGCCGTGAGTCACAAAGTTCTTCAGTAACCATAGCAGCGGGTTTTGACATGCATTCAGCTGTCAGCCACTTGATTTGTGTCTCCTATTTTTCAATTAGGCCTATATTTCAGATGCGTACCTAATTCACTCTTAATTCCCTATTAAAATACAGAAGCCTGATGAGATGAATCAAAGTTCTCTTTACAATTGTTTTCATTCGTTTCAGTGGCTTGAAATTGAGGTGAGGAGATTGTTGGTGTTATACAAAGGGTGTTATAGGACTAGTCAGTGATTTATTGGAAAATGGAGGCTCACAGAGGGAATATGAGAGAAGGGCTGAGATCATTCTGTGGCCTCGCACACGTCCCGCTGCGTTCAGAAAAGAGAGAGTACTTCAGAGAGCTGGTATGTGGCATGTTATTGTGTCACTGCAGACACTGAGTGGCCTTGTTCTTGGTCGCTAGAAGCAGTTCCTACAGCTTTATGGTCGATTGTTATTTTTTGGGCAGCACACTGATCTATCTCATTGGAAGAAATGTGTTTGTTCTGTATACAATACACTTATTGTTTTGATAGAATTTTGCCTTTAAAATTTGGTCATAATCTACTCACCCTCATGTTGTTCCAAACCTGTATGGCTTTGTCTTCTGTGGAACATAAAATAAAATATATTTAAAGGATTTGGAAACCGAACAGTTTTGAAAACCATTGTCTTTCATTGTATGGAGGAAAATAAAACGAAAAACCCAGACACATTTCTCAAAATATCTTCTTTTATGTTCCAGAGAAGAAAATAAATAAATACATAATGATCATTGAAAGAATAAATGAATGATTAATTTAAAAATATAATTTTAAGAGAACATTTCACCCAGAAATTTAAATTTGTTTTCTTATAAACAGTTTTTTGCTTTTCAAGGTGTTAATTAATTGACTGGAATTATGGATTATGGTAATGGATCACTTGTGGATTATTTTGGTGTTTTAATGAGCTGTTTGGACTCTCATTCTGACGGCACCCATTCACTGCAGTGCATCCTTTGGTGAACAAGTAATGTAATGCAAAATGTAAAGAAACAAACTCATCCACATCTTGGATGGCCTAAGGGTACATTTTCAGCAAATTTTCATTTTTAGGTGAACTATTCCTATTCCTTTAAACCCATAATTCTTTCATTAATAATTCCCCCTCTTGTCTTTCCAAACCCTTCGTTCACCTTCAATGCAACTACCATGGCTCAGAAAGGGAGTAAGGACATCATTCAAATAGTCCATGTGACATTAGTGGTTCCACCTTAATTTTATGAAGCTATGAGAATAATTTTTGTGTGGAAAGAAAACAAAAATAACTTGATTCAACAACTTCTCTTCCGTGTCAGTCTTCAAAAACTTTTTTTGGGTGAACTATCCCTTTAAGCATCTTACAGGGAATTGGATGATATGCATTTTAATGTTTTTCTCCAGTCAGTACAGTAGTCATCACATCGCTGCTCATTTATAAATGATATTTGTACGATTTATCACTGGTCAAGCCCACATCACACCACTAGCATTCGCTGTCACTCATGTTGCTGTGAAAACCGTTATTCATTTTAAAATGTATGTTTTGCAACTCTCTATATGTGTGCATGACCCTTTACTATGATATAATATACTGAGCGCTCCAATCGAGATGTGATGCATCATTTCACCGCAGCCTGCAATGGATTGCTATATCAACTGCGGTCTGCTCTTTGTGTAAATGTCATTATTGAATATAACTTTCAAAAATGCATTGTTAGCTAGTAATGGCCTCACTGATGCTTGTCTGCTCAGCAGCAGATTACTTTGTAAACTGCAGGCACAGTGGAGAGGAAACAAGGGAAGGAGGGAGGACTCGGGCTGACCAGCGGGTCGACTGCTGTGCTCTGGTAAAGGTTGGTGGAGTCTGTGAGTGCTGGGTATGTTTGCGATGCCCTATGAGGCCTGACAGTCCCTGAGTTCACTGACTCTTCTTTAATGCTGTGAAATCAGCTCTTTTACTGCTGCCATCACACCTTTCCACAGCTGTTGGCTCTTTATGCCCCAAATGGGTTGGCTTTATTGTTTGATCATTAAAGGAGAGAGCAAAAAAGAGGAAAAATAGCTGTTACAAAATCTAATGAGCTGCCTTACTTCCTACTGCCAAAATATTGCTCCTCAACTCACAATTTATTCAAATAGATTTAGCATGCTAAGCTAACAGTGCAATGCTTCCCAAATGGACATCTTTGGACCCCTCTCTGTGCTGGGATAGAATACACGATTTTGATTAGTTTGGCAAAAATGTGGTGTCTTAGGCATCATATATATATATATATGTGTATAAATTACATATAAAGAATTCAAAATAAAAATGTAAAATTTGAATTTGAATTAACTGAATTTAGATGTATTTCTCTTTTGTTCTGCTTTTCCAAAAGTCTTTCAAATATTTATTTTTATTTCATTACAAACCATAGTTTATTTTTAACAGTAAGATCTAAAAATCTGCATACAGTTTTGTTAAAAAATATAAGAAATGTTCCTTGAGCAGCAAATTAGCATATTAGAAAGATGTCTGAATGATCATGTGACTCTAAAGACTGGAGTAATGATGCTGAAAATTCAGCTGTGGGGTCACAGGTATACATTACATTTAAAATGTATACAAAAACTGTTGTTTAACATTAGAATAATATTTTACAAAACTACTGTATTTTTGACAAAATATATGTGACCTTGGTTCTGTTAAAAACATTGAAAAATCTAAAGTTTTAATGGTGGTGTACATATTGCGAAAGTGAAACACATTAGTTTGGATTGACCTTAAAATGTTTCTCTTCAGATTTATACATTAAACACTATTCTAATATTGTTTAAAAAGATTCAGTGTCAAGTCAGTACAAAACATTTATTTTATTTTAAATTAATTTGGTCAAAATGATACAATTATTATTAATATAATTATTATTATACATAGATTTATTTATGTTTGTACTGAGTTGACACTGAATCTTTTTAAACAATGTTAGAGTGGTGTTTAATGTATAAATCTGAAGAGAAACATTTTCATGTGCGATTAAATAATTATTTAAATTAAATAATAACTAAAATCAGGTATCTTACAGGGCAATCTTAGTTAAACTGTCTTCATTTTGTGCTGCCAATGGTGCCCTAAAATCGTGCCTACATATGTTGCACACCAGATCCATTTGGAAAAGAAGTGAGTGTGCATACGTGTGTGCATGTGACACATTTATCCTTTGAAGCTCTGCTAAAGTTGCTCTTGGGCCGTACTCAGGCTTTCATCTTCACTGGCACCGCATCAGTTGGGCCGCATAGGTATTCCACAAGATTGCACTGTGTGAACAGCACTGTGTGCAAAGTTGTCCCAATATTTGGCTTTCCGGTTTTGAGAATGTCCAGCTGTTTTACATTACCAGAGGAATACAAAACCACAAAGGAGGTCTCAGGGCCGACCCGTTCACATTTCTCACACATCGGTGGAGAAATTCAATTATTGGATATGTTGTTCGTGTCCTTGGCAGAGGAAGTGTATAGGCTCAGTCATCCGTGCGTGGCAGCGTGGTTATGTGAGGATAAGGCCTGAAATGGTAGATTCACTTACAACTGTCCGTGCAGACAGCACACTCTAACACATCGTGTGTGTGTGTGTTTTGAATGCAGAAAGACTGCCTTAAATACATCTCCTCCACCTGTACTAAAACCTTCACCCCTAGCCGCACAAAGGACAAATGCATACATGATGTAGAGCAATATTCAAATGCCTGTTCAGAATTCAGCATGCATAAATGTTTGAATTCTAAACTTTATCTAGAGAAAGCTGATTTTGAAAGGGAATGTTTTGTGCTGTGGCATCCCAAGGCTCAATCTATTAAGGCTCAATTTGTGTAACTGAAGGTAGGAACGTAGGCCCGTTTACACTATTGTGTTTTCGTTTTAAAGCATAACTTTTGCTACGGATACGCATATCGTTTACACTACTCCGGTCGAAAACATTGAAAACTCAAGGTCGAAAAAGGAGACTTTTAAAAACGCTGCAGTCCCTGTTTAGGTTTGAAAACTGCAGGGTAGCGTTTCAGTGTAAACGGACAAAAACGGAGACTTTTGAAAACGATGGCGTGGCTGCCCACATTCGCTCTGCGTATCCTTGACGACAGTGTAAACAATAACATGCTCGTTATTGTACCTATAGATATGTATAGGTAGATTCCCCATTCGACTGATCCAAGCAAGCAGATGCGCCCGAGATCTAAATAATAGGGTCTACCTAAACATAACTATGGTTGTACCTGCATGAATGGTCATGTGACATGCGTTTTCGGTTGTTTAGTGTAAACGGAGATTGTTTCTGAAATGCAGCGGGAACTGAAATGCAAAACTCACTAGTGTAAACGGGGCCTTAATCTTACAGTACAGTATAAGAAAAGGAAAAGGTTGCTACAAAGTTATTTTCTTTTTGTTCTTCTAAGAGTTACAGATTAGAACTAGACTTTTCATTTATTTATAATATCACATATTGCAGTAACAAAGTCAAACAAGATAAAAAACTGCAGTAAACAGATAGCCTTGGAATTACAGAAGCAAAAACAAACAAACAAAAAAAAACTTTAGCAGCAATAACTGCAACCAAAAACAAATGATAACTAGAGCCTTCACAGCGCCATGGTGGGATTTGGGCCACATTTTGTGCAGAACTTCTTTAGTTTAGCCACATTGAAGGGTTTTCAAGCATGTACTGCCTGTTTAGGGTCCTGGTCCTAAAACCAGGCATTTACCTCTAGGATTATGTGTTCCTCATTTTTTTCCCCAGGCCCTGAAGCAGCAATCAGGCCTGGCTGCAGCTTTTCCAACTGAGCACCATTATTTTTGTAGTTTCATAGATTTGGGAATAGGTAACTACAGGTGTAAATCGGGTGTGCCTCACATGTCCGGAAAAGTGAAGCTGCGGGCTCTTTGATCGCCCCCTGGTGGCTGGCTGCAGTACAGGTCATAAACCCCGCCCTCTCCATGTAAACGAATGGCACTTGAGTAAAAAAATAAAATAAAATCAATTACACTTCCAATGCAATTTTCCGAAATATGGTTTTGGTCATTTAAGGTAGTTGTTATCACTCTGATATATGTTCAATTGTTCATTTTTGTGATAAGTTTCATTTTAACTAGTAATTTGATGCTATAAATGTCGTTATGGTTGATTGGGTCTGCGGGAGTTTTGGCGAGAGTTTGATTCCGCGGCTCCACCTCACGACACTACTACGCAGACTCTGGCTCCAAACGAATCTCTACTGTGCAGACTCGGACTCCAAATGACATAATTTTCTCAAGATGGCAACTGCCATACTGAGATGATTTGCCTTCACTTTTCTATAGTGGAAGGAAGCGGAGACGCGTCGTCCGTCTTTTTTACAGTCTATGGTGTAAATACATTTCCACGCATACCCAGTTGGTCTTAGATAATTTGTTTGCTTCAATAATTAAAATTAGAATTTAAAAAACATATTTTGTGTTTAATCAAGTTGCTGTTGTTTCATGCTACATACACAAAAAAGAGGAAATGAGGATGGGGCACTTTGTGTGTATACTCAATGTATTTACTATATAATCTGTATGTGTAAACATATTTTTGTGTATATCTAAGCATACCGTATTGAGTATTTATTTGTGAAAAGCACTATAAAATACATTTGAATTGAACTGAAAAAAAAAATATTTTCAGGTTTAACCATTAATAATTAGTAGAACAAAACAGTGTCAGTTACTATAATACTAAACATATTTTGGCTTTGCTACACACATTTCACAAACAACTTTTGTGATCACAATTAATATTTTCCACACATTATAAAGCTGTGTGAAAAGAAGAAAGCTGAATTTATATTTTATCATCACATTTAAAAGGTATTTGGCATGTTATTGTATGGTATAACATTAAGATTTATCTTAATTGCTATAAAGGGGTTTCTACATACTTTTGGCTGTGTAGCGTATGGCTGTCAAAGCTCTACAGGCAAAAAGTATTATTATGAAAGAAGCTTCACACATTTTATGGATTGTATTAGCAAAACTGGCACTATGTTAATACGAAGTAACTATAAAATCACCTGAAATATATCTACAGCACAGAACTTGAATTCATTTTTATTTTTTAAAGGTGTAATGTGCTGTGTTTTTGGTTTGGACTAGAAACAAAGCTCTTTGTGTGTGCATATTAACAGCAGATTTTGCAGATGAGTTGATGATGAGGCCAGCTGTGTTGTTATGGGTGGCACTATAGTGTGGATCCAGAGGGTCTTAGCTGGCAGCGGCAGTGAACCATGAAGGTTGGCACTGGTGAACCACACCACATGGGTTCGGTCATTCATTTCCAATTGTTCGAAGCATTTCTCTTGATAAAAATCTTGAATAGTGTAGCATATGGGTGATGAAAGGCAGCAGGCTGGAGAGAAAGTGTTGTTTCATCAGTTGTGCATCTAATTGTTTTATGCACAGGAACACATTAAGCTCAGAACTCTTAATTGAATAATGGATGTCCCTTCTTCACCGCAGCTATTTCACCGCCACTCGGTTAGCAAGACTATCCAATCTGAACTCGTCTCCCGCCTTTGTGTTTTACCTGTTCTCTGCCGTGATCCAGAGCAGAGTTGCATTAAGTCAGTCTGCCGTGAGCCCAGGCCATGTGAGTGACAGGCTCTTATCAGCGGTCTAGCTGGCTGATGAGAGTTCAGCGAGGGTCAGCGTGAATTAAAGAGCTGGTAATTAAAATGTCCTGGGTACATGCCGCTGCTGCTTTGCTTATCTCCTCACGTAGCCGCTAACCGAGATATGTGCTACAAATAAAGAAAGTCCCTGGTATAAATTCCAAGTTCAACAGCATCTGATAGCTGATGCATTGAACTCCCTCCATCATTTGTGTGTTTCAGAGTTTAACAACGCTGAAGTCTCATTGTCCACTGTTATGACATTTCCCCCCACCATCTTATTCATGGGATGGGTGAGAGCTGTGTTTTAAGTGTTGTATCCCTTTGAGTTTATCTATTAATTAGCTTTTTAGGGATTTTCTGAGATCCGGTAAAAAAAAAAAAACACAATAATCCACAAGTAATCCACATGACTCCAGTCCATCAATTAAAGCTTGTAAATAATGCTCTGGGGTCTCATTTATAAACGCTGCGTACACACAAAATGAGCATATAATATGCGTAAGTAATTTTCCACGCACATATCCAGATTTATAAAAATGTAACTTGGTGTAAATATGTAGTAATGAAGTAAACCATTTTAAACTGTGTTTTACAATAAATAAGCACTCTCATTAAGCACTGAAATTACAAAAAGTCATTACGCAGAAGTTAAACAAAATTAAATGTAGACATATATTGGATATATTTGATAACTTTTCATGTGGCATCCTATGTTTTATTGGCAGCGAGGAGTGCTGTAGGTGCACAATAAATCATTTTTAAACTAACCTTTTTACCTCGGGTTTCAAGTCCAACGCTCTATCCATTAGGCCACGGCTGCATTAATGATGATTCCCTTTCGATGTTTAACTCGTAGTGCGTCGAGTATCGACGCTAAGTATGGGAAAATCCCTTTTTTCCTCTTCAACTGAAGCCTATTTCATTCACGCTGTTGTAACTGCACGTGATTGGTTCGAAAACGAATCGATGCATTGAACTCTCTCCATCATTTGTGTGTTTCTGAGTTTAACAATGCTGAAGTCTCATTTTTCTATGTTATGACCTTTCCCCCCACCATCTTATTCACAGGATTGGTGAGAGCTGTGTTTTAAGTGTTGTATCCCTTTGAGTTTATCTATTAATCTAGCTTTTTAGGGTTTTTCTGAGATCCAGTTAACACATGTCTGTTTTTTTTCTTCACTGACAACTTTCCAGCACGAGGGATCATTATTTTTCTTCAGTTCGGTGTCACTACTTAAAGTAAACACATAGGGCTACTAGAATCATCAAAATAAAACTGAATATTGCTTTTTGTAATTATCAATAGCAAAGATTGCGGTTTAGTTCTGTAAATATATGCACCTGTTTCAAAGTGAAGTGCAGAACTGTGTTCTTATACACACAAGCAGCTCATGATATGGTGTTTTCAGTCTCTCAAATTGGCTTGGTTTGCGGTAAATGATTCTCTAAATTTTTATTTCACCAATTTTGGTTCACTTGTAGCGTGCAAGCAACATTCAACAACAAGTTGACTTGTGTAACTAGTAAAAGTTATTCATTGAATTTACAATGAAAAAAAAAAAAAAATGAAGTAAGAAGTCGCAATCAATTTATTTTAGCGTCATTTAAATAAACAAGTTTTACTGAAGGTTAGTCAAATAAATGTGTTCATTTAAATGTAGCTAAAATAAATTGATTGCAACCGCTTACCTTAAAAAAAATTGTTTTAGTTTTTCAGTGTATGCTAGCTGTTTATTTTTGCAGATTGTTCTTTGACCATTACCATTGATTCTGGGTGTTTACACACATCACAGATGAGCTGATGGTGGTTTCTTGTAAAAAATCTTGGGTCTATCAGAGTTCTGCCTCATATCAGATATCTTTATACCTCCCCAGGAGGCAGTTGTTGGTAGTGAGGGGGGAGAGGAATGAGTCAGTGTGGAACGGATGGTCCATTGTGATCTACGGACTGCTAGAAAGAGTAATGAAACTCAGTCAAGCAGAGTTACCTTAATGTGAGGGATCTAATGGATGGAGATCTTGGTGGCCAGTAGAGGCATCAGTGAGCAGTCCTTTCATTGCAAAGGCTACAATACGAGGAATTCCATCTCTGTGCATGAGTTTTGGTCTCTCTATTTTATCTTCTTTCTTCCTTTAACCCTCTGTTTTTATATTTCACACAGATTGACATTTGAATGTAACATGCCATTAGTTTAGTAGCATTCCCACTTTTGAGGTTAATCTAAAGTGATTACTAAAATGTATTTTGTATTTTATTACTATTGCTCATAGTTATTGTAACAAGCCCTTAATTCTAGGTTTTCAACTTTGGTGCACAACCCATCCTATTAATGTTTTGTGCTACAGACATGTGCTACAGACATGAATAATAACTCAAATTGTAGGCCTTATTTTAGGTCACATTAGCAACCACATAACCTCTCCAGAACCATATGGCAGCATGTTTTTCAGGGAACCGAATGACCGCTCCAAGGGCACAAATTGATAGCTTTAATTTTACAGTGAACAAACTTGCTCAGAGCTCAAATAGATCATTTTACATCCCTCTTAAAGTGTGATTACCTGCCATCAGCTTCAGAAATCCATAAATCTGGATTTGTTCCACTGCATTATGACTTGGCGGTGTCCGAAGAGGGTGGATCACAAAGCCACAGGCGACAGGTGCAATAGCTCACGGAAGACAGGTCATGAAGTGAAGAAATTAGTCGTCGTATCCCACAGCAGATGATCAGTCGTCAATGAGTTTACAGCATCCTGATGCTTCAGCCCTTCCCTCCACTTAACATGCACCTCCAGCCTCTCTTAAAGCAATAGTTCACCCAAAATTTACATTTGCTGAAAATGTGCTCATTCTTAAGTCATCCAAGTAGTAGATGAGTTTTGTTTTTTCATTGGAACAGATTTGGTGAAATTAAGCATTTTATCTATTGCTCAGCAAAGGGTCATCTGCAGTGAATGGGTGCTGTCAGAGTTCAAACAGCTGATTAAAAAACAACAACACAATAATCCACATGACTCCAGTCCATCAATTAAAGCTTGTAAATAATGCTCAGGGGTCTCATTTATAAACGCTGCGTATGCACAAAATGAGCATCTAATATGCCTAAGCAATTTTTCATGCACATATCCGGTTTATAATAAATAAATATGTACACACTCGGATATTCTAGACCACAGTTGCGAACACTTTTGGAGTGTGAAGTAATGAAGTAAACTATTTTAATAGGTGTTTTCAGTTCGATATGCATTTACAATAAATATTACACTCTCATTAAGCACTGAAATTGCAAAAGTCATTACGCAGAAGTAAACAAAATTAAATTTAGACATAGTGGATGCATTTGATTACTTTTCATGTGGCATCCTATGTTTTATTGACAGCGAGGAGTGCTATAGGTTCACAATAATTCATTTTTAAAATAATTTCAGTAATTCGCCAAGTCAGACATTTGTATTTACACTGCAAAAAATATAGGCCTATTATATCAGCTGTTTCCACAAAAATAGATGTTCAGCTTATGGTCACATTATCAGCAAAACTGCATAAATGTCATTTGATTTGAATTGTTTAAAACAATTGAAAAACTGTAGACCAGTGTAAAATAATGAGATCAACTATTTTAAACCGTTTTTATGGATATTTGTATATATTTATTATGTAAACATAAACAAGGATAGTGGACAATTTTTAACAAAAAAAATGTATGTGTAGGCTATGGCCCAAATTAAATTACAGTCAGGATCTCATATTTCCTTAATGTCTTGTACCATTGACGTGTCACGTGGATGGTAATCTGCATGGAAATGATATGCAGATGAGGTTATGCATAGTAAAACCAGGTGTTGTAAGCTCCATATATGGTGATTTCTGGGAGTAGTCGGGGTGGAGATGCAAGTACACACAATCTTCCACTGACTGGGATTTATTTAGAACGCATTAATGATGATTTGTTTCTTATAAACAAACACGTTTTCACTTCACAAGATATTAATTGATCAACTGAAGTCATGTGGATTACTGCAGATTACTTGTTAGGTTTTTTATGAGCTGTTTGGACTCTCATTCTCACCCATTCACTGCTAAGGATCCATTGGTGAGCAAGTAATGTAATGCTAAAGGGTTATTACTAGTGGTGGGCGTTATCGGCGTTAGCGTGCTGCGTTACGTGAGACTCTATCGGGCGATAAAAAAATATCGCCTGAATCTATTCTCAAAGTTGGGATGGGAGCTGGGTCTATACTCGCAAGCTATGATGACTTTCACCCTGATATTTTAAGCGGATGTATACCTGCCGAATTGCACTGTAGGGGCGAGCTCACGGAACTAGAGGCTCGCAGTCCGTGATGGACAGATTGTTAACGGCTGGTCTGTGTGGTAATACAATCGGGCAGGACATCAGCCCTCACCTATCATTCATCAACCTCAAATATGGCTTTTCATCTTAAAGATGTATGTAGTAGCAACTTTACATGGCAGCTCAATATGATGTTAACCTAGAGAAGTTTTGCGCTATTGAAGTGTTTGTGTGAAGCACGTTTGCTGCAGGACAGGCTCCATCTGCACTTGCTCCTAAAATCTCCGTCATTTTGGTCATACAGATAAAAGTAGCCTAATACATCTTCGAATCTGTAAAGACTCTATTTGTTGTGTGCACTCAGAATAACAACGAAACATTGCTTTTATGCAAACAGGATGCGCTTTAGGTCTCATGAACTTGAGCATAAACTTGAAACTCCGTCTTTGAGAAATATATCTATAGAGTGAAATGTCTAAAAATAGAAGGCGTGTGTGTTAGCATGAATGATTTACATGAAATTTAATCTGTGCAACACTGTGCATAAGATAGCTTTCAGTTCAATATAATAACAAAAACGACATTTTGGGTTTTTATTCAACTAATAAAGGTGGAGCACGCTGTGATCTGTACTATATTTTTACTGTAATTTACAGTTATCGACAAAAACTACAAAAAAAGACACGGGAGTGGATGGAATGGGAGTCATTCTTCCAGTGGAGCAGGATTTTCCTCCAGTTTTATTGACAGGATTGAAGGAAGAGATTAAAGTTTGTGATGCATTTTGGAAACAGGAGATGAGCCCCTGGTCTAATCGCCACCTGGCTTGTCAAACCCGTTCTCAAGACTTACTTTTAGTCATTATTTGGGTAGACATATTCTGAATGCCTTGACAGAATTCAAATGAGCCATTTAATCTAGATTAATCTAGATTAATTCCAAGATAATCTAGATAAATAAAAAATTAATCTATGCCACCACTATACATTTACATTTTGGGTGAACTATTCATTAAACACAAAAAGTTACAAATGTACAATGTGCCAAAGCTGATTAATTTCTGGTATGTTGCTCTCTCAGAATATCTCTTGTGGCTGTTTTCTAAACACAATATTAGCTTCTCGTTTCCTTAAGCCTCACCAACAACACCTTCCTTACAGTCACCTGTTGTTAATGATTGTGGGAAATCTTGAGGTGCAAATGAAACTCCTCGTGCTCGTGTTCTTCATTCCACAGGTGGCTGAAAGCTCATAACATGTATGACTTCAGTGGAGCCAAAATACATTTTCCCATTTTCAGCCAGAGATGTCCCTATCTCTGCTGCAGTGATCAAATACCTTTATGTCTTCCATATTCTTTCGTTCACATTATCAAATTGAGTAAGTCAATCTAATAGGCACATGGGGAAGTGTGGTGACACTGCAATCAGATTAGGCGCGCAGGGAGTGGAACCGGAGAATCTAATATTGCTTTGTGTGGAGGCGTTGGGTCTGGGTAATGCATCTCTCAGAGACCCATGGCCCAGATGAGACGTGCCAGCCTGCAGAACTGCAGTGTCCTTGGAGGAGAAATTTCCAGCATAACACAGAATGAAAGACATAGCTTGCAGCGTATATGCCATGCGGTGTGTTTCAGGCATTGGTCTGTTGAAGACAGTTTATAACAGGATTCAGATTTATTATGTTATTAATATGTAGCATGAATGAGACCATATACTCAGGCTGTCACGGGACAGAGCTATTTTCCCAGTAGTGTTGGAGGCATAGATTCAGACTTCTTCATAATGCAGAATGTAATTTTATTTGTTATGTTATGTTCAGTGGTACTGCTGGGAAGCTACATGTGGACATCTGTTGCTTTATTTAAAATAATGATGTAGCTCCTTTCTCTCACTTTTCTGTGTTTGTTGTGATAAAGCATTGCTCATGTTTCGGCCAGGACAAGGAGAAAATTTTGGTCATTGTGCTATATATCCTGCCATTTGAAAACATTTATACTCTTCCTTGGAACGTAACTAAATGCCCATATAGTTAGAGACCTCGTTTTTGCTGGAAATTTACAAAATGTTCTCCTTAATGGAAGATTTAACCATGCCCTCATAATTTGGTGTGACTTTCAGTCTTTTCATTAATCTCTAGGACAATACAAATGCTTAGTTGCTGTGTGTGTGTGTGTGTGTCTGTGTGTGTGTGTGTGTGTGTGTGTGTGTGTGTGTGTGTGTGTGTGTGTGTGTGTGTGTGTGTGTGTGTGTGTTAAGGTTAATACAAATTAAATAAATAAGGGATATTGTAAAGTCAGTATGGTCATTATTAAGTAAAAAAACAGTCCAAAACAGTTGTAAACAAATATGTTGGTAGACTGAGGAAGCATTATCATGGATTATGGGCTCATATTTTGGCCATAAGTGATGGATTCAAGTAAAAACGTTTTTTTTTTTTCAAACATTCAGCTTTTCACTTCACAAGACAAATAATTGATAGACTGGAGTGGTGTGGATTACTTGTGGATTATTGTGATGTTTTATCAGCTGTTTGAACTCTCATTCTGACGGCACCCATTCACTGCTGATGATCCTTTGGTAAGCAAGTGATGTAATGTTAAATGTCCCCATATTTTCGGTAAATATCTTCATTTGTGAATTAACTATTCCATATTTCAACTGATTTATTATTGTGGCATTTTCCTTTTCAAATAAACCCGGCCTGAATTGCATGTAAGAGTAAATACTTTACATCTTGGTCAGGTTGTTTCTTTTTGGCCAGAATAAGTTGCAATGAGAATCAAACCTTTTGATAAATGTCAAAATCAGCATATGTGAGACTAATTAATTGATCACTGCTTACTAGTTACTTCATCCAAATAAGAATGAACAGTTTTAATTCTTTATTATACACTGCTTCTTTTTTCAAAATTATATTTCCTAACACAATTTGTCAATTAACCTTAATGTGCTTTTCTAAACAAAAAACGAACAGGGGAATATTGCTTTTTGAAAAGCCGTTACCTTTGTAATTGCTTCAGTTTGCTGCCGTGTCTGCTTTGTTTTTGTTTTTGTTTTGTTCTGAAAGTGATTAATCTTATGAGAAGGAACAGTGTTTATTAGAGGGAAGTGTGGAGAAGATTATGCCCTTTCATTCAAGTGATGAATGCTTCCTGGCAAATCCTCCTCCTTCTTTTTTGGAACGTGTAACAGTGAAGTGATTGTAAGGTTCGCAGGAAACATCCTTGGTCTTAATTCTTCCAGGTACATAATGCCGGGTACAACTTTTACTTTGCTTTTTTTGTTAATTTCTGAATTATGGTTGTTGAATCTGAACATAATAGCTTCTTTTTGAATGAATCACACACAATGTATAAAAGTATTTTTTTTTTTTTTATTCACAGGAAATCAGTGCTTTTAGTTTTTTTCCGGCAAGAATATACTCAGTATATTTATTTAAAAATTAATAAATACATAGTGATCTAATATGGAATGAATTCAATATATTACATTTGAGTTTTATATCCGCTTTTTGTAATCCTTACAAGTGCATGTAATGAGATCTCTCTTTTGACCCTGGAACATTAGTTTAAAAAAATCTGCCACATAAGGGATGTCCGAGGAAATGAATGTTGCATTATTTATGCGCTACGGCACTGAATTTATGATACAGTAACATGGTCACACAGCCATCTTTTGTCTTCCTTAAATCCTGACTGTCATATGGAGCCTTATAATAGATATGTTGTAGCAGAAGCCTCCCTATGGCAATGTAAATGCTTCTTTTATAGGTGTTGAGAAGGTACAAGGATATCACACTACAAAGATGTGCAATTATTTTATGAGTTGCTTTGTCCTCCTGCCAGGAACTAGCAACATCTGGCCATGTCAGCACTTCTGTGTTCTCTTAGACATAAAACGGTACGAACTTTATACCTTGAACTGGAAGCTGGTTTTGTAGGTTACACAGTTTTCTTTTCAAGTTTGGTTCTGTTCTTTTTAGAGCTGATTCAAAGTAGTATTTTCAATTTTTCCGATTATTCAAAACTTTCTTTGAAGCTTATCTCTGGAAAAGTGTCTCTGTTAAACTGGGTTAACTGTACAGACGCCCTTTTTTAAAATTAACATTTACTAGAGCGAACAGTGATTCCTCGAGCAGATAAATCTGGCTACTTTATCAGTTCAAACACATTTAACTGATAAATCTGAAAGAGCGTCACATGGCGCTCTGCCCCGTTCTGGCAGAAGGAAAATAATAGATCAGCATAATGTTGCATCAGGTGCAATATTCAATTCCAGAATGAGCTTCCAGGGCAATAAATCATTTCTTTTCATGATCTTTAAAATGAAATTATTGAATAATTTCAATAGTCAACTCAGCTCTCTGAAGTCTATTGAAGAGGTGTTTTAATAAGAAAAACGGCAAATTAAAGAACTTAATTAACAATATAGTGATTAAAGGCTTCATGTAGCAAGATAAATTCAACATTTAAAGAAACTTTAAGGAATAGTTCATCCAAAAATGTACAATTATTTAATTTACTCACTCTCATGTTGAGGAGGATCTTTAAACTATTATATGTATTGATTTAAAGCTTTAATACATGCATATTGTTACAAAGGTTTGGGTCAAAAATATGTTTTTATGTCTGTAAATATATATATCTGAGGTTGCATTAACTGAACATTTTCCGTCATTGATATAATTTTTTAGCGATGATGGAAAATTCTGAAGGCCATCCGTCACTTTTATATTTATTAGGGGTGTGACGATATACAGTATGTACTCATATTGAACCGTTTGGTACAAGGCTCTCGGTTCGGTACGCATTACAAACCAACTGATTCGTTCAACTAATCCTAACATATTTGGAAAATAAAAGAACTTCAAGTGTGTGAAATAGAGTAATGTTTTCAGTGCCACTGCGCTCAACAAGGCAGCCCAAACGATGTACCAGGCAATGTGCTGTCTGATCCGTGATAACCTCTCCTGGCTGGGGTGCGTCGAAAGATGATGATCTTCGATGATGAGATACTGTCAAAAACATTATTTGCAATATTAAGAGGATTTGGCATTTCCAATAAAATTAGGCCTGTTACATTCTTATTTTATCACGCCTAGTATTATTTTAAGTTACTTTTATTATTAAAGGGGTCATCGTATGCCCATTTTCCACAAGTTAATATGATTCTTTAGGGTCTTAATTAAAAGTCTATAACATACTTTGGTTAAAATTTCTCAATGGTAGTATGAAAAACACCTTTGTTACCCTGTCAAAATCAGCTTTGTTTTCAGCAAGCCAGTTTTTTAGGCAATGTAGCTTTAAATGCTAATGAGCTCTGCTGACCCCGCCCCTCTCTTCCGGGGACTGACGAGCAGACTGTAAACTCCAGCTGCGAAACTGGCTAACTAGCACATTATTAGGAAAGGTGATTTGCAAAGATTCATTAAAAAAAACCTTATACTCTCTTCTTCTGTAGACGAAGCTGGATCACGAATGATTCGTGCAAACATAAACGCATTTAGGCAGATCGGGATTGGCGCATTCACTTCAAAATAAAAGTAACATTAATAATTTGTGTCTTCAGTGTCTCAGATATTAGGAGTTAATGACAACTGCTATATTCATTATTACATCCAACAACAGAACAGCTCAATCGCTTAGTCGGAGATATCTTGTCTTTCCCTGCACCGAAGTCGACACAATGGCAGACTGATGACAGCTCACTCAGGGCGGGTCTAAGGTAAGATGGGAGGAGTGTGAATCAGCACTGGTCTCATGATTCAATTCGATTACGATTATCATGTCAACGATTCAATTTAATTTGATATCACAATGCATCACGATTATATCAAATTTATTTTGTGCATTTTTATTATATAAGCAGGCTACTTTAAAAAAATAATAATGTTAATTAATTAATTAATTGATTAATATATTAATTAATATATAATTAATTAATGTTAAGAATTAAAAGTAAATATATATTCAAAACATACAAGCAAATATAAAGTAATAAAGGGGAGGACAATTACAAGTGATAAACAAAAAGCACTTTCAGTATCTGGGAGTGATTTAAGGATCAAAAGTTTACATACAATCATAGTTATGGGTTTTTCTTTTTTCCTCAGCCTTATTGCCATTTGATTATTAGGCTTACTAATTAGATAATAGAAACTGGCAGCTTTAATAGACTGCATGCACACTAATGCATACATGCAAAGTAGAGCCCTGCAAGCCCGTCAGGCTTTTATTGTGCCCAAATACACGCACACCACACACCATGAAATATTGTTATAATAATTATATTATAAATATTATACATCGCCTATGCAATAGGCAAGTACTCAACGCATTATTTTTCCGCTGATTAATCGCATGTGTTGACAACCATCCCAAGCCAGTACTGATCACCATCCCACCCCTCCTGTGACCCATGGTTTGTCCGTATGTGTATTCAGAGCCAGTGAGCCACGGACTTTAAAATAATAATAGAAAAACTGCTTTAATGCGTGGTATAATAATTGTCGGTGTTAATTAATGTTTAATGTTATATAATGAAAATAAATTTGATTTGAAAACTAACCTAAAGCAAAATTTTACTCTGTCCCCTCACATTGTTTGCCTTGCCTACTGAATGTAGTGCATTTGGAGCACTTTTATGGTGCTTTTATAGTCTTTTGGAGCCTTTTTTGGTTGTTCAAAGAAGAAATTTCCTTTTGTGTTCCACAGAAAAACTAACAGCATATGGGTTTGCAGCAACATGAGGGTGAGTAAATAATGACTGAATTTTCATGTCTGGCTGAATTATTCATATTCGTACTTTTTAGATCGTATCATAACAATGTCTGTCTGCCCAATGAGGCCGTGCTGAGTCCAGTTTGCTCCTTAAGTCATTATGAAGATGTGGGATGCACATAAAGGTAAAAAATGTATTACGTGTAGGTCTCAGCTGCAATTTTGATCATTTAACCCCACAATTCATGATTCAACTGCACATTTCATCTCAAGCATCCCTACCATGAAAACTGAAATATCTATGGTCAAAATATAAAAAGAATACAAAAATGGAAGTGTAAGGTTGTATTTTGATTACACAAGCTTGTTATTCTTCAAAGTTTAAACATATATTTTTCATGTTGTAGTACACTATGCAGACTCTTTAAACGTGTTTCTAACCATGAAATGTGTATTTTTAAACCGTAAAATATATGAATGTGGCCAAACAAACTGTTTACATGCAAAAACATGATTTGCACAAGCACTCCCACATAATGTGTAAGCTCAGGTATTTGAAGTCGGACTTCAAATAGACACCCTGCACTGCTTGCAACATGGTTTCCCACACAAACTGTTTGGCTTCTCTTCAGATCAGGATACAGTTGCATTCCCGCGTGGGGTGGCTGCAAGAGAACGAAAGGAAGGGAAAATGCAAATGCCTGGAGAACAGTGCAAGGGGGCAAGGCTACTGTTTGCTGCAGTGCTCTTCACTGCATTTTTTAAGAATATCGGCGGCATTCGTGAGTGAACTGAGGTGAAGATGTTTACATAATCAACCGGTTTACCCTTCAGCACTGAAAAAAAAATCAGTTGCCTCAAACCCCATTTCTTTTTCATTGCAAACTAAGTGGGATCATGAATCTTCTTCTGTGAGTAGGTGAAGCTGTGAAACTGTTTCTGAGCTTATTGAACGGATGAGGGTTTTAATTAAGCACTGGTGATGCTTTTGTTGAAGTCTATCTGTTGAATGGTTTTGTTGGGTGGTTTTTTGTGTGAGGTTCTGATAAGAGGCAAATTATTTTATTTAGCTCAGACGTCTTTAAGATTCAGCTTTCTTCTTTCTCAAAAGACTTTGGTCATTCACACGGAGCTTTTGAGTGAATTCATTTCCATCTAAAGTATTTCTTACCCTGAAATGCATACCAGTATATCACATAGATTGCACCTACAGCATGGTTTGTGTTTCTTTCTTAACAGCTTATTGAAATATACATGAAATAAGCATTTACGGACTTGGCTTTTATGTGCGTTGGCCTATAAAGTGCCTGAGCAGATGTAAATGTTGATATCTTCTGGAATGGATATCACAGTGCATGTAAAAAATAATGGGATTTTTTTATTTTCCTCTCACTGGGAAAAAGAGAATCACTATCTGTACAAATCAATGATTGAAGTGATATCAGACAAATATAGCCATGCAAAAAAAAATCAATGTGTGTGCAAGAGTCAAGCCTAGATTGTTACACATCTGGTGGGACTTGTAGATATATCTGAAAAAGAATTATGTTTACTAAAGATGACCGAGGCATTGTATCTGGTGTACATGATGAGTCTCACTTTTGGTTTGGTGTATAGTTTTTTTTTGGAAAATATCGGGTTAGGAAAAATTGTCATTTTTATTATGTCGTTACACATGTTTTCCTTTCAGGTATTTTGCTTAATACAGTATTCACACTCACACTCACACACACACTTTATATGATTTTATAATAACATTCATACATAAGTATAGTGGATTCTCTACATCATCTATGGAGAAATTCACTCCGTAGCAAACTCACCTTGATAAATATTCAATACAAATTTGAACAACTAGCCTCTGTTTTGCCTGCAGTACATTACGCTCTTGATATATAATCAGATCTTTAGAAATGCTGTGTTAAAAATAACACTGACAGTTGACTCTAAATTCACCTCTTCAATTGTTGCATAATGCATTGTTTTATCAGCAGTGATTAGTAAATTGTTTTGACAACATTATTAGTCCATGACTCATGTCTTTTCAGCTGTATTTAAATGGTAATGACAGAATCCTGCATGATAGATGCAGCAGAGATAGTATAAACTGTAATACATTCAGCAGTAAAAGCCATGCACTAGGCATTTTGTGAATCATATTGACCCGTTGTACGTCAAGCAGACTCTAATATGATCAGAACATTGTTATATCAGCCACAACTGCAGATTTCTGTGCTGAAAATAGCATTTTCATGGCTATCTCTGACATTCACAACATCAAAGATCAGGAATAAATGAAATAGCTGCATCTTCATTTAAATGTTTCAGAATAGATTGCCTTCATCATAGTTTGAACGTTTTCAAATAGATTACATATCTGCATCTTAATTTAATTGTTTTAAGGTCGAGGAAATGCTGGTCTGTTAATGCGTCATCCTGAGTATAATTGCATTGTCAAGTCAATTTCATATATTTATTTCTTTTTTCAGTTACTTTTCACAATACATGCCCAACGTGTTCCTGTGGCTCAGTGGTTAGAGCATTGTGTTAGCAGCGCAAAGGTTGTGGGTTCGATTCCCAGGGAACACACGTACTGACTAAAAATGTATAGCCTGAATGCACTGTAAGTCGCTTTGGATAAAAGCGTCTGCTAAATGTAAATGTAAATGCAATGTTTTGCAGAAAATCATGTCTTAATGCCAACAGTGAGCAACGCAGAGGAGACTATGGTCGGGAACAAAACGCGATAAGAGGTTCATCAGGAGCCCATTCTCTTCTTACAAGGCACAAATTATTATAAATATAAGCATGTATGTTAAAGGGTTAGTACGCCCAAACGATGAAAATTAGTCCATGTTTTACCCATAAAGCATCCTAGGTGTAAGTGACTTTCTTCTTTCAGACGAATCCAATCAGAATATAAAAAATTGTCCTGGCCTCCAAGCATTTCAATGGGGTAAGCGGGTGTTTGTTGAACTAACCCTTTAAATATATTGTATGTGTAATACTAGTTATGTGGATACATATTTAATATGACTGTAGTAGCCAATTCGCCATTCTCTGCTGACTGGCATCAGCTGTTGTGGGCAGATGACATGATGAGGTGGAAGTTAGAAGCAAAACTGAAAATAAATGAGATCATGTCGGTGGAATTGATATTCGTTTATATAATATAGAATCCAACAGACCTGATTGAGCATAACTACAAGTTTGAGAGATCGGTTATACGTACGTCTGGCTAGCATGAATTTCAGACCGAAGGCTGTATTGTAACTAAAATCTGCAATTATAATTGGCATCATATTTTATATTTTGATGACTGGGTTGTTCACACAGCAGATCATAATCAGAACATGTGCAACAATATTTCAGCCTCTGAATTTCCTGGCATTCTGCAGGCGATTACATGCTTTTTAGGGAGCTCTGCAATCAGCCCTTACATCAACTGCTGGAGCGTGATTGAGCTGATGAAATTGGTTTACACGAGCATAGCTCTAAGTAGTAAGCTTTGATCTATGTGATATATCTCTTAGCATATGATTGATGGTGCCATTGCACACATGCTTGAAGCAGTGCAAGTGAATCACCCCACAAATGAAATGAAAATGTCCAAACAAAACAATGCTATTACTGGAATTAAAGCAATTGTTCATCCAAAAATTAAAATCGACACCATTTGCTCACCCTCATGTCATCAACAAATAACTTCAGTTAGAGAAACACAGAAGGAGATATTTGGGGTCCCCCCCCAGTGGTGTTTGGGTCCCAACATTATAGTGAATATCTTGTTTTGTGTTCTACAAAGGAAAGTCATAGAGGTTTGATTGACATGAGGGTGAGTAAATGATAACAGATTGTTTTGGATGAAGCAGTTTTTGGGGAATAGAAAGGGTCACCCATGTCTATATCATTGTTACATTGTTATTTTCAACTAAAACTAGTTTACATGGCCTTTGTTAATTGAAACAAAGCTGAAATTAAAGATTTCAATAATGAAGATTTGATCTAAAATGCACAGTATTAGATGAAAAAAATATATCAATAAAATGTTGCTATAATTTACAAATTTTTTATTTATTGTACGTTGGACATAAAATAACATATTTTGAAGAACCAAACCCCCTGGGTTGGTCCCCATTGACTTCCATAGTAGGGAAATAAATACTATGGAAGTCAATAGGGACCATTAACTGTTTGATTACCAGCATTCTTCAAAATTGTCAGACTTTGTCTCCCTCTGCCTTGTGTTTCCTTACCCTTGTGTTTTCATGCCCATATTTGTTTTTCCTGTCCTAGTTTCATTAATTAGTTTATTAGTCTATGTCTGTGTCTTGATTTAGTTCCAGGTGTCTCTAGTTTAGTCTCCCTATGAATAGTCTGTTCTGCCCGGTGCTTCCTGTGGGTTATTGTTTATGCATATGTTCATATATGTGAATGTCTTCGGTGTAACTGTACCTCAACCCTCATCGGTGTCTCTCTACCTCCGTGTTCGAGTAAAGTCTACTGTTTATGTCAATCCTCGTCTCCTCGTTCCTCGTTCCCCTGTGCACCGTGACAAACATATCATCTTTTTTGTTAAAAAAAAAGAAAGAAAGAAACTCGTATAGATTTGGAATGACGAGGTTGAGTAAATGGTGACAAAATGTTCATTTTTGGGTGAACTACTCCTTTAAGTAGAAGTGCTAAAATGACTAAGTATAAAATGTAGAAGTAAATAAAATTATTAACAAGTATTGTTATAGTGTATATACAAATATAATCTAAAATAATGCTGCCAGCTCTTTCTAGCAATGAGTGTGTTCCCCACTGTTGGATCAACTCCATCTCTACCTCAGCAGTGACAATTGTTCTCACACAGATTTATACACACAACAATGAGCTGCCAAATGGTGATTACAATTTATAGTGATACTAAATATACTAGTATAGTGATACTACACTTATAGTGCTTTCAATCCCCTCCAGGCTTTGATCACATCCCACTCAGCAGTCTGAATACACCTCGTCTTTCCTTCATTTAAGACCAATTCAAGCAAAAATTAAGACATTTATAACTCTATTTGAGAAATGTAAGTGTATTTACGGTCTTAAAATTATGAAAAGTTAATTTAAGAAGGCGGGAACCCTGCAATTGACGGGAATCCGTCGTATCGACGGAGAACATTTGTGTGTGAGAGCTTATGCAGCGGACGGTGGATATTTGTGGCGGTCGATGTGGATATTGTGGATGACTTCTTCTCTCTCATCACACTCTACTAGTGCTACAGCTTCAGTTTCACGCTTGTAACACATACAGCTGTATCTAGGCCTGTCGCGATAGTCGATATATCGACTTATCGCACGATATATGGATATGAGCGCGATCATTTTTGGTGCCGCGATATATTGCGACTGATCATTTTTTTATAATTAAAAATAATGATTATATTAATTTTTACATAAAAATGAATATCACCAACATTTTAGTCGATCGCGCTACCTCTGTCATCTCGTCTGCTCTCTGTGGCGGAGGCGGGGCTTAGGCAGCGTCTCCCCCACACACACGCACACAGAGCGGACAGCGACAGGTGAAGAGAAGGCGTGAACCCACTGCGTTATAAAGTGTTTCGTGACAACTACAGCCAGTTAGGAAGAATGGACTTGTTTCAAAGCCGCAATCTTCAGCTCCGGTGTGGGAACATTTTGGCTTTAAGCCGAATGAGAGAGGAGAGACAATTAACGTGAATGAGCCGGTATGTCGACTTTGTTTAAAAACAGTGGCAACGAAAAGAGGCAACACAACTAACCTAAAATCTCACTTAAAACATAACCATCCCACCCAGTTTTTCAATCTGGGAACAACAACCGCAGCTGGAGCTGGAGAGGGGTCTTCCAGACAGTTATCTGTTGCAGATGCCTTTTCCCGACAGTGTAAATATAAACGTGAAAGCGCGAAATGGCACACTCACAGATAGCGTAACTCGCTATATAGCCAAAGAGATGCAGCCATTAAACACGGTCGAAAAACCAGCTTTTAAAAATATGCTGCAAACTTTTTTATTCTTAAGAATAAAATGTTCTTTGTTCTTTGAAAGAGTGCACTTGCATTATTATGCTATTATATTGTCATACTGTAATTATATAATCAGTGAAATAAAATTGTCTTAAAATGACAATAATATCGTTTATCGCAATTCATTTTAGTGCAATATATCGCACAACAAAAAGTAGTTATCGTGACAGCCCTAGCTGTATCCTCGCCAAAATGCAATAGTAAAAAGAGACCCCTCTCTAACAGTGTCGCGTTCCAAACGTTATTTAAATGACACCGGTATTGCGGTATTTTAAAAATTCATATCATAAGAAAAATAAACACTGGTATTCGGTATGAACCGGTATACCGCCCAGCACTACACACAAGTGTGTTTGATGGGATCGTTTACCCCAAAATGTACATTTACATTTCAATATTTACTTCAGTTCAGAAGAATGTTCTGGCTGCTCTTTTCCACACTATGAAAGAGATTGGCCGCCCCAACTGTTGGGCTCCAAAATAAACTTAAAAAGTTAAATAAATGTAAAGTATTTCACATGAGTCAGTCTCCATATTCCATTATTTATTTATTCCTTTAAGCCGATCTTCAGGGGATTCTCTGAGTTTAAAAAAAGGCACTGCGCACTAAAGTTGAAAAATAAACAATGAAACTTAATTTACATATCTGAGAGTTATGTCCGAATGTGCATTGCCCGCTAGTTTAGTCATTCGGATTGTCTTTGATTCTGATCAAACGCCTCGAGTCAGAAAGTCTGAAACACACGCCATTATAAATGCGTCCCGATGGGTGATGACTTTTTGAACTGCAGCAGACCTAAAACATTCAAATAGTGTGGCAGACTCAAATTATGCACCATGAATTACTCACTGGCTCAACCGACTGTGAAACTCTTGCTTGATTACATCATATCGTTCAAAGAGCCCAAAAGAGTTCGCTGCTTATTATCTAATTGGTCTCTTCTGACCACAGTTCTCCTTGCAATACGATCACACTGGCCTGCTGTCCTTGTCATAGCACAGGTTTCAGATACTATAGAAAAACCTGATGCTTTGATGTAAAGATCCTGTTTTTCAAAGCGCAACGTTTCACCACATAAAAAGGCTCCGCATCAATATACATGCGCTTCAATGAGAAAAATAAGTGTCATTACTACTAATCCGGTATTATGACTTGATGACTCAGATATTTTGCCACTTTTAGAAAGGGAATGAGGAAAAGGAGGTATTAGTCATCTTTATCACGCTTTCATTAGCGTTTGTAATCCCACTAGAGGATGACAGGGCATGGAAGGAGCCAAACCCACTATGTTGCCAGAGGGATTTATCCACTGACTTCATTTTCTCCATTAAAAGGCATTTAACCAGGCTCTAATTGCTGGTAAATTAATCACAAACTCTTAATTGCTCAAAAGAGTCACAATTTGTTTGAGATTCGCACTGTCTGACAACTTCTAGTCTCGAGGCAAACTGTTCGATGTTTTTGTGCAGGTCCGATGATGCAGATAAGACAAGCTAATTTTGCCCTTCACGCCTGCTTCATTATGCTCAATTGAGATTAGTCTCTTTATAGATAGATATGAATATGCATTCGTAGGGTGTTTATTTTTAAACATTTAATTGTGATATTCTGAATTATATGGAAGCCAATTACCAGAGCAAGTACAAATGTATTACAAGATGAAATCTGACAGCTCATTAAGACAGTCTAACCTATCTGTCAACTGACTACTTTTAAATATTTGTTTCTAAAAATATAAGCGGTGGGAGATGATTACTGAGGCAGTCATTGTCAGTTTTTTTTTTGCTGTGACTGCGCATTTTGTTTACTTAAAGGCTTAAAGCCAATGCTGTCTTTGAATTTGATGTCCATTAATTATTCAAGTTTATGTGTAATATTATCTGCAAATTGTATAAAAACTGAAGAAGGCAGTGCAGAACACTTTGAAGCTTCTTTTGAATGTGCTGATATCATGAGAATAGGCTGATATAAGGAGAAACGCTGCTGCTGCAATTTTCGATTTGGACTGAATGTATATGAGAGAGAGATGTTTTCAGAGGCCAGCCACGCTCAAACACTTCTCTGATTTTCATATTGACTCAATTTTAGAAGTGAGCAGAGATAGGCGTTTTTTTTCGCTGCTTTCCCTCAGACCCCAATAGCAAATCCTGAAAAGATCATTCGGAATAGAGGAGGCTGCTGGCTGCCGCCTACGGCGCGACCCGAAAGGACCCATAATATTGAGCTTGTCTGCATATCTGCGCTGCAATCGGCGCTGCCCATGTGACTCGAGAACTGAATGCTTGATAGGCTGATATTTTAAAATCCTCCGGTGGGAAAACACTCACAGGAGGAGTTAAATTGTGTTGCAGGTTCTCATTCAGAGGAAAATGGTGCCAAATGTTCTTCCCAAGTCCTCAGAGTGGAGGATTGAATCCGTGCCCTCTGTTAGCGCGGTGCGCCAGCCAATCCTCTCACCGGCGGTGGAGTCAGGATTTTCGTGTGACCCTGCATTATGGACTGCTGCATTCCTATCAAAGCTGCTCGTTCTGCTTATGTTCTCGTCGGATCTTCAAAACAATGGAGATCTCGGCAGTGGATGTTTATTTTGGTTGCAAATGAAGCTGACCTCCTTTTGAAGCGTTCTGGAGTGTGGATGTCCTGTGGAGGCAGTATGGTACACAGCTTTGGCCTTTAATAACCCTCCATAATGCCGGTTCCTCTCCAGGTTCATCCTCGAAAAAAAAAGTAGTATAGTAAGAGCAACACAGTCTTTTCAACCACACATCCTTATTTCTGTTACAGACAGTTAAATAACAGAAGTACTAGGGATGCACTGAATGTTCGGCAACCGAAATTGTGGGCGTATAAGCGAGAAGACCGAATAAATTGTACCGAACAATGACGTAACACGATCAAATAGTGGCGTGCACTAATGCAGCAAACATGTCTGCAGTATGGAAGTATTTAAAACTGTCAGAGAAAGATGCTAAATTCATTACAAGCACGAAGCACCGACTGCGAGACTGTTTAGCACTGCATCTCATGTCTCCGATGAGAAGAGGAAGGGTGGATAATGCTGGCTACTGTTTGATGATTGAAATCGCGAAATGGCCTCAAAGGATTAGTAAACAAACTCTAGAATGTTATGTTTCCTAATACACGCACAAGTTGCATGGAAGTTATTCAAACAGCGCTGCACAAGCTCGCGGCGCCAGGGTTCAAAGTCCAAAGCGCGAGAAAAATCTGCGTTAAAACACTGTTACTCCTCATTTGCTCAGTAACATTTGTATTAGTTTTTTTTAAAGGCATGTTCCAATGCGATACATGCAACAAACATCTTCCCAAACTCGTCAGAATCATTTATAAATCTGCTGTCAACAAAAAGAAGCACTGAGGTCTTCCTGCGTGTTTCTACCAAAATAAAAGCTCCATCAACATTCATAAATGTTAGTATTGTAATTTCAATGATGTTCTGTAAAATAAAATAAAAAAGTAAGACAATAATAATGATGATAATTACCCTACAAAAGCTATATTAATAGATTTATTATAACATTCACACATAGTGTTCAAATTGGGATCTGTAATATATTCTAATGTTTTAAAAGAAATCTCTTTTTCTCAGCAAGGCTGCATTTATTTGTACAGAAAAAATACATGCCTGATTCAAGAAGGGGGTCTCAAAAATGGCAAAAAATTGTGCTTTGTTGGTATAATGTCTGATAGAATTTAAACAAAAATTAAGTGTTAAGTAAATATTTTTAAATTGTTGTTTTGTAATTGATTGTTTTATTTGAAAAGCAGGTCAATGCAGTAAAAGCACTTTTTGGCTATTTAATTTATGCAATGGTGAAAAAATTGCAAAATATGCCTACATGGGGGGGAACAATCCGAAAAACCATGTTCTGGATTCGGCCTTCGGCCCAGTGTTTCATTTTGTTCAGCTTCGGCCAACAATTTTCATTTCGGTGCATTCCTAAAAAGTAGGGATAAAAGTTTATAGTTTGGGTATAAACACTTACAGTAGCGATCAAATAGTAGCAGTCGCGAGTATAAGTACTCTACAGTAGCAATCAAAACGAAAGTATCTTAATGACAACCCGTTTAAAACATTTTTGTCATTGAATCATTCATTCAGGAGATTACAATAGTGAAATAAGTCTTTATAAAGTGAGACACTGACTCATTTATTACATTTTAATTTTTTATTTTGTTCAAATGAATATATATTTTTAAAAGACTTAAGCAATGAATAATTTGTCAGAACCACTAGTAAATTACGTATTTTTTTAGTTTTCTAATCTCTTTTTTTCAGAATCGTGAGGGAATCTTGATCTCCAATTTATATAAAAAAAAATTGTGATTCTCAATTTATCCAGAATCGTGCAGCTCTAGTTTACATGTTGTTATTACTGCATATAATTCATTAAAATATAAGTTTAATTTCATAAAGTACAAGTTGATTTCAAAATGCACATACATTTATTTGCATTTTGTGTTTTTCAGTTGAATAAAATACTATTTTCCCCTATATATTTCATCACTGAGTATTAAAAATCTTGTCTCGTTCTCGTGAACTCAGTCTTGTGTCGTATATATATATATATATACTGTGTGTGTATGTATATATATATATATATATATATATATATATATATTAGTGGTGGGCGTTATCGGCGTTAACGTGCTGCGTTAACGTGAGACTCTTATCGGCGATAAAAATATCGCCGTTAATCTATTCTCAAAGTTGGGTTGGGAGCTATGATGACTTTCACCCTGATATTTTAGCGGATGTATACCTAGTCGAATTGCACTGTAGGGGCGGAAGCGAGTCTTGAATTAGAGGCTCGCAGTCCGTGATGGACAGATTGTTAACGGCTGGTCTATGTGGTAATACAATCGGGCAGGACATCCAAACGCTCAACTATCATTCATCAACCTCAAATATGGCTTTTCATCTGAAAGATGTATGTAGTAGCAACTTTACATGGCCGCTCAATATGATGTTAACCTAGAGAAATGTGCGCTATTGAAGTGTTTGTGTGGAAGCGCTTGCTGCAAGACAGGCTCCGTGCGTTCACTTGCTCTTAAAATCTCCGTCATTTTTGGTCATACAGATAAAAGTAGCCTAATACATCTTTCGAATCTGTAAAGACTCTACGTTTGTTGTGTGCACTCAGAATAACAACGGCTTTTAAGCAAACAGGATGCGCTTTAGGTCTCATGTGAACTTGAGCGAGAAACTTAGAAACTCCGTCTTTGAAAAATATATCTATAGAGAGTGAAATGTCTAAAAAATAAAAATAGAAGACGTGTGTGTTAGCATGGATGATTTACATGAAATTGAATCTGTGCAACACTGTGCATAATAAGATGGCTTTCAGTTCAATATAATAACAAAAAACGACATTTTGGGCTTACTTACTTTTAGTCATTATTTGGGTAGCACACATATTCTGAATGCCTTCGGCAGAATTCAAATGAGCCATTTTAATCTAGATTAATTCCAAAATTAATCTAGATTAATCTAGATTAAAAAAATTAATCTATGCCCACCTCTAATATATATACATACACACACACACACACACACACACACACACACACACACATATATATATATATATGAAGAGCTCTTTTCCAAAACGCGATAAATGCCAAATTTTAAAAAATGAGTTCGTCATGCCATTTTGCTGTGTACTGAACCTATTCACTGCTCCATCAATGTTTCATGCCAAATCGCCATATTTCCTTGTTTAAAATGTACCTCACTCTCCTGACCTCACAAAGAGGCGCTCTAGCGACTGACGCTAAAAGCTGTAGCCTTTGGCGTTCCTTGTTAGAGCGGAAACCCGGGTTCAAGAGGTGTGATGGTGGACCCGGGGGTTAACAATCATTGTTTAACATGTTCAGACTGAGCCAACAGACCATTTTAACAGGATAAATTGAATATTAACTAAATGTATGGGTCTAGGTAAAAAATGTCATTTTCATGAAAACTATTAAAATGGATTTATAGCGTTTTGGAAAAGAGCTCTTCATATATATATATATATATATATATATATATATATATATATATATATATATACATAAACATATAAATATATGTATAATGCAGATTAGGTGAATTCATGTTGAAATGACAATTTTGTCCGCAATAATTTTCAGAACAATGGTAAATGTGACCACACCTTTATACCTGCTTTCTGAGTTAATATGTAAAGGACTTTCCTTACCAAAGAATCAATTTTTCCGTTGTCATCTTAGATCTTTTTCAGATATGGGCTGATGAAATCTTGCCTGTTCGATACTTATTGGTCTTGATAAGCAGCCCATTGTAATTCATCCCATCATTCTTTGCAGGCGGTTTTATGCAGGATACAGTTCCTTCACTGATTCGGAGTATTTGGATTCATCACCATGCTCACTGACATATACACCAAGGTGCCCCGCAGCAGCTGCTTAAATCTGCTGCAATCAAATTACATTAAACTTTAAATACTCTCAGATTCCAGTCTAATTAATCACTTGTTTGAGGGTCCTAAGATTGTGTCTTTAATGAGGGGTGTTATGAATGACTGGGAGCAGTGGGAGAACCCTAGCAAAACAGCTCTTCAGTTGAATCACACGCACCCAACATAAATGCCTTGACTAGATTAGATTCACGTGGACTTGTTAATTTGTGTAGCACTGCTACGAAAACATTAAAGTGTTGTTGTGTAATCAAGTTTTCTCAAAGTTCACATACAATAATTGTTATTTACTACTGTATATTGAACTAAAGAAAAAATGTATGGAATGTTATAAAAAAAACTATTTTTTTGGTTTTGTGGGAGCGACATCCCAAAGTGCTATACTTGCTATTCATAATTTTTTCTATTATAATAGTTTTTTATTCTAATTGTATTTAATTATTTATATGTATATTTATTATAATATTATTATGCTTCTCCTAGTACTGTTTAAATTGAGTTATATTAGTAGACAAGAATGTGTTTCTTTTATAAGTTTGTTTCTTTATTGTTTGGTTGGTTATTTATTATTATTATTATTATTATTATTATTATTATGCTTCTACTAGTACTGTTTAAATAGAAGCTAATTATTACAAGTTAGGAGACCAGAACATGTTTGTTTGTTTGTTTATTCATTTATTTATTGTTCGTTTATGTATTTATTGTTTCATTATTTGGATGATTGATTATTTATTATTATTATTATTATTAATTACATAGTGCTTGCTTCTGTTAGTGCAGTATAAATGGAAACCAATTATTACAGCAAGTTAGCAAATTTGTCATTGAACGGTGTGTCGCTCAGGTTTTGCCAACAATGTGGGGACCAAATGTCAACGGTCCAGCGAGGGAGAGAAATTATTAAAATGACTAAATGATGTTTATATGAAAATGCAAAACATTTTCTGTGAGGTTTAGGTTTCGAGGATAGAAAATATTGTTAGGTCAGTATAAAAACATTAGAAGTCTGTGGCACAGTAGCTGTACAAAGTGTGTGTGTGTGTGTGTGTGTGTGTGTGTGTGTGTGTGTGTGTGTGTGAGATGTAACATGTGAGGTTGTGCAGTGCTTTAATGATGTCTTATATCATGAAGTGTGAGGATCACTATTATAGCCTATTTGTGCACTGTTCAGCCATTAACAGGCTGAACCTGACAGTGCAAGTTTGTGCATTTGTGTGTGAGAGAGAATATGAGTAAGACGTGTGTGTGCAGCCATATTCTGCTGATGGAGGAGATCAAAGGCAGAGCTGTATGTGTTAGTTTCTAGTTTCTCTGGCTATGTCTCATCTTCTCTTACTCTGGGCTAGTATTGATTGTTAGTCTTTCCTTTGTAATAAAGACCCATCATCTAAAAGAAGCACAAATTGCCTTCTTTAATGCAGTAATTGACGATCTTGGTCTTAGCAGCTACAGTATATTATATCTCATAATGTATTTATGGATGTCAGTATCATATATAGTCATATGTTCACTGTCTGGTGTCATTACATATGATTTGCCAGGAGATAAAGATGTACATGTATGACAAATTCATGATGTCAAAACAAATTAATCTGCTGTTCATGGCTTTAAAGCGCTAATTGACTTGATGGCCGTGTGAGATCTCTAGTGCTTTACATCGTCTTTATATCAGCGTGACTTTGATCAAGAGCATTGACTTATTGAATGTTACAAAATAGCTATGAGGAGATGTTGTTAGATTTTATGAAAAAAGTATTTTATTTGTTTTGTTACAGTATGTGGGTTTTCCTGAGAGACCTCTATGGAGGCATTGTTTGACATGTATTTGCTGGTGTTAAACATGATCCTCCTATGATTTACTCAGCACTTTAGTGAGACAGATGGTGACAAATTTGTAATATGAAAGTGATGGATCTTCTCTCTTTTTATCATGCATATCCATTCATCTGATCGGTCTCCCCAGCATCAGAGCCAGACAGAAACCTTTACTCAAAATTGAACATTATTTTTATTTTTTTATTATTATTTCTAGTGCACTTAAGATGCTTGACATGGTTACATTTTTTGAGGATAGTAAAAATTATTTTACTGCCAAATCACATTGCTGTCATTTTTAAGGCACTCTATCTTGTCACATTACTTTAACAAGAAAATAATGGATTTATATATACATTTATCAGTTGTTGTAGTGCCTTTATATTAATTGTAAAACATTGTAAATCATTATTTTCTGCTATAATACAGGGAAAAAGTGCAGTAAAGATATGTATTTTTGTTGTTGTTTTTTAAGTGATTTGATCTGGAAATTTCTTCGGACTGACCTTTTTCATTCTTGGAAGCGTAATTTCAGCATCAATCCATTTTAAAAACTTTTTTTTGTCAAAAACATTATTTGTCACACAGATCTACAACTAATGGCATACAGTAATTGCTCCTTCACTAAAAGCCCCTTCAGAACACTATGATTGCCCAAATCTCTTACACAGTAGCCTTGTTTTGCACAATCTTTGAACTTCACCAGCAAGTTTCCAGAACTACTTAGAGAGCTAAATAAGTAACACTTAGCCATGTTGATCACAAGCCACTTTGACTATTTTATATTTGACATTTTTTGCATTCCACGTGACATTTGGAGGAGTTTCTTTCGTGCACGGTCCACCTCAGGTCTCCCCACAGCATTTAGTTGGTTTGAGATCTGAACTTTGACTTAAGCCATTCAGAAATCTTCCATTTCTTTCTTCTGAGTAATTTTTCTGTGAATTTGCTTTATATTTTAGGTGTATATCATGTTAAAAGGTCCACTTATGGTTCGACTTCAACCCTTTCTAGCTGGCCCAGCGTTCTCCTCAAGCACTCTTTGGTTTAGTGTGAAATTCATACAGTTGTTGATGTTGCGATGGCATGTTTGCACGGCCTTGAAGCAGCAAAACACCCCTAAACCACAACACTCCCACCACCCTGCTTCTTTAGTTTTCATCAAGCATCTCCACCTTTGACTCATCTGTCCAGTTCCAGAGGTCCGGTTCCTCGTGTAGGTGTTAGGATGGTGTTTATTTTTTTGAGAACTGAGGCTCCTTCTTCAATGACCTCCTAGATTTTTGGATCTTTGATCGGTGCACATTCATATTGAACATTTTCAGAACTGCAGATCCCTTGATGGGGTTCTTTGAGAGTTCCTGAAGCATCTTGTGCTGTGCTGTTGGAGTGAATTAAATTGAATTGTGTATGTGTTCAAAGCAAGAAGCCCTCACACACTGAACAGATGGGCAAATACTTATTCTGGTTGTGACGGTGAGGAAATTTTCCCTCCGGTTAATCGACGTGTGACAACACCGGTTATACCGTTATCACCGTGGTGGGGGGTCGTTTGAGTTTTCCCTCTTTCCCTCACTTTCCTTTGCTTAAATAGCTTATAAAAGCAACTTGTGAAACGAATGTTTAAAAGATATATATTATCACTTAGATCAGGGGTGCCCAATAGTCGATGCTGGTAGATCGCGCTTTAGGTCTGTGGTTCTCAACCAGGGGGGCGCGAGATAAAACTAAAATATAATATATTCACTAATATTATGACTAAGATGTTAAGTAATGTAAAAATATATAGCCTATAAATAAATAACAGCACCACCTCTCTACGCAATCTGTGATATTCTGTGTTTCGGAGCAGCAAAACTTCTCATCGCGCTGTGTGAAATACAGACGAATGTGGCTCAAAACCGCTGTATAAGCATGATACGCAAACTACAGCTCTCGGCTGGATAAAAGAAGCCAGTGTCACACTAGTAGCCTAAAGGTTTGATGGACGACTATTGTAATCAAGGTAAAGATGATAACAGTGACATGCGGGATCGTGCATTATAGGCGCGCATTGCGTCCGTTATAATTGATGCGTAAACGAACCGTGTATGTGCGCTCTCGATCACTATAACATCATATTTCTGCTTAAATACAGCTCAGTATATTCACATAGTTGAATACAGTGAGTGTTTTATAACGGATGCTCGCTTGTGTTGGAGAAGTTTGTGAGGATCAGTGGCATTTATGTGAATACGGGAATCAGACGCTCCAAACAGCTTGTTCTTACAGATGAACTACTGATGGCGTTCGTGAATAGTGAATAAAAATAAAACATTATTAAATTAATGCAATATAAAGATACATCCCAACTAGACTTTTTAATTATTTATTTAATATGTATTTTATCATTTATTTACTTTTCACTTGGTAGATCTTGGTGAGTTTCTCATTTGAAAAGTAGATCCGCACACAAAAGTTTGGGCACACCTGACTTAGATTAATGGCAGAAGCAGGCGCTTTTATATTTGGTTTTGAAACTCTTCCACCATCGTCTTGTCTGTCTCACCTCACTGTTCTTGTCAGTCTGCTCTCTTCATGTGATAAATGAAATCTGATGTGATGTAGAGGTCTGCGTGGGACAGCTCCCGCTCCCGCAAGGTTTTATTCCGCACCCACCCGCTCCCCGATATATATTCACTGTTTGTTCACCCGCTGCCCGCTTAAAATACATTTATTCCCGACCTGACCTTTCGCACTAAATTTAGATTCCATTTCCAGAATCTCACATTTAAATTTCTGCTGAAAAAAGAGAGATAGGCTAACAAATTCAAGTTTAGTCTGCACAACATTGTATTTGTTATTTTTTTCTTGTCAAGAGTCTTGAATTTATTGACAGCTAAATAATATTTAGCTGCCAACACAGTAGGAAAAAAAGTGTTACAGAGACAAATGATATAACCTACAAAATTGTAATCCTTATTTTTATTCGTCTTGTTATGATACAATTCGTTTAGGCTAACATCCAGCCTACAACACAATAGGAAAGTTGAATGTCCTTCAAGGACAGCGCATCCACACTTTGCTCCATCCTTATGCTGCTCTGTCACTCATCACAACCGGCCTGTTCTGCACTGTAAAAATTGACTGTAGAATTTACAGGATATTACTGGCAAAAAAATGTGCCAAAAAAAAACCCTGTAAAATGATGTAAATTGCTGTAAAATGGATCACAGTATAATACTGCAAAGCAAATTACAGTTAATTGCTGTATGTGAAATACAGTAATTTGTAGCATTTTTCACAGCAACATTGAATTCAACTTGTTTATTTTACAGCTATATTTTGTAATTTCACTAAAGTACAGTATTTACCTGGCAACAGAAGTTGCCAATAAAATCCTGTAAAAAACCCTAAATCCAAGATGATGTCGTAATAATTTAACAATGAAAATGCTGTAAAGAATAATTTTAACAGTAAACTGTACACTGTAAAATACTGCATTATCATGAGTACCATCTTAATGCATTTACAAATGAATAAAAAACAAGTCAAAGATGATGCAAATAAGTATTTATTAAAACTGGCAGAAAGACATTGCAAGGCTTTTAATGGTAAAATAAAATGTTCAGTCTTTCAACAGTTCTTATCTTAAAATCTTATCAAAACTTTATCATAAAAATAACAGCAACACAAAATAACTACAAATACCTGTAAAAAAACATATATCATATTCTGAGTAGAACATTAACTTTCTATTAAAAATTCACCTGAATTTGTATGATTTTGGTTATATATATTTTTTAAGAGAATTATTACAATAAAATCACTGTTATACCACACGTTCTGTTGTTTGAGTTTATGCTCTATTATATTAAGAATATTCCTGCAAAAGACAGTTTAATAAATACATACTGAAAGTCCATCAACATTCTGAGATGAGCACACACGAGGGTTGTCCCTCTTCTCTGAGACCTTTCCTCTTGTTTTGCCTCCATGTATCCGTCTTGTATCCAGTGAGTGTTCTGATTCCAAGAAAACATCTGCACATAAAAACAAGCAGAAGCTTTAGGATAAAGTTCAGTATTGAATAAAACTAGAACTACAATCAGCATTTACCAGTACTTTAAATAAGATTAAGCTCAGATGAGCTTTATTTGTCACATACACAATTATACAGAGTATAATGAGGAGTGAAATGTGTTCTCTGCATTTAACCCATCCAAGTGCACACACACCTGGAGCAGTGGGCAGCTGACACTGCGGCACCTGGGGAGCAGTTGGGGGTTCGGTGCCTTGCTCAAGGGTCTCACCTCAGTCGTGGACAATTACTACCGGAGCCGAGATTCAAACCCACAACCTCGGGTAACAAGTCCAATGCTCTTTCCACTAAGCCACGACTACTTAAAGGGTTACTCTACCCCAAAATGAAAAATATTCAACGCTATCTCATGGCAGTTCGTAGGCTGCTGCTCTGAACATCATTGCACATGCTGTGCACAGACTCCGCAAATAAAACGAAGCACTGGTTCATGCATGCATAACAGTTCTGAGTGCAGGCTTTACTTGATAAGAATAAAGCGCAGATATGCTGTTAGTGTTCTGAAAGGACATCGGGAACGGGATATTGTTAAACCGCCCACTCCTGTTCAAATTGCACCAGAGTTACCAATCGCTACCATGTTGTGTTCGGGAAATTATTCCTGTGGCGCAAGAAATCTGGTCGGGCCTTCGGTGGCAATGCAGACCTAGACGGCTGTGATGCACGACTGTCATTCGTTCGGTGCGCTGTATTGAGCAGCTGCATTCAGTTTTAATTGTTGTGTCCTCTAACTGAACTAAATTATTTGTATTACTATAAAAAAATCTGAACGACGGTGCCGCGGTGGGCAAGTGATGTAACCGGTGTTGCGAAAACTGGTATCACCGCCAACACCGTCTATCGCAGCAAGCCTAGTGAGAAGTATATCAAAGGCAAATTTAAGTTTGAGGTTTGAACTGACATTGTGAAGCGTTACTGAAATCCACTTTTTTCCAGCGTTCATTGTGTTTGCAGCAAATGACACTTTTTCATATGGGAGACAATGTGAAAGTTAGCTTTAAGAGTTGCCAAGCAACAGCTGTTACATTTAGCTGTTTATTCTCTGTCATAACATCTACCCTCCAATTACTGTAATGACCGGACTTTTGCCTGTCTCCTGCTTTCGCTGATGCCTTACAAATTCATCTCCAGCTGGGAAAATTGTAAATGGTGCTTTTGAAAATGCTCAAGGAAGAGCCAGGCATATCCCATTAGCTGAGGCACACCTGTGTGACAGCACAGAGCCCGAGAACATGAGTAAATGCCTTTGAGAACTCGGTCACCCGTGATAGACGGAGAGATTTCATCAGGTTTTGATACTTTCCAATGGAGACTGTCATTAACAGGATTGGGAAAAGCTCACATAATAAATGTGATGAGTGGAGATCATGTGTAAATGCCATCACTCATTCCCTGTGTTTCATTCTCTCATCCCTCCTGGTGACTTTTATTCTCTTTACCTTTCGTTCCTTGTTCGCTCTGATGATTTCTGGTAATGGACATATTCATCTTGCAGATGCAATAATGTTCATTACTGGTCTATTATTGTGCTGTGCTGCACTCACAGAGATACTGTACGGTGAGGTCTAAAATACTGAGACCACATCTGGTAAATCGACATTACAGTCTTTGTTTTTTATTTTTAATATTTGTAATATAGTTATTTGCATTGCAATTAAATAACTTTTAAATACATCTATTAGCAGCATATTGTTCTATTTTTCCATTCAACTTGGTTTAAAATTGTTTTTTTTTATTTGTATTGAAAAACACTGTATTAAATTAGTCAAATTCAAAACAAGTATTTTGACTAGTGGTCTCAGACTGTTGGATCACATCGTATATCACAGAATCATGTTTTGTGGCCTGCAGCGCTGTTGAAATGGGAGTGATGTGACATTTTAATATGAATATGTGATAATACACGTTTGTGTGTTGGTATCTTTTGGGTGGCAATCTTACAAATCTGATTCTGTCCATATAGGCTACAAAACCCACGGCACAATAAATCAGCGGGAATGGTGTTGATTTGAGCGCCTTAAGGCGAAGCATAACAAAAGGTCAAGTAAAAAGCAGCATAATCAGAGTGATGTCTGTAATACTTTTTTTTAGAAATTATATTTACCAAATGAGATTTGCGACATTCTCGTTTCATTCCTGATGCATTTGCTGTAATGTGACTTGTCAGTGTAACACAGAAACAAATAAATTCTTGTCTGTTTAAAAAAAAAAAAGCTGAATCTATTAATGCTGGGCATTTGTATCAGTGCGAGCCAGGCAGGCCTGCCTCTGTCTGGTGTGCTGCAGGGCTGTATTGTGGATGTTGGCACATCAGTGAGCTTGTTGTTTGCTTTGCAGTATGTCTGGACTGACAGCAGCAGAGTGTAAGAGAGGGAACGGGGTGCAGGTTTGGGTCTCTCCCAGCTTCTCCGTGACACTCCAGCCTGCCTTCGATTTATGATTTGATAAAACTCAAGTTGCAGTTAATGGAATTTAATCAGGAGAATTTCCATGCAGCTGAGCTGTGAAAGTTTTTATTGCATTCATTAGGGATGTTTGTGTATGTGTGCGCATGTGTTCCAGTCCTCATATTTATATGCAGGCAGGTGTGGTGCCTGGTTAAATATAGATTTATGGAAGCAGTTAAAAGTAATTTACTGAACATGTAAAAGATCTAGGTTACAACACTGAGACCGTCCTCCATCCAGATTTACTAATAAGATCTGTAGCAGTTGCTTCAGATGGCTTTTCTGTTAGTTTTAAAGCATTGTTCTTATTTTATTTCAGTGTAATATAGTACAAATATATTGTTCAAGTTTAATATGCAGAGACAACTATAAATAAACCATTCATAGGCTGATTTTCCCCAAAAGTTCATACACTGTTGTTGCTGTTTGTTTGCGCATCCTGGCCTGGCTCAGCCAATAGTGTGCAGCAGTTCCCGACAACTTTTTCTGTGGCCTTATAGTTCCAGAGTAGCATTTCCCATTAATAAAAAAAAAAATCTTTAAGAGTTATGAACGAAACCAACCTAAAGCACAACACACAAACATTTCATTTTCAAAAAAATAAATAAAAAATATATATATATATCATTTTTTTTTTTATTCAGACAGAGACAAAAATACAAAACTGTGAACATAACGGCTACAAAACTGAAATGTTTTAAACTGTAAAACTGCTAATGTAGCTAAAACTACATTTGCAAACTAAATTATTAAATTAAATATAATGGATTAATATAAAACTGTTGATGTTGATTGTGTATGTAGAAACAACATATTTTATTTTACATCTGCTGCAAGTAAAAAAAAAAATATATATATATATATATATATGTAAGAAGGAGATTGAGTCTGTTACATCATTGCTTCATGGGAATGGGCGAAGACTAAAGAGTTTTTATTTTTTGGTGACATTTGGCATGTTTCGATTCTCTGGTTGGTTGAGGTTTTTGCTGAATTATGGGTATTGAAGTTTTTATCAGGAATTTCATTGTTAAACAATTAATAAATCAAGTTTAAATCAAATAAAGCGTATATCACTCACTGAAAACCTTGTAACTTACATTAGGTCTGTCTTAAAAGGTTTAAGTTATTGTTTAAAATCAATTCCACTTCGAAAAAAGGAATAGGATTTTTACTTTTTAGAATAAAAGTAAAGGAAAAGTATTTTTACTTCTGGAGTCCAACTGTTGCACTCTATGGCATGGCTATGGCACTGTTTTACAGTTGTCATTCAGTTCCTTTTTCAATATACACTGCTTGAATATGACACCACAGAGTTCCTGATGAACATATAGTGCAGAGTATCTTACTGTGATGTACGTCCTGCTTCCTCTTCACCACCAGCATTCAACAGCTGTTGATGGCATCTCAATTATAACCATCTCGAATTGCTTTTTAATACAGCTTGTCCTTGGTTATCATGCTTATTCTTGGCACACTGCAGTACTGCAGAGCAATTCATCTAAAGAGTAGGAGGTGGGTCAAGTGCCTTCCTCTGTCAGGTATGATTTATGTAAAATCCTGTTTAATATGAACGCAGCGCTCTGAAGGAGTCAGTCACATTCTGTCCTTAGACACTCACTGTGGAGAGATGTCTGCTGAGTGGGCCTTGATATCGGGCCTAATGTGAACTCTGCCATTATAACCATGTGTTTTGTTACTAAGGGCTTGCAGCTCACCAGGTCGCTTTTAGCGCTGAAAAAAGATGCAATATTATGGAGTGGCTTTGACTAGTGTAACCGTAATGTGACGTGATTATAAAAAAGACAAGAGGGATGCAAAACACACGCTGATAACCAGCGTGTGCTTTTGGATGTTAATGTGACATGCCCAACACGATCTCATGACAGTTTGTGAGTATTTTACATTTTGGCAGATTGTTGGTTGATTTGCAGGAATTTGTACGATCTCAATTGTACATTTTCCTATGATAAGATCATTCGCCCAGTGAGGGTCAATTTTAGGGGTGTGGTTAGGGATTCTTTCTAAGTTAACATATTATCATGTTCATATGATTTACATTCATAGATATCGTCACTTTGTAAAATAATTGTGAGACCAGCAAATCACTATAGTATTTTTTTTCTCCCAGCAAGGTTTTCATGTTATTCTACTAAAACTGCTTGATCCAGCCTGGGCTGATATGCTGGTAAAGTTGGTTGATTTAAGAGAGGTTTGGCTTTTTGCATGAACTGGAGCACAGGTTTTATCAGCAGGCATTTTTCAATGCACATTTAAGACTGCCTGTTTTTAAATTCCCTAGCCTGACCTTCAGTCCATAAGGCTGGCCAGGAGTTCTCATCTCTCTCATCATCTGAAACAAGGATATATTAACATTGCATTCAGTTTAACTGCTGTACACAGTATCTGTGTTATCTCTCCCCTTCTCTCGCATTCATTGATCCGCACACTAATGTTACTGAAGTTATTAGCTATTTATGTTGGCCTGAGAAACTCAACATACGGATGACTGTGTGAATGATGCTTGGGACGGTTGACTGATCTGTCACTGTTCCCCGGGCCGTAGCTGGGGTTTGCGGGGCCCTGGTACTGGTTGTACCTGTGGGTCCTGTTTGAAATGGTTTAATATATGTTTGTTCTATATATTTATTTGTGCTATTTAAACAATGTTTAAATTTTTTCAAGTTTGCAGGTGTCCAGGTACAGAAACTGAATAATCAAATATAAAATAGCATTGCATAGTCTTCACTGTGTAAATTAAATATAGATTCATTATTTTTTTACTTTTAAGTAGTTCAGTAAGGAGCTGTGAGTGATTTTGTCTGATTAAATTTCTTGGATTAACATTAAGGACACCGACAGCAGTTAGTAAACTAGGCGCCATCCCTCAGATTTTAAGAGACAACATCCAATATCTGATTTTTTTTCTCTGTTACACATCCGTTTACTCTCTATATTTACAATGCATTTATAGAACAGATACAGAGCATGATTTTCAAAAAGTCAGTACATTGATCGCAACACAGACGAGGTGAATTTATGAATGAACGTGTGAAATTTCTGTCACAAAGATGTTGTTACGTATCCTCACGCTTTTCTAAATGGATATACGGAAATCCTTGACTTTGCTAGTGGGTATATGCCGTATACGTGCATATCACGTAGACTACACAACTGTAGAAAATCACCTTAAACTGATATATGCTGTTTTTTCTGCAGGACTAGTTTGAGCTAGTTTGTTGATTTGAGAGGAGCTTTGAAACATGTCAGGCTGGAAGACCTCCTAAAACTGATGTAACGTTTCTTGTTCCAAGATTTTCTTACTAACCAGCTAAAAAAGCACCTTAAATGAGCCTGTGCTGGTCTTCTGGTCTTCTAGCCTGGTGTAGTTTGTTGATTGAGAGGGGCTTTGCAACATGTCAGATCGGAAGGCCAGCATAAACCAGCTAAAACTGAAAACCCACCTTTGATTAATTGCTTGATTTTCTGCAGGATTTTCAAACTAACCTGCTTAAAAAACATTTTAAATTGGTCAACAGTAGTCTTCTGGTCTTCTTGCTTGGTCTAGTTTTTTGATTAGAGAGGAGCTTTGAAACACATCTTGCTGGAAGACCAGCGTATAACCAGCTAAAACCACCTTTGATTGATAAATTGCTTGATTTTCAGCTGGATTTTCAAATGAACCTGCTGAAAAAAACCCATCTTAAATTGGTCTACATTAGGCTTCTGTTCTCCTGGCCTGGTCTCGTTTGTTGATTACAGAGGAGCTTTGGAACACTAAAATCCAGCTATAGGAGATCACCATAAACTGGCTAAAACCATAACACCACCTTAGGCTGGTTTAATGTCTTTTTCAGCAGGGTTTTTCATGCTAGGCGTGTTTCAGGGCTCCATTATGTCTTCAGACTCTGTCATATGTGGATCTTAAGCGTTAAAATAGTGAGACAGATGTTCTCCGGTGGCTCTCTGGTGAGTAAACAATTACCAAGAAAATGATGGATTGATTTACATGGCAAGTAAAACATATGGAGCTGTGCTTAGTGAAGACAAGAGGTCAATTCATTCTCACTCTCAACTGTCTATAACACACGGACGAGATCGGCTCAGTCGACTAGAATTATCGTGTTTTAGGATCATTTGCATGCTGGAGGAAGAGCATGAGGTGCAATTTACAGTGAAGAATGAGTGCGCGATCATCACTTTCTCGCTTACAAACGAGGTTGTTCCTGTGTACACCGGCAGCACTTAAACCCTGTCAGCATTTGATTTCCCTCTGGCTAGCGTGCTTAGGCAACAGCCATTGTTGTTCTTACACCCATAAACTTCCTGTTTAGGCCTTTAGCGCTCATCTGTTTGTACCACAAGCCAACAATATGTCCAGCAGAATGGGGAATTGTGCATCTCGAAAGCTTGGATGGAAATTTATGGAGCAATTTGCCGGTTAGTTTGCTAAGGCGCAAAGGAGTGGAGTTGATGGAGTTCTGTCGGTGGGGCGTTGATGGGCCCAGCTGTTCTTCCCAAGTCCTGTCTGCGCATGCTGAGGAACCAGGGTTTAAAGTGGCAGGCTTGAAGGCTGAGGATGATGCCCTGGTGTATAGATCAATAGGCTGTAGCAAAGGAAAACCTTAATTTCCCAGAGATTGATTAATAATTTGTCTGACAATCATCTGCTTGAGAAGTATTATACTTGCATAACATATATTGTACATGACCGTTCAAGTTCAGTATGTTCTTTTAATTATTTTTTTTATAATACTTTTACTAAGCAGTTACACAAAGTTGATCAAAAGTGACAGTATAAATATTCATCGTGTTACAAAAGATTAATTTTTCAAATAAATGCTGTACTTTAGAACTTTCAATTTAAAACAAGCACAACTGTTTTAAACGTTGATTTAAAAAAAATTGGAGCTTCGCTTTAACATTACAATTATCTTGAAGGATCATGTGACACTGAAGACAGCAAAATAAAGCTTTGCCATCACAGGAATAAGTGTTATTTTGTATCATTGAAATACTATTACTATTTTTTGTACATTTTAATTGTAGTCATATATATATATCAGTGCTGTCAATCCATATAAAAATTAACTAATTAATCGCACATTTTTCTAAAATTAATCACGATTAATCCCACCTAACATTAACATTTTTAAATATACTTTTATATTACAATAATTTCACATTCAATATTTAAATATACGTATAACAGTATAATACAGTATCTGTATCAAGCTATCAATTTGAACATTTATTAGACTTAACTTCTAATTTAAGTGAATTTAAAACATGAATGAATGAACCCATTATAATAAATGACATATTTAGCTACCTGTGCCCTTCAGAAGAAATATACAGAATATGAATAAAGTTATCAAACACTAAATTCTAAATTAAATATAGATGAACCCCTTAAAGCTATAAAAGTTATTGATTTCCTTTTTTTCTTTTGTTCTTGGATTAATATTTAATAGAATCACAGCAGCTGGTTATTAGCTTATCTGCCTGCTATTGCTTTAAAAGCTGCTGCTGCTGAATGTGACGCGGATCTGACACGCATCTTATTTTCTCACAACTCTCTTTATCTTTTCTGACTCACTTCAGGTCTTAAAGTCTATACTAATGAGCGGATGAGTTGAATCATGTGTTTTAGATGAGGGAGACAGTGCTGGGTTGCCCCAGAACCGTTTTTAAAACCATTTCAGTGACATGTTCTTAAATCTGACGCATATATAACATATTGCATGCATGCACACAGTTTTAAGGCAGCTTTAATCGCCTTTTTGGTAACTTCATGCCTTAACTGACGGCATATTGCATGCACGTAGTTTCTTTCGCTGTTTGATATGAAATGATACAGCTACAGTGCGCGCCGGCACCTTTGTGCGTGTATTTGAAGAGCGTGCGCTACGAGCACAGTATCTATTCCACGCTCGTTTGACTCACGCCTGGCGCGGAGGCGATGTTAGAGTGCGCGTCTGAAACGTCTCCGGTATTTTATATTATTAGTATTATTATTGTAAATGCACTATATTATTAGAAATACTATTTTGTATAGATACATATTTTTACTGTCTTTATTATATTCTTTTTTGTTTTATTTTTAAATAAACTCTTATTCTTTTTGGTAGAAGACTTCCTGGACCCCTTTGCTAAGGTTGTGTCTCTACGCTAAAATGTGTCCTCACATCTTACCCACACTGCTTTCAGACAACAAATTGACTAGCTTTGTGTTTAAAAAATTCAGCGTCATTCAACATTCACATATCATTCCCCAGAAGACCTAGTCGTCTCTGTTTCCATCTGATGTCTCAAACCTCACGTCTCACCTTCCTTGTGAAACCACGGTTCCAGCCTGAAGGCATCTGAACTCTAACCTTGACACCAGCCCTCTGGCAACTCAGTGTCTGTGCAGCGTGCTGGCATCTTCAGTCTGAGCCATCTGCCGACAAGAGAAACAAACCTCTGAAGAGCGGCGAAGTTCAGCAGTTTGCAAGCCCTTCATTCTTTCCTGCAGCAAGAGGAGAACTATAACCCTGCATAATTGCCATGCACTAGCCATGAACTCTAGCTGAGCTCCAAACATAAGCCGGCATTCAGCAAAGCGGAGACACAACAGCGCAGTTAGGTGGGATCAGTTCTGCTCTGCTTTCATGCATTCAGCCAGACCAGCCATGTGGAAATCTGCTCTGTGTTTTTGGCCGAACGCACTAAAAATAGCATCACTTGAATTTACATTTTAAGTCTCGGGGCCAATTCAGTTGCGGCACTTTTGCGTGAGTTATTTCATCACTGAAATATGAATCAGAAATGTGTGATGTGACGCTAGTAGAGCTTCAGTCAGGACATTTCTTAAGCCCATTTAAATACTTTACATTCTCGTTGACAGACCTTCTTTGTTTTATTCATATTTTCTGACTGCTTAAACAGCCAATTTACATTCTAATTATGTTCCTCTGCTCTTTTTCCTCTGGTACCAAGCAACAAAGTCCCTCCTAATCACGTGTTTTCACCTTTGTGCCCTCTGAATACATTTTCATTCTTTTATTAAATGAAGGAAGTGTTTTGGTCCGAGCCGAACCTGTTGGATCTGATGTGGATTGACTGACGTCTGCCTGGGCTGTTTCTCATGTGCGTTCTTGCCGCAGTTAGAGCTGAAAAGACTCATTTAAATTCAGTAAAATCAGTTTTCATGAGCTTTAGCAGTGTTAAACATAGGGCTACATTCTGACAACGTACCGATTTTAAAAACACACTTACAGTAAAGACGCTTAAGAACTCTTGACACTTGAACGAGAAGTATCTATGTAGATTTAAAACTGGGTTGTGCTTTCAGTCAGCATAAAAGTTAATGTGTTTCAACTGTGCTTTCTTCAAAAAGAAAAATGAATAAGGTAACAAATACTGGTATGTTTTAGTCAGCCTTGAACACCTTGAACAGTTTTTCTGAATTCATTCACATTGACAGTATGCTAGTATTTAGTGCTGTGGATTTTTAAAACAAAACAAACGATAATTGCCATAATGTTGATATTTGCACATTAACATGAGCATATTATTTGATAAACAAAGTGTGTATGTATACTTGTTGTCGAGTAATGAGTACTGCAAACAAGGATATACTTCTTACATACACTTTACTGAGAATACCAAGGTGGCACAACGCATAACTCCAAATAATAACCAACAAAGGATAGAACAGTATCAGGACTATAAATACACAAATGATAAACGAGGGAACTAAACCGGAACAGCTGCAAGGATTAACTAATCAGAAAGCATGTAACTAATGAGAGCTCATAACAGACATGACAGGAACTGAAGTAAACTGAACATAATCATGACAATCCTAGGGATACACAAAATGTACTCTGTTTTATATTTTATATATAAAGATATATATCATTTTGTTGTCATCTAATGCTCACAATGTTAGTTTTATAATACTGTTAAATGCAATCTTTAGCAAATCTCATAATAAATATCCATTTTAAACCATACATTATAAAGTTGTGATGCCTAAATTCACTTGTAGCTTCAAAAAATGAATGATTTTCGTTTTTATGGTTCTCTTTTCTCCAGAATGTAGCAGTTAATGGCCATAAAATGACTTTTTTTGGCTTATCGATATCAAACAGTATCTTATCACAGGTGTATCCCTAGTCTAATGTTTTTCCTGCTGTGATGCATTGCAGATATCTAAGAGACTCGGTTATTGATTTCTATATTCATTTCAGAAATGTTGCACTTGTCCACTGTTAACCTTTGATGAGCAATCATTAAAAGACAATCATTAAAAGTTCAACATCACCTGCTTGAATTTCATGTAAAATCTCCGGCTGTGCTGCCAAGACTGAGCTGCAAAGCAGCAAAAACTAGAGAAAGAAAGGAGATTGCTGTAGAAAATCTTCTTAAATTTGAAGTAAAACAGCACTATAGGAGTTATGGTGTAGAGGGATTGCAATCTTACACGCTCCTCTACATTCCCTGAAGTGGTGGCAGGGTCTCAGAGGAGCAGGAGGTTTAACCCGTTCCTGTTCTTCAACTACCAGTTACGCTGTTATGAGGAAAGGGAGCAATGATGTAAGAGCCTGCATGTTATGACAGCATGGTTATATAGAGCTAAGATTATATTTTCACAAGTGTAAATTGACGGTCAAGTACAAGTTTGTATTTATTCATAGCCACTGCTCATAAATGGATTGTGCTTTGCTGCAGCTGTAAATAAACACAGTTGTTTTTCTCACCACTGTGCACAGTGTGCCAAAAAAAGAAAACAAAAGAAACCCAATTTCGGTGGCGGATTATATTACTCTTATTTGTGCAATCTGAAAATAGTTTCTAAAAAGGAAATTACTACTGTTCAAATGTTTGGAGTCGGTACGATTTTTTATACTTTTTAATGAAGAACACATTAAATTGATTAAGTGACAAAGAAATGTATAAATTACTTTCCATTCAATAAAATACGCAGTGCTTTTAAAACTTTGTATTTATCAAATAATCCTATACAACTCAGCTTTTCTATCACAGGAATAACTTACATTGTAAAATATATTAAAAAAGAGAATACACTCTCAGAAATACAGGTACAAAAGCTGTCATGGGGCGGTACCTTTTCAAAAGATACATGGTTGTACCTAAAGGGTCCATTTTGGTACCTTAAAGGTACATGTTAGTACTTAAAATTTACAAATTTGAACCTAAAAGGTACAAAAGTGTATAATTTGAAAAGGTACCGCCCCATGACAGATTTTGTACCTTTGTTTCTGAGAGTGTACATTTATTTTAAATAGTAATAATATTTCACAGTAATCTAGCTTTTTTATTGTATTTTTCTTCAAATAAATGTTTCCTTAATGAGCAAAAGAGACTTCTTTCTGAAACATTAATAAATCTTAATAATCAATAAATCTTAACTATAATCTGACCCAAAATGTCTGAACGGTAGTAAATATTATTGAAATATTTATTCAATTCAAATGTTTAAATAAATATATATATATATATATATATATATATATGTATATCATTATTTTTTGAAATGTGTAATAGAGAGAGTAACACAAATCAGTTATAATTAACTCTGTTGCAGTGAATTGAATACATTTAATAGTGTGGAAATTGACGTTTAATTGTTTGACAGTTGAAAAGTTCAAGGACTTTGACAGGCTAAAGTCATCATTTTAAGGTAGGAGGCAGACATTTGTTGTGTTAACTGTTTTTTCATTGTATGTTAAATTGTAACAAACAAATAAATAATAAAAGATGTATTAATCTAATGCTTATAAACCTCAATGTGTAGTGTTCTGTATTCACAAAACCAGTCTTTAATCAAATGCTCCTCTGAAGTGCTGTTTATACATTACATGCTAATGACTGTAGACAGAGAGAATTAGGCAACTATCTCTCTTTCAAACCGTATTTGACAAGAATAGCAAATACCAGCTGAGTTGGTAGGTAATTAAATAGGTTAATATGTGCAACCATATTACATTCGGATCACTGAACACAGATTCAAGTGTTTCTGTTGGTTTTGTAGCTGCATTGAACTTACTTTCTTACACAGTAAAGAATTGCACTTGCAAATTCCTTCAATATGAAGTAGAGGTTGACCCTGTACACCTGATCTCATTACTGCTGATGATTTAACTGCAGTTCTTATGTTATAACTATGCAAGATCAAGCTTTGTAATGATTTCCATTTAAACAAAATGAAATTGCAATAACCTAAGTTCAAAATGATGTTGTAATTACTTTTGCTATTAAATCTTATTGAAATGTATAGTGTTTAAGTAGTCTTTCGTCTTTACTGTTTTGACTTTAAAACCCTTGAACGTTTCACCCCTCTTAGACACCTGCATGTGAGAATTGGGAGTCATTTTGGGATTACCAGGAAAGAAACAACCAAGAACACAAAACTCAGCATGTTTAATCTCCGCGCTCATTTCCTGTATAGTATTGCTGCTTAATTAGTATGCGGCGTCGCGGCTTACAGAACTCCTGCAACAATACCTGTGAAATTCAATTTCCCTGCAGCTGGGTCTCTGGCTCATTTTCACATCCTGTCATTCTGGCTATAGCGCTCTCTTCACTCTCATTCCTTTGTTTAGGGAATTTATTGTAATTACCATATCATATAAAGTTAACACAGTTTTCTCCAAATGTTCGTTTGTACAGACAGCCGTCATCTGGAGAGAGAATGTAAGTACTTCTGAGATAGGATGCTACTCCACAGTTAGCATGACTCTGTTAGCTGCTGCTAGATAACTGGAACTACTCTTTCTGCACTTTCTGTGTAGTAAAGCATCTGTATTGATTTGAGATATTCAAAAGCAGCAGTGTGCTCTTTTGTTTATTTGTTGAAACGAACACATATCTCTACCATTTAGCTATAATAGAGTGGATGTTACCAGTAAATAATTCAGTGTGCTCTTATTTATATATTGAAAGGAAAGTATTTCTGCTATTTCATTACAGTGTAGTAAATGTTTTAACAGGGATAGATTTATATATCCATCCATCCATCTATCCATCCACTAATAATATAATAATATTTCTGATTTTCATTAGTGTAGTATGTTTAGATTTTCTATTTATTTGTTTGTTTGTTTTTGTTTTTTAAGTTACACATATCTCTATTATTTATTATACACTGTAAATGAAAAAAGTTTAGCCAACTCAAATTTTTAAGGCAAACAGCTTCAGCAGATTTTTGAGTTCTCTCAATCTGCTGAAGCTGGTTGCCTTAAAATTTTAAGTTGGCTAAACTTTTTTTTTTACAGTGTAGTAGATGTTTTGCAGTGACAGATTTTGAGTTATGTTTTGTTTGTTTATTGTAAGAAAGGCTCATTCTTTTACAGGACACACACAGCATGTTTTGTATTCATTTGCTTGTTTGTTTACAGCAATACATGATATCTCAATATTGTGTTGTGTAGATTTTTTGTTGTTTTGTTTTTTATGTATCTATCTGTTTTATTTCATTGTTTTTTTTTGAAGAGCTCAAAACAAAACCACCTCTAGTCATTCACTTTCTAGGTCAGAACCAACACTGCTTCAGTTTGTTCTCTGGCAGATTTTGAACGGGTTTGAGGAGAGAATGCTGACTCATTTCCATGGCTGGTATTTCCAGAAGTTTTGATCTGAATACCCACACATTGAGTGAGTTTCATGCCGCAGTGATGATGGCTACAGTTGGTAAAGTGCTTTGCAGAGAGCACCCTTTTCCTCCTTCCTCCTGCCATGGAATGGCCACGGCCACAATGATTGCTTTCGAACAGGTTTCAGTGATGAATGAGTGGTTTTGTTTTGCTTGTTTGTGCAGCTTGGAGGTACTGTAGTAGATGGCAATAGGCTTGTTTACTGCTTTTGGTTGCAAGTTCCAGCTTAAATCTTAAATAACCCACAATGCAACCGCAATGCACTTCTATACTGTTTGTGAAACTTTTCGATGCATAATGAGAGATTCTTGCCCTGTTAAGATGACCAATTTATGGCTATTCTGCAACATTTACCTTTTTATTCTCAGGGCTTTCTGATGAGCTGCACATTGATTTACAGTGCACTGCAAAGAAAAAAAATACTCATTATTTTTTTGTTTTGAACACCTTTAAAACAAGATACATTGCTTGAGAAGCAAAATTGCACAAAACAATTTAATTGTTTTAAAAAATCTTGAATTGTTGAAATCTTGAACTAATCAGTATGCTAGCTAAGTAACATATACATTTATTTATTTATTTATTGCATTATAAGAACTTCTGAGTCTGAGGACCGTGCCTCTTTTTCATTGAGTTTCATTTGTAAAGATGTATTCCTCCCCCTGTGTTTCTTCCTCTCTCTTCAGTCCACACAACCACCTTTTCAGACCTTCATTTATCACATTCTGATAATTCAGGGGCTGCTGGGAAACCTGCTACTATAAATCTGCTTTGGGGCTTTAATTCACAATCAGCATATGTTAGTGCACTTTAGAGGAATTAAAGCAATTGCGAAAACACACACATAGTGAGTGGCTCTATCCTATAAACAATGTTTCCTGAAAAATATATTTAGAAATGTAGCACTATGCCACTGTCACTGCTAGAATCATGAAACACGGGATATGATGGTAAACCGTCCATTGTGCCAATGGATGTATGCACATGAGGTTTGCCTTGATGTTGAGAGTGGCGTGAGTGCTGTATTTCAGACGTGGGAAAGCTGTACATTTTGGGACACATCATCAGTAGTGTACCTTGGAATCAGGGGGTGTTTCGGCCTTTCAACACTAGACACCCTCATCAAAGGTGGCCAGCTACAGGGTGATCAAGCCTGAGCTTGTGTCTCATGCCCAATTATGAGAATTGCCTGGTTGTTTAAATTGCACAGCCCTCGGGACTATGCAAGGCAGGGGGCGTCCTCTTCCCTGAGTCAAGCCTAAAGCTGACCGCATACCTTGTTCGTCCTCCTCCTGGAGGGTTATGACCTGGGTTCTCAAGTGGGGTTTGGGGTGGGGGGGTTAGTAAGTGGGTCATGTTGATGCTCTCTGAGCCCAGCTCTCTGCTTAATCCATATCCACTGGCTGCTTCTAGCACTTAATTGACATTTTAAAGGACATTTGGTGAAGTATTTGTTTCACTAGAGGTCTGCGTAGGATTTATTTTTTATCACTTTATTTTTGTTGTGCAATAGTATACTGTGTATATTTATTATGTATATATAAATACTAGGGATGCTCCGATCAGGATTTTTGCCACCGATACCAAGTACCGATTTTTTGTCATGGTGATCGGCCGATACCAATGCCGATTCTGATGCTTCAAGTTTATGTAACTGATATGTAAGCTCTCTGATCACCATTAACTTTTTTTCAGATAAAGTAATACTATAAATGTTGCCTTTGTTATATTTTTACAGTAATATATCTAATGTAACTATTGTTTTAACAGAGTACTAAATAATCACAAAGAAGTATTTGAAGAGCTCTTTTCCAAAACGCTATAAATCCATTTTAATAGTTTTCATGAAAATGACATTTTTTTTACCTAGACCCATAAATTTTGTTAATATTCAATTTATCCTGTTAAAATGGTCTGTTGGCTCAGTCTGAACATGTTAAACAATAATTGTTAAATGAAACAACAATATTGTCCACACTCCCCTGGTCCGCACCATCACACCGAGCGGGTCGCGAACCCGGGTTTCCGGCGCGGGAGGCGTACGCTCTAACAAGGAACGCCAAAGGCTACAGGTTCTAGCGTCAGTCGCTAGAGCGCCTCTTTGTGAGGTCAGGAGAGTGAGGTACATTTTAAACAAGGAAATATAGCGATTTGGCATGAAACATTGATGGAGCAGTGAATAGGTTCAGTACACAGCAAAATGGCATGACGAACTAAATTTTTTTTAAATTTGGTGTTTATCGCGTTTTGGAAAAGAGCTCTTCATTTATTATATAGTGAATATTTTAATATGCCTTTACAATGGGGTTTATGCATAACACTATGCACATCATAATACTTAATATGAGACAAAATTTAATAAACAAAATTGAGCCGGCTGATGCAACCCACAAGGTTTATTTAATCATTGTCCAGTACTACAGTGAATGGTCAAATTTTCGTGAAGTAGACTGTTTATGTGGCTGTAGACGATTTGATATAACTCTGGGAGAGCAACATCAGTAAAATATTTGCGCCGTGGCAGTTTATATCGTGGTTCAAGATGTGCGTTTAAATCCAATGTCTTCTGTGACTGACAGAGGCTGGTGGTCAATGCATATACATTCCATTATCTTCGCGGTTATATCCTTAGCTTTCTTGCTGTCTGGTGTGTACAGTTCGTGTTTTTTCAGAATGTCTGTAATGGATGGCTGAGTGAGAGTCGCATTATTAGTTACCGTTGCCTTTTTTGCAGTTGCCAGTTTTTCGTATTCGCCATACGACTCGCGGTGGCTCGTTCTTAAGTGCCGAATGAGGTTCATTGTATTAAATGTTTTGGACAATGCACCTCCACGTGAGATTTATTTGGAACATAAACGGCAAATAGCAAATGTTTCATTGTTTCTCGAAACGTCAAAGTAATTCCACACAGGCGATGATATGACTGCGGCACCAAAACATTTACGTCCCCACTCATCGTGTACGTCCTCACGCATTGACGTCATCAATTGTGATCGGTTCCTAAGATCGGCCAAGTTTAACGAGTAACGATCGAGTCATACAATGTGATTATCGGCCGATACCGATCTTCAGCCGATCGATCGGAGCATCCCTAATAAATACACATACATGCATGTATGTATTTAAGAAAAAAATATTGTTATATATTATATAAATTATATGAATATAAATATATACATGTAAATAGGCTACATGTCAATATTTTCTAAATATATGCTGTATGTGTGTGTCTTTATGTATACATAATACATATACACAGTACACACATATATGATGTACACAAAACACAAATAATCATGATTAATCATTGCCCAGCACTAACAAATTGTATTTTATTTTAAAATAATTTAGTTTTTTCAGGAGTCCCGCAAGTTCTTTCTTTCTCTTGCTTCTACTATCAGCTCACAGGCCTCATGTTTACCATAGTAACTTGCATTTAATATTCCTATCTGTCTCCAACGCATTCACGAAGCACTCTTTTAAGGAGAAAAAAACATCCTTGAGATATTGCTTTAATTTAAATGTGTTGTATAATTGCCTTAATTGGCATACATTTCCCATTAGCTTAGCTGTTTATTTAATTTCACTCACCCTCGACTAGACTCACCCTTCCAGCGCAGCACATTCACTGAGAGGGTCGAGGGGGTCGATGAGGGTGGCGCGGCATCTGTCTGCTACCAGATTTTAATGTGTGCAATTTGGATGTGTGCATCAAGGGAGAGCAGCAGGCAGAGAAAAGTTGCTTTTATGGCCCAGGCTTTGCTCAGCACAAGCAAACACCCCCAGGATTTCTGGGCATGGCACATAATTGCAGCATTAAGAGCCGGTCAGGCCGGTGGTTCATTAGGCCTGCTGTAAAGACAGCCGTAGGGGCCTTCGGGAGGCAGGAGAGGCGGGTAGAGGCATGCGATGCGGAGCATCAGTGTTGCAGCCGGGGGGTAGGGCAACAGGAACGGAGGGATGGTGCAACATGAGGAGGCTTCTTTTATTCTAACAAACTCTACCGGAGGAGTGGGAAGCTCTTCTCTGCAGTTTCTCATTAGTTAACCATGAATGCGATGCTAACTCAGCCCAATGTCATCCGCCAACTCACCGCTGCCACAGATCCCTTGCTGAATGATCGACCGCATTCATATATGCACAGTGAAGCGAAAGCTGCTGAAACATTTGCCTTGAGGATTATGGGATACTGTGCAGTGAAACATGCCACAGCCATTTTGTGAAAACTTTGGGCGTGTATTGATGGTGGGTGGTATAGTCTAGTAGCAGTTAAAGCTAAAGTGTTTAATTTAAAAACTAAATAGCGTTACGAGGGAACAATCGCGGACGAGGATTGTGGATGAGGGTTGTTCCCCCGGGGGATATGCTATGACAAAATAAAATTGTCGACAAACATTTATATTGTTGAGTAGTCGTTTGATCTTAAATGACCTAATGTAAAAGCCTGCAATACTGCAGTTTGACCAGTGTGGCGCTGTAGCGCAATAATGTAGATTCATTGAATTTATTTAATACACAAGTTTCACAATTTGAATTGAATTACTGATATAAATGAACTTTTCCACGTCATTCTAATTTATTGCGATGCTCCTGTACAATCCTCCATCCCCAACTTCTCCTCTGTCAGTCAGGATCCAGCCTTACGATTCTCTTTTGAATAGGACAAATTCCCCCCCTCCAAGAAGCTCTGTTTCAAAACATTACCTACCTAAAAGCCCCATGCTGAAGTTTGTCTTGTCTGTTTTGAACAAAAACTCCAACTGTCCTTCTCCTGGTCCACCTTCCTACCAAATGAAGTGTCAGTCCTATTTCTACATACCTAGTTATATTTTTACAGCAAATCAAAGACCTCAATTAGCTGGTTCAGTGTTTGATTAAAGCTGGTACCAAAGTCGGCAGCCGAGGAGCAGAATTGAGCACCCCTGCTCTGGGGTGGCTGCCCTGCAACAGATCACTCTGCTGTTTGTGAGACATCAGAGAAACCAATTCCAGCAGCCTGGCCATGTGGCAGTACATAAACAGCTCTATGGAGCAGTCACCTTTTAATGAGCCTATTTGTTTAGTAACACTAATGGATTTATACAGAAAAAAAAATTCTTGTGACATTTTACTGGACAGTATGTCAGTATTGTGTCACCATTAATGTGTCAATCTCAGCTGCCAAAAAAACCACATCAAAGAGTTTTTCGGTCTGTATCTCTGTCATTCTCATCTCATCTATGTGGCAGCTTGCTGAGGTTTCCACTGGTGATTTATTTTTCAATCGCCCACAGATCAAAACATCACACCAATCAGCGGACCTACAGTTCAAAATTCATGTGTGAACACTGGAATTCATTACGGAGATTTTAAAAGTATTCTCTCTGCTCATTATAAAATTGACCTGTTTTCCCCTCTGAACACTGCATCTTATTAACTGAAACTTTCTCAATGACACCCTGTTTCTCAAGAGAAGAGAACAGTTTGATTGGTTAATTTAGACCTGAACTCCAAATTAAATCTCAAAACTTTATTTTGCTTAAAGGCCGTTATGCAGGTAGTCTGTGCACTATAAAAGTAACTGGATTAATTAGGATCATATGTATCATAAGTGTTCTTTTTTTCCCAATAGTAATTGCAGTGTTTATTTCTTCTTCCTCATTAATGAATGTATTATTTGATAAATTGTGGGGTTTGCGTAACAATAGCTTTGACTCGCAGCTGTCTTATTCTGTGCTATGAAGATCTCAGAATAGATTTACTGTATACTGTATTTAAAGACATTATCCATTACAGTTTGACAGTCTTTTTTGATATTGCAGTATGAAGTACATTTATAGTTGTATTAAAGGTTCAAGTCCTTCTGGGAAGTTTTATTTATAAGTTGGGAAGTCGTAGTTCATATCACTTTGGTCGAACAACAACATATATTTTTTTACTTTAACTATGCATCTGTAAAATTATGGATAAAAAAAATTTGGTTTGTTTGTTTGTTTTTAAAAAAAATTCAATGAAGTGCTGTAAATTATCAATGCTGTCAATTTACTTACTCTCAGACCAACAAAGATGTAGTTGAGTTTGTCTCTCAAACTTGTTTCTCTCTTAAAAAATGTAGCATTAAATCACTTGCTCACCAATGGGTCCTCTGCAGTGAATGGGTGCCGTCAGAATGAGAGTCCAAACAGCTGATAAAAACCATCACAAAACATATAATTTCAGTCCATCTAGTAACATCTTGTGAAACAAATATTTGTGAGCTTGTAATAAACAAATTCATCATTAAGAAGTTTCTAAAATAACATAACTATAATAAAATAACATAAAATAAAATAATCTAAAATAACATTTCCTTCTGTGAAAACGTCTATTCACTGTTGTCCTCTCACATCAAAATCGATATGATTGTTTAGAACTGTTTTCGCTTGTAAACAGTGATTGATCTGTGCATATTTCTCTCTTGATTCAGACGAGATTAGTTTTTTCTTACTGGAGAAAGCTAAATTATGTATTGAGTACTTGTTTGAAGTTAAAAACATCTTGATCGATTTTTTTCTTACAAACATACAGCTTTTCACTTATCTTGATGTTAAGCAATGAACTATAATGTTTTAATCAGCTGTTTGGAATCTCATTCTGATGGCACCCATTCACTGCATCTATTGGTGGATCTATTGGTGAGCAAGTAATGCAATGCTAAATTTCTCCTAATTTGATCTGATGGAATCTTCTATTTCATTTAGATTTTGGGGATTTTTGAGTTTCTCGTTCATAATTGTGTCTTTGTGGTGATGTCCATGTGCATTCAACTCGTAAATAGTACTTTCACATAGAGGGCTGTGCAATATATCAAATAACTAAGGTTTTTTTCCCCCAGCAAAATAACTATAAATATTGTCATATAAACCTTTATCATTCTACCCACTGTAATTTATCACGAGGTGCAAGATTTAAGCTTGAGATAAAACATCCAGCAGATAGAGATGCCTTTACTGTAGGAGTCATTGTTGGACTTGAGGATGTCAGGGAACTCTTCAAGATGGAGTGCTACACTTAAATGCTGTTAAAAACTATGTTATTACAGGCGCTGCATCAGAGCCCTGTCAGCCTTAAATCAGGGTCCTGCCCCGTGATGGGAGGCAGTGCGGTTTCCCTGGGTAGAGTGACCGGGGAACGGGGGCGCTGGACCCATGCATCTCTCCCTGTGGAGGTGGCGATCGATTTGCCGATTTCTCCCACAGCGGTGCTGGTGTCATTTGTGTTTAGTCTCTCAGATGGGAGGGTGATGGAAAAGCAGTGGAGAAGATGAGCACTGCACCACATCTCCTCCTTTTAGTCCACTCAGTCATACAGTTACTCAGTCAGGATGTACAGAACTACACATTTTCTTTAACTAGCAGCCCACTGAGTTGTCTTGTGATTGAGGAAGCCCTGTATAATTAGTCTGTTTACAGTTTTTGTTTTATAGACATGATCAGATATATATATAGAACATATGGGTGTTCTTCAACAGGACATCTGACAGATATTCAAGTAAATAACTATACAATTTTTTCACTAAATTGTCATATTCCTCCTAAAAACACATTATGCACAATAATGGGAACATTGCTCACAGCAGATGATTTGAAGTGTGACAGTAATAGCTTGAAATGTATTGTTGAAGGTGGTTGGTTATAAAAGTGTTGCTGTGGCTGTGCTTTAAAGAATTGCAAATTGATTTCAGAAGCATAGGCTTTGTCATCTTGCAAATGTTGTATATCGTATGAGGTCTTTTTGAAATTAATTCATGCACCGTGACATTTCGTGACATCTTTGATGAGAATTTTAATGCGCTGTCAGTCAATCAGCATTCACCTGTGCATGCTTTTAAAGGGTAAGGTGCAAACCCACTGATATTATTGATAAATGAAAAAATTTTAAATTAATAATATTTTTAAAGTAAAATTATTTTAGTCTTAGCTTTTTTTATAAATATCTAATTGTATGTTATAAATATTAAATATCACATTACATAATGATTATATTTAATATACAGTATTTATATATTAAAGATCTTCATGTTAATATAATTTTTTGTCTCAATGATAATGTGTTAAAAATGTACATATATTGTATTATAAATATTAACATTTATATTGATTTGAAGTTTGTATTGGGTAGGATTATGAATGTAGAATATGGTCATGTAGAATAAATGCTTTATAAGTACTAATAAATAGGCATGCTGAATAGTTAATAGTTAGAATTGGTCCCTATACTAAAGTTATACCAAAATCATTTATTTTAGAAAGTTCATTTCTACACTTACTTTGAGAGAGAACTTTAATGGAGGGAACATTTCATATTTAAAATGTTTTCTCGTCCATTGATATCAGATATCTTCAAGAATGCCTTGGCCTTTATTGTAATATCAGATATCTGCAAAACCGCCTTGGCTTTTATTGTAATACCGCTGCTACAATACCTCTGATTTTTTTTAAGGACCTTTTTTTTAAGTATCAGATCACACCACTAATGAAAGCATGTATTTGAGAGTGCATTTAATTTGCTTACCCAAAGCATCAAATCTCCAATAACTGATGCAGACATTTGTAAAGTTTTGTACTGAATTGTTAATATGACATTGCAGAGCTGCAGTGTGGTTTATTGGAGCTATGAATATGAATGCATGTCCTTAGTGACTTCAGATAAAGGATTCTTTACACTGCCTCAGTGTCCTTGGCCTTCTATCAGAGCAGATTTAGTCGCCTTATGTTCCCTGTCTCCTCAGAAACTCCTCTTTCTTTGATCAGGGGCCTGCTGAAGGGTCGACAGGTATCGTTTTTTGTGTTCAGAGGTCTATCTTTTGTCACTGCACTTAATGTAGTTGTCGATTCCTCCCTAGTCATTTAAATAGGATGCTATTGTTTTTGCCATGTCAGCACAAGCTAAGCACCATCAGTCCAGCTAGAAGCCTCAAAGTACTGCTAAGGATCTGTTCTATACCGAAGATTCATTTAATTCAGTTCAAATTGAGTTGAACCTAAAGAGCTTATTTTCTGAGATTGATGTGAATGATTATATTTGAAAATGGACTGCTTACAAACATGGCACAACTGCAGCATTTGATTTTCTGACGTGACATAATTTTGAATATATATATAAACATGCGTGTAGACAGAGACATTATGTAAGGAGTAGATGGACCACAAAATGACTAGGAAACAGTGTAAAGCTCTACCATACCTCCATGAAAAACACATTTTACATGATTTGGTAAATAATAATTATTTTGAATCCATCGATGTCAAATTGTATTGACATTACATTGTCCTGCATCCATTTGTTGACTGAAATCCGATACTTGTTTTCGTACTGTTTTTTGGGTGCAAAAGCCAAAATTAGGCTAATGTTGGTTTTGCTCTAACATGTCACACTTTCTTTCAAAATATGTGCATTTTGTAGTATTTTTTTTCTTTTGACAACCATTTGTAGGTGAAGAAGTCTTATACAAAACATCTTCCTCTGAGCCAAGTTACAACTATTTGTTCAATTCTCAGCTGATTTTAACATATGTGACATTATTTTATGCCTAATTTTGGATTTCAAGGTTTGAATTATAACAAGTGACAAAAGAAAATGTAACCATGACCCAGATTTTTTGCTACATCCTGCAGGGCTGTGTTATATAATGTAATAAAAAAGGAACAGATAAATACAGATTTTTTGTGTAAAAAAGCATTTTTTTTATATAAACTTGTTTATGTAAAGTGTTTTTTTAATATTGAATTGAGTATTTGACCGGATGACATTGCAGAGCGTAGGCATTGACTTTTGACATTTGGCTGTTATTTTAATAAGTGCAATACAGCTGATACATATACATAACAATTTTTGTTGATATCTTTGAACTCGGCATCATCAAATTAAGTGATATTAGACCTTAGAAGCCCCCCCACACACACACACTCCTAAGTTGCAGGGCTGTGTTATTGAACATTTCAATCTTTCTGCACTTTTATGTCTATTGCCTATAGAAAATGACTTCTGTAAGGGTTGACAAGATGACCTGCTGAGTGAACAGATGTTGGGATAGAATAACTTTTTGTCAAATACGTCATTCATTGTTTTGGGAGAGATTAATTGTATCCTCTTAGTTAAATATCTCTGCAACAGAGGGTTAACAATGTAGAGATTTGCAGAATTGTTTTGCAGGTTGGGGTGAACAATATTTACCCTTGAAAACCCATTTGACCCCACGGCTAATGTCCTTGCAAGAAGGCACTTTGATGCCTGCACTTTCTCTTTTGAATAAGATACAGTGAAGGTGTTTACTCTGCAGTCTCTCTATATCAAAATAGTAAAACACAGTTGTATGCATTCCTTTGTTCTGTTTTCTCTCTTTTGACCCACTTCTTGGAAGTGAGCTGAAAACCAAGAGCTTCGTAAACCGCTGATTTATCATGGAGACTAAATAACCCCACTGATGTGTTTTATTGTTGAGGATGTCAGACAATGTTAACACCAGGCGGATTTATCCAGCAAGGATATCGCACATTTCTCGGCAGTAACATTTTAACCTGCGAGTGACCTTCCCATATCGTGGTGATTGAGTATGCATCGTGAAACACAAGTCATTCTCCTTTACGGTTCTGCGTTAGAATGTTGTGAACCTTCTGACTTTAACAAGCTTTTTGTTTATGCCCTGCTAAAGTGTATTAGCCCTCAGCTGTTGTTCATTGTTTTTGTGTTTCAACTTTCCATTCACGTAGGCAAAAAGACATTTTCAGATATTTTTTTTTAAATATACTTAAAAAAATATATAGAAGAAATCGGCCAAACATAAATTGGTAATAACGTGTTTAAAGCTAATGTATTTTTTTATCAGTCGATGGTTTAAACAAAATACATTTTCCATTTGAAAAATATACTTATCTGATCTCTGCTGTTTGAACCATATATTGAGGATAGATTTGATGTATATATATATTCGGCCAGGAACTTTATATAATATTTGTCCCATATAGAGGTCATTGATTGAATTCATTCGTTCACTTGTGTTGGATGTCACCACTAAACTCTGACGTTTGCCCACCTTCCTAAAATCTGATTTGAAAATAGAATATATTGAGCCATACATCATTTCTGTTGTTATCCATTTAGATCCAGGGTGGATCCAGGGTTTTAAAGATCCAGCCTCAGCATGGCCCTCTTTTATAGTGCTTCAATCTGTATTTGCTTTGTGATATTCAATATTAGTGAAGATCCATAATCATTTAGATGTAGGCTAACACTGGCAGATATCCCAGAACTGCTCCACCAACTTAAGTTTTATGGAAATTCAGGTAAATTGAGACACTTTATGCCATTCATCTCACTGACAAAAAATGCTCCAGTTGACCTTAAATCACCCCGCTTTACCTAATACAATCACTTCGTGCTTTTGTATCTGTGACAGGCCATCTCGTCTCTTATGATTCAGGCTGTGATTGAGACCAAGTGTAGTAGTTGTTATGATGCAGCCTTTTGGCACATTGTAAAGTAAAATAAGTCGCATACGGTTTACAACAAACACAAACATTACTGACCACAATAGCAAGACAATCTGAAGTTAAATAGTTTTATAATTCTTTTTCTTAAATGGATTTGTAAATTTGCTGTGTATGTGTGTGCAACACATTCCTCCAGACCAACTTTAATGAGCTAATGTGCTACATGCTAATGGTTGGTTTGGAGAATTGTTAGTCACTTTTAAATAAATAAATAAATAAATAACTACCAACTCTGGTACTTAAAGAGATTAAAAAAAACTTTTATTGTCCACCTTCTGTGGAGCATATAATATGTTATTTTGAAGAACTGTTGGACCCCTTTGACTTTCATTGAATAGAAACAAATTGATTGTTCAAAATGTTTTCTTTTGTCTTCCATACAAGAAAGTCAATCCTACAGGTTTGGAAGACAGAATTTTCATTTTTGGGTGAAATGTCCCTTTAATAATGGTAAAACACATATCTTGCATGTTGAGCAGCTGGAGATCAGTAGAAATTGACAGTTGACAGTTAAATGTGGCAATTAAAATAACAGTATTTAATGTATTAAAAGGGTTATTTGATGTAGAGGTTAAAGACTTGGGCTGGCAGCCAAAATCTACATTTTGTCTTCAAGTAAAACACTTAACCCCATGTTGGACGAACGCTCTTTGTAATACGTTTATTATTTGTTGCATTGGATAAAAGCATGCTAAACAGATAATTTATTATTTGCTGTATTAAATTACTCAATATTAATGTAAACATTCCAAATTAGTGCTTATTTATATGAAGCATAAGGAACAATTGCTTAACAAATACATTAGTAAAAATGTTTATTCATAAATGTTTCACTTACTGAACTTATATAAATACATTTTATTAAAAAAATTCACTGTTTTCTCAATGTTACAAAAAAACACATTTAATCCTTGAAGTTTTTTCCTCTCTCTTGCGCTCAGCACTTGAAAATCTAAATCATTTTTGAGTAGACAATTCAAAGAGGCACTTACCCAAATTCTGTTTGCCCACCTTCCTAAAATCTGATTTGAAAATAGAATATATTGAGCCATACATCATTTCTGCTGTTATCCATTTAGATCCAGGTTTTAAAGATCCAGCCTCAGCATGGCCCTGTTTTATAGCAATCCTGTTAAAAATTCCTTGCTCACATTGTTTATGTTTGATTCTTCTGAATAAATAACAAATTACATTTAATGGTGAACTGTCACATGTTGATTTTCTATCTGCCTGCCGATTAATTTAATTCCTGGTGCGTTTATTTGCTTCCAACTGCTTCTAGTTGTTTACAACTTCAAGACATTTGAAACTTCAAATAAAAAACTCAAGAAAATGCATTTATTATCCATCGCTGCTGCTGGTTCTAAACTCTACATTTACCCTGCGGTTCAGTCTTCTCATTGACATCTAGAAGAGGCATCCTCTTCCCCGACTTGCTTTTGATTGGCAGCGGATGTCAGCTGTGAGAGGAGCATAAAAATGCCATAATTCAGTCCGCCTGTTGTTGAGACGAGAGCTTTGATGGACACTTAGAAGTATTTGGAGACAATATGCGATGAAACTACGGTTATGAGTGACAGGTTTGACTTGTTTGCAGTGCTCGTGGTCTAGCAGCCTTAATAGAAAAGAGCTCCTCCATTGCTAGACTTTAATTTGATGCCTTTTACAAAAGGGTGGCATCCTGGGGACTGAGCCAGGACTAATTAATTTTTGGACTGAGTTTCTCCACATTGTATTGACTCAGTGGCTTGGCTTTAGTAGTGAGATTTTCAATAGCAAGCCTCGTGGCAGAGTTCTTCCCCTATCCGATGGTATTGTTGCATTGGCCGGTCAAAATCAAGCTTTGTTTCACCACATGACAGCAGCTGAGTGCATTCCGAACAACATGATGATTTCGCCTTTGTTTTACTCCCCACAGCGAGCACTTGTCTTACAAAAACAAGCTACGTGCTATTTCTGTAGTATCCCGTTACTGATGCAACCCTCCCTTCAAATGACTCCGTCCCACACACACAGTAATTCACAGGGAGAAAGGCTCCGAGTAGATGCTGGAATGGGGTTTAAGTGGAAACTTAAGTTGGATGTCATTTATGCTATACATTTGTCAGTTATCATAATGATACTTAACAGTTCTCCAGCATTCAAAGACTTCTTCAATGTTCATTCATAAATGTTTCACTTACTGAACTTATATAAATACATTTTATTAAAAAATTCATCCGTTTTAATCTCTCAATGTTACAAAGAATTTTAATCCTTGAAGTTTTTCCTCTCTCTTGCACTTAAACTTGAAAATCAAAATTATTTTTGAGTAGACAATTCGAGGCACTTACCCAAATTCTGCTGGCTCTCAGGCACCGTTGTTATTCCATAGAACATGTTCAACTCCAAAAGTGCTCTAAAACACACCAGTAATCTGTAGGAACTCTGCAGGGTAGCTGAGAAAACGAGTAGCTAATGTGTCTTTTAAATCATTATTGTACAAAAAGATATATATATATTTTAATCGCCACTGATTAATTTAATACCTGTGTGCGTCTATTTACCCAACTGCTTCTAGTGTTTACAACTTCAAGACATTTGAAACTTCAAATAAAAAACTCAAGAAAATGCATTTATTATCCATGGCTGCTGCTGGTTCACTCTACATTTACCCGCTGCGGTTCAGTCTTCTCATTGACATCTAGAAGAGGCATCCTCTTCCCGATCTGTTTTGATTGGCAGCGGATGTCAGCTGTGAGTGCGCATAAAAATGCCATAATTCAGTCCGCCTGTTGTTGGACAGATATGGCAGTTTAGATGGACACTTAGAAGTATTTGGAACAATATGCGTGAAACTAACTGTTAGCTAACAAGCTGACTGCAGTGCTCGTGGTCTAGCAGCCTTAATAAACCAAAGAGCTCCTCAGCATTGCTAGACTTTAATTTGATGCCTATTTCTGAGAAAGGGTGGATCCTGACTGAGCCAGGACTAATTAATTTTGGACTGAGTTTCTCCATTGTATTGACTGGTTTTCTGGCTTAGACAAGGTTGTGAGATTTTCAATAGAAGCCTCGTGGCAGATTCTTCCCTATCCTTAAAATTTCTTGGCGGTCAAAATCAAGCTCTGTTTCACCACATGACAGCAGCTGTGCATTCGAACAACATGATGATTCGCCTTTTTTTTACTACAGCGAGCACTTGTCTTAGAAAAATCTGTTTGCTATATTTCTGTAGTATCATTTTAAGTGAACATTCATCACTTTTCAAATGATAGTCCATATCAACACACATGTAATTCACAAGTTAGATGCTGGAATGGGGTTTTGGGCAAACTTATGGATAAAATATTTATGCTATATTAAATAAAGTAGTCTATATAAAATTGCAAAATAAATCTCAAAAGACTTCTTCACTTCAGGAGGGCATGGCTACTTTGTGATTTCACTGAGTAAAATTCCACAAAGCAGTACTTTTACTTTACTAGTAATATCTATGTAATATCTCATTATTATTATCCAAGAAAAGCATCAGTATATAGTGTTGACAATATGGTCCAGTTCAGTTTTCATTTGAAAATGTGTGGCACAATGCAGATTTTTAAAGGGATAGCTAATACATAAAACTAATTATTATAATTGTTATTATTATACAATTTTATGTTTTTTTATCTTCATGTCATTCGAAACCTATATGATTCTTCTCTGTAGAAGAAAAAATAATATATTTCAGAGATTTTTTTTTTGAAAATCAATAAAGCAACATTGTTCATGTTGCATGAACAAACACTTTTTTTTCCATGCAAGAAAGAAGTCTTGAATGAAGGGTCAGCCATTCCTTCAGTTGTTAATTTTGATCGATCAGCTGACAAAACATTAAAGAAAATCCAGTGAGAATCCAACGGACCAAAGTATTACAGTACACTAAAAAATAAAATGGTGTAGAAAGAGTTTTCACTCAACAATTGCTAGTAAATTTCACCAAAAGTTACAAAGAAATGGCAAATAATGCATTGAATTAAACTTGAAATTCTGAGGAAGACTTAAACAGTATTTTCGGTCACACTTTAGTTTGGGGAAGTATTAACTATGACTTTTGCCTTAATATACATTTAATTTTCTGCTTATTGACAGTAGTTTAGGTATGATTAAGGGATCTAAAATATGGTCATGCAGAATTTTTATTTTGTGTAATAAAAGCTTTCCCAGTCACCCTGCATTCCCAGTCATTTCACCTTTAACAGGTTTTCTCTAAACAATATTTGTTTAAAGACAAAGAGAGAAAAAATCTCTGCATGGCTTGTCTGGGCAGAGACGGGTAGCTGTTTGAATGGAAGACACAGCGGGTCTGATTCGCATGATTCCCTGTGAGAGCGATGACAATTTCATAAACGAATAAGAAACAGAACACCTTCTATTTTCATCCTTCTGTTCGTAGTTAAAAGACTATATTGTATGCTGTGTGGTGTTTGCAGGGTCTACTGTATTTTTAATTGCCTGTCAGCTCCTAAACAGAGCCTTTAGCCAGATACATTTCCTGCCTCGGTTCATATTAAAACACTTCCTGTATTTCCAGGATGAGTTTCTCATTGGTTTAAACAATCTTTTATCGATTAAAGTGCACTAACTTTTGTGAATATGGCGTAGAAATGGATGTGCTGAAAGGAATAAGACAGTGCTGTTTGAGCAATTTTAGAGATTGGTTAAAATGGATTGTGGGTTGTTTAATGGAAAAAAAATGCAGGTTTTTGCACTGTTTATTTGCTGAAGTTCTAAATAAATAATTTACCCAAAATTATCTTTATTTACTCGCCTTCATGTTGGTATGGGGACTTTTTTTTTCTGTGGAATACAGAAAATTACATCCAATATATAGATGAGTTCCTTCATCAGAACAGATGTGGAAACATTTAACATTACATCACTTGTTCACCAGTATACTCTGCAGTGAATGGGTGCCGTCAGAATGAGAGGCAAAACACAAGTAATCCACATGACTCCAATCCATCAATGCATCAATGCAATCCATCAATCAATCTATTAATTGTGATTATTCGCATCTAAAATAAAACACAGACTTTCGTTTTGGATTCGATTAATCACAATTAATTTGACAATCCTAGAATTAACGTGTCTGGGATGCACCGGTGATCAAATGATGCAATGCTGAATTTCTCCAAGTCTGAATCAAATTTGAACAAGATGAAGAAACAAACTTAAATACATCTTGGATGACCTGATGAGTACATTTTAAGCAAATTTTCATATTGGGATTAATTATTCCTGTAAAGTCAACGGGCTCTCAATGGGGTCTTTTATGTTCTACAGAAGAAAGTCATACAGCTTTTGGAAGAAGACGAGAGTATAAGAAACTGAGAATGTTTATTTTTGGGTGAATTATCAATTTAAATTAATTCATCCATGAGATTATTATTTTGCTGCTAACCATTTCAGAAAATGAAAAAGCCATTCTCATTTGCACAGCACAAGATTACAGACATTTATTAACTGTACGACAGTAAAATAAAATTACAAATGTCAGTACAAATGCGATTTCTGTTCTGTATTCTGCTGCTGAAGGAGGTGCTGTGCACAGGCCATGCGAAACCATTGAAGATGATTTGCTGTAATTGCATTTGAGCAAAATGATTTGGATGTGCGTGCAGTTTCTAATTGTCATTGCATCCTGCTTCAATAAATGAATTAGGCTTGTGTTTCCTGACGCGCACCTTTTCTTGAACTCTGTCTATCTGCTTGATCCTTAATGTGTTTTTTAGATGCTCTACATAAGCAAAAGAAGATAAGTTGTAATGAATAAGAGCTGGTGAAGAAAGCGGGAGTATTTCAATATAATAAATGTGTATCGTGAACAACTTTTAATCTTATGCCTTATGCCTCAGCATCTTTGAAGCAAATGCAACAGATATAGTTTGTAAGGATTTCATCTTTATAATTTCTACTTTACATCTTCAAGAAAAAAAGAATGTCAGCTGTGCCACATAATCACCAGTGTTAGATCAATCAAAGATCAAAGTAAGCAAAGCATTTTATGTAAAGCATGCTGTATTCTTCAGGGCTCTAGACTAACTTTTTGCACTGGTTGCACTGGTGCGCCTTTTTTTTCTTAGGTGCACCAGCACAAAAGTTAGGTGCACCCAAATATTCGTATAGGCAATATTGACTAGTAAACGATTAACTAACAATCTGGTCAACATAAAGTTCTTTATTTGAAGCACAATTCTACAAGAAAAGTAAATTACTGAAAAGTGTTGGTGCTTAAAGTGCTTCACTGAGCTGAGATTTAAACTTAAAACATCTCAAGATAAATTAAATAAAAATAAAATCTAAATTAAGTGTTTGAAGGGTGTCAAACTGAACATCTCATGGCTCAATGTCTTATGGACTATCCTCCATTGCAGTCACATGCCCCTCGGATGGCCAACTCCTGTAGTTTGTCCTTCTTGATCTTTGGCCTTGGCTAAACCAGCTGACCACACTCTCTCTAGCATCAACATCTTCCAGACTTGACCCCTGATTCTTATCAGATCTTCCAATGTGTGTGAATAAAGGGATGCTCAAGTGCAGTGCTTCTCAAACCTCCCCCCCCCCCTTAAACCTATAAAAAAAAATCAGGCGCCCCCACCTCAGACTACCAAATAATTTCACTAAACATTATGAAAAAATTAACAAGTATTTACAGAAAAAAACCCTGTTCTGTCTAATTGTCTCTCTGTTTTTCATACTGTATTTTAACGCAGCCAAATTCTCAATAAAACTGTCCGCCCTTCACTATCTCTGATTGTTTAGACCACGATATGAGCCTAATGTGTGTCTGTTGTTAAACCACAGGGAGACTTTCAGGGTCGCGGAGACTTTTTTTTCTCGAACGGCTGGTCTCACAGGTGCACCATTGAGAAATTAGGTCGTACATGCGACCTACATGCATCATAACTCTCTCGATTAGATGTTAAACTTGAATATAAAAAATATTTACTGCTCTTCTGAATGTGAAAATAAGTATCAGTATTGTCTGATTCAAGTTGCTCATCTTATTGTTCTTTTTAATTATATTTGGATAATGCAGCTGACGCGAAACATATGTTTGTAGCAACATGAATCATAACTGCAATTAGACCCTGAGATACTCTTGTTACTGTGTCTGTCTCTGCTGTTGCAATAAGCAGCTGTGAGTTTAACAAACAGTACAGCAGCATGAGATATGAAATTGCTTTACAGAAGCTGAATTTATTTCATGAAACATTAGAAATTGCCAGTGAAGGCAATTGTATGGTCTAATTTTTGGGGTAATTTTCTATGAAAATGTAATTTAGGTGAAGAAAACTTTATCATTTTCAGAACAGTTTGTTATGATAAAGTGTTTCTTCAACTTCGAAGACTTTTATGTCCGAGGTGTTGATTTTTATAAACTAATAATTTCAAATTTTTGTTATGTAATGGTCAATTAATAACCATTTTGTAAACACATCTCTATGCTTTGTTTATTTTTGCTTCTTTTTTCTCTCTAGAATGCTTTTTGTATTGATTTTACTGTTTCACCAGTGTCTCAGACTCAGACTTCCTATATGGAAATACCAGTGTTACAATTGTCAGGTAAAACTGCTAATCTAAACAAAGAATGAAATAATCAGAAAATAATGATTTATATCTTATAATTAAAAATGTCAGTCTTTCATTTGTGGTGTCATTTCCATCAAAGTTTAATTATGCAAAAATGTAAATGTTATTTAATTGTGCATATTTTTTATGTGTAAAGAAAGAAAATAAAACTATGACATTAACTTCAATTAAAGGTTGTTTTTATATAATTTGACTTTATTTGTGACCCTGGACCACAAAACCAGTCATAAGGGTCAATTTATCAAAATAAAGAATAAATAAGCTTTCCATTGATGTATGCTTTGTTCGGATAGGACAATATGAAATTGAAAATCTGGAAACTGAGGGTGCAAAAAAGAAATTGCCTTTAAAGTTGTCCAAATGAAGTCCTTGCCAATGCATATTACACACAAAAATTAAGTTTTAATATATTTTTCTACTAATTACCTAAATATCTTCATTGAACATGACCTTCACGTAAAGATTTTTGGAATAAAGCAAAAATCGATAATTTTGACCCATACAATGTATTTTTGGCTATTGCTACAAGTATACCTGTGCGACTTGAGACTGGTTTTGTGGTCCAGGGTCACACTTTACTTTACTTGACTTGACTTGACTTGACTTGACTTGACTTGACTTGACTTGACTTTACTTTTACTGCCCTGGGATTAAAATTAGCCACCACAATTTTCATTGCTTTTATGTATTATTTATGTGCTTTGTTTATGATTAAATATATAACCATGGAAATGGAAAGATTATTTAATCCAAAAATGTATTTTCCATAGCGGTCATTTCCACCACAGACTGCTATTAACCACAATAAATCATTTGAGATATATGGTAGAAATAGAAATAGTGGGAAAAATTATGACAGAGTTCTCCTGTAATGTATTCTTAGACACTTGAACATTTTTGTTGACCAACTATAGTTTAGTAAAAGTGTAAGATTTTTTTTAAGAAAGTTTTTTTTTCTAATTTAGAAAAGAATACCCAATTATAATGTTCTTAAGAACCAAAATAAGTTTAGCAATGTTCACCTCAATGAAATAAACTAGATTTTTTTATGGCACCAACAAAACTATTGTAACATATGTGCATATAACTCCTTTGATTGAAAAGCGTGCTTTCTATTCTTCTGAAGAGTTGCTGTTGTGTTTGGTGTGGCAGGTGGCTGTGTGAAGGGTGACCCCCAGGGCTGGACCCATGAGGAGTCAAAGAAGATGCTCGCAGCCTGGGCGCCTCTGCTCTTCTTAGCCATGTGGGTGAGAAACGCCACCAGTGGCCCGCTCTCATTCAGAATAGGTGAGTAAAGTCTGCCGCTTTCAAGCTGTAAAGCACATCACTATCTATGGCCTGTATCTCTCTTTAGTTCTCACGCTGAACGGTGTAATTTGTAATCACTGTTAATTAAAGTGATGGGGTTTCACACCAGATTTGCTGCCTTAAGGCAGACTGTAACTCCCAGAATTAACACACTGGAAAAGGAGAATGAGCATGTGAGCGCTGCTTGTTTTATGTTGATGTTGTAAACAAAGGCTAGTTGAAAAAATTAACGGTTTGTGGTGTTGTAACACTGTGGAGGAAGCTGCAGTGAAATAGATTGTGTCTGACTCATAGAGGTTACTCTATATAAAGATACCAACTCAGTTCACTTTTCAGGTAAACCAGCCTACAGTTGGCTTACTTGTACAGAGTATCCAATGTTGTTTTGGTCCCCATTGACTGGTTACCAACCAGTCAATATATCTTCTATTGTGTTTTACAGAAGCAAGAAAGTCATACAAGTTTGGAACAACATTGAGTAAGAATTATTATTTTTGGGTGAACTATCCCTTTAACAAAAGTTACTCATGTCAGCGTTAGCTTTATTGCTGTTATAGAATTACTCAATATTTAGTTCAGAAAGCTGTAGATGCAGCATTTTAGCAAAAATATTGCAACATTTCAAACAGTCTTTGTCTTTTTAAAGTGGTTACATCGCTTTTAACAGATTTCGAAACACCATCTTGTATCGCCAATGACATTAACGTCCAAAACATCGCACTGGATGTTTTTTTATTCAGGAGAGCACTTTAGACTTGGCATTAATGCAAAATTACTTTCAATTACATCGTCCCAGAGAGAGCGTTAATAATGTCAGTCATAATGCTGAAGTATAATTAAATGCTAACAAAAAAAATTGCGAAGGCCTCAGATACTCGCTTAAGAGATGTTGTTTATTAGCGCCCACACAGCCTCTGTCTCACTGGAGAAAAGCATAAAAGGACCTTTCCCTCATTAAGGAAATGAATATAGCTGTTTAAACTGACTTCATTGTGGTTTAGAAGGCTAACAGAAAGAGAAAAAGCGAGATGGAGCAGAAAAAAAGAATCCATTACATGTAGGTCTGGGCTTTCAATGATGATGAAAATGTCGTCTAATCTATCTGGCGCCATATTGAGCAGTGCAAAATGTAAATTTAGTTCCAGCTGATTTAGCAAAGGGAACGCTTGTGGTTTTCCATGTGTTGTGTGTACAAGTGTGAAGCCTTTAATTCACTGTGGTAAGGCTCGGTTGTGAGATGTTTGTGCTCGGTAAAAAAAGAGCATTGATCTGCTTATTTGGTAGCATATTACATAAACAATCCCTCTAATTCCAGCGGCTCTAAATGTGCTCTCATCTCCACAAAACAAGCTCCTGCTTTCGTAGATCAATTACTAAGCAGCCGATGCGATCGCCACCTCTTCTCTGCCTCTGTCATCTCCTTTGTCATTCAAACGTCGAACAAACCGTTCCCAACTTACCCAGGTATAGGTTGGGTAATTAATAGAGATCGACCGATATATCGGTTTACCGATATTTTTCCCGATATTTAAGCATTTTACCATTATCGGTTATCGGTTTTGAAAAAAAAAAATATCGGTTTTGAATTTTTTTTTTTTTTTTTTTGTCGTCACATACATAATTATACAGAGCAGGCTATAACCAGCAGTGAAATGTGTTCTCTGCATTTGACCCATCCAAGTGTGCACACACCTGGAGCAGTGGGCACACACACACACCTGGAGCAGTGGACACTGTTCACTAAGGAGAAGCTCCAGCACGACCACCGCATGTAACTTTATACAAGATTAACTTGTTTGAAACACGCTGAATTATATTAACATTTACTATCGAACCATTATTTTACCAATAAACATCTAAATAAATACATCTCTATCGAAATTAATTATTTATTATCTCTGCAAGCGATTGCAGTTTGAGTAGTTCTGTGTAAATACATAGATAAACCGCGCTGTCAGCAGTTTTCATAATCTAGAATGACAAAAACATTTGAATTCTGATATAACATGCCAGTTGAGCAATGCAATAAAATACAATGTTTTGTTTGTTATAGCTTATTTCAATATTCCAGAGAATATAACAGCTTATGAACCTAAAACTGTAGTTTAAAATGAAGTTGATATTTTGTTTGAGTTTTCCCTCTTTTCCTTAGGTTTTAAATAAGCCTGTAAGCGCCGTGCGCGTTTTACTTTGACTTTAATATCAGCAGCAATTCGGCATCAAACAGTGTTTAAAATAAAAATCAGCAAATACTGTGGAACCAAATAAATGAGAAACGAATGTTTTTTAACATTATCACTTAGATCAGGGGTAATAGATCGTATTCACCTCTCTACGTATTCTGTGTTTAGGAGGAGAAATACGGTTCTCATGGCGCTGTGAATACAGACTGAACGGCGGCTCAAAGCCGCTGTATGAGAACATGATACACAAACTACTGCTCTCGCTGGATAAAAGAAGCCAGTGTCACACTAATACACACAAGTTTGGATGGGCAAGTTTTGTAATCAAGGTAAAGCTGATTACAGTGACATGATCGTGCATTAGGCGCGCGCTGTGTCCGTTATAAATGATGCGCAAACGAAGCGTGTATGCGCGCTCTCGATCACTCATATTTCTGCTTGAATACAGCTCAGTAGGCTATATAGTTGAATACATCTCAGTATATAGTTGAATACAGCGACGTGAATAGTGCATAATAATAAAACACAATTTTATTTATTATTATTAAATTAATGCAACATAAAGATACATCACAACAAGCCTTTTTAATTATTTATTTAATGCGTATTTTATAATTTATTTACTTTTCACCCGGTAGATCTCGGTGAGTTTTCTCCTTGACCTAGATTAATGTCAGACTCAGGCTAAATGACAGGCTAAAAACGGGTGCTTTTACATTTCGTTTTGAAACTCTTCCGCATCTAGTCTTGTCTGTGTCACCTCATGTCTCTCATCTTGTCTATCTCAATCTTCTTGTCATCTCTTCACGTGATAAATGAAATCTGATCTGTGATGTAGAGGTCTGCGGGACTGTTTTTAGGTTTTATTCCGCACACACCGCTCCGCGATATATTCTGTTTGTTCACATTTCTGATGAAAGACAGAGATAGGCTAACAAATAAAAGTTTAATCTGCACAAAATTGTATTTATTTTATTCGTCTTGTCAAGAGTCTTGAATTTATTGACTGAAAATGTCAATAAAATTTTGCTGCCAACACGGAATAAAGTTTCACAGAGAGGAAAAAGTTATACAAAAATTGTTATCCCTATTATAATTTGTTTTGTCAGGATATAATTCGTTTATGCTAACATTCAGCCTACAACACAATAGGAAAAAATGTAGGTTTAGCCTAATAGCTATTTTATTAGTCTTGTCAAAACACTAAATTCATTTAACATCTTGCTGTTAACACAGTGAAAAGTGCAGCAGAGAAAAATAAATAAATTGACACAGTCTGTCATTTAAAATGATAGGATAAGCATAATACAAAAAAAAGGAAAGAGAATTGCACGTGCTTCAAGGACAGTGGAGTAATAAATCTGGTCGGGACAGCCGGCAATGCAGACCTAGACTGCTGTGATGCAAGACTCTCGTTCGTCAGCCGCGTTCAGTTTTAATTTTAGTGTCCTCTATCTGAACGAATTTATTTTTATTACTATAAAAACAATCTAAAGGACGGTGGGGGACGGTGCCATGGTGAGCAAGTGATGTAACAGTGTTGCGGCTTAACACCAGTATAACCGTCGTGCGGCAAGCCTACTTCACTCTGTTATTTATTTACTTTATAACAGTAAATAAATATCGGTTCTGAATATCGGTTATCGGTTACATAAACGTATAAATATCGGTATCGGTTATAAAAAATCTATATCGGTCGATCACTAGTAATTAACTGGCACTGCTCCACTTCTCCCTCATCTCCTCACCTCCTGGACCTACGAATGCACCGCAGCAGCAAACCTTGTTTATTGCTGTCTCGTTTAGTTGACGATTAATTAAACGTGTGGTTTCTGATTTTACCGCTCCGATGCGAAGCAGCTCTGCTGAAGGTTGTGTAAATAGTGCGGGCGACATTAACGTCTTTTCTTGCCCCGCACATTAATGTGATGCTGACTGCTCTGCAGGAGATGATATTTAACACTGCTGCCCCTCCAGTCCGAATGTCACTGTGTGGCTTGCACAATTAAAGCGTCCGGTTAAAATAGCATCACACTGGCAGGAAAACAGTGTTTGGATACTGGTCCCCAACTTGGGTTGTGTACTGATATTTCCACTTAGCTTCTTAACTAGTTTAAAGGGATAGTTTGTCAAACTGTATGACTTTTTTCTTAAGTGGATCACAGAAGGAGATTTTGTTTAGCTCCTAAGCTGCTCTTTTTCATACAAGAAAATTAATGTTGGCTGTCAGGTAAGATTTAAGTATATCAAATGGATTCAGAAGACTTAGGCTACGTTCAGACTGCAGGCAAAAGGCAAATCCGTATATGCAAAATATGTCAGATCTGTTGTTTTTTTTTCATACCAATGTGAGCATCACAATCCACATGGAATTTGATGTTTTCAATTCTTATTTGGGCTTCAAAGATATGTGGTCCTAAATCAGATACAGGTCTGTTTTGCAGTGTCTGAACCTCAGAAGCACATTATGCTAATGGTCTCATTAAGTTATGAAAAGTTATTTCTGAATGTTCTCTGAACATTTAAAAAACTGGACGCTTTTAAAAGTTTTAAAAACTTTTTAAAAACAAATGCTTTTGTGCTAATGTTTTGAGAAGAGGGGTTTATAAAACAAGGTGGGTCACGTGAGGTCACTCAGCTGCATTCTTAAATTGATAGGTCACCCAAAAAATACAATTCTGTCATTAATTACTCACCCTTAGTACCACGACACCTGCATATGCGTTCCAAGATGCAACGCTTCCAGGTTCTACATCAGAACGCCAGCTCATGTGTCAGCAGCATCACACGCATGCGTCGTGGTACTCTCGTGAATGGCGACGGAGAATGACACAGAAGACAAAAAATCATTGAATAAAGTTGTAATTTTTGTTTTCTTTGCGCACAAAATGTATTCTCGTAGCTTTATAATATTAAGGTTGAACCACTGATGTCACATTAACTATTTTAATGATATCCCTCCCTACTACCTCTCTGAGCCTTGAACGTGTCAGTTGTGTTGCGGTCTATGGAGGGTCAGAAAGCTCTCGGATTTCATCAAAAATATCTTAATTTGTGTTCTGAAGATGAACAAAGGTCTTATGGTTTTGGAACGACACGAGGGTGAGTAATTAATGAAATAATTGTTATTTTTTGGTGAACTATCACTTTAAGAGAGTATCATCTTAAAAACACTTTGACACACTTTCACAGTATTGATACACCGACACCAGATGCGCTTCCTCGCTCTCTCCTCTTCAACAATGAATTTACACACACTGCAGTGTAACATTAATAAACCTGTTGTCCAACTAAACACACATGTAGTAATATGCATAAATGTGAAGTACATATTTTTACTTCAAACTCACGTCACAAAATCAGTTGAGTGTTTGAAATAACTTACTTTTGTGATCTGATGTGGCTTCTTTTCATAGAATGAGTCTGAAAATATTTTAAAGTAGCCTATTCTATACTGTAATACATGCTATGTCGATTAGCACTGGATTACAAAAATATATTATTCTTATGAAAATACCTGAAATGGCTTGAAGAACATATAGATCAAATGTAATATCCATGGTCTTGTGTTTATTGTCTTCGATTTTAATCATCAGTTGCAAATTATTTTTCGTACCACCTCAAGTTTTCATTATCATAAAAAATAAATCTCATTGTGATGTTTTAGCTTTGTTATATTTATATTTCAATAAAAATCAAACATTTAATTCCCTTAATGTTATGGTATTTTTTCCCCTATGGTATGGAAAATAGTTATAAACTTTTCCCCCCCGTATTTTCTTTTAAAACATTTTAATTGATTGATCTTGGGATAGATTTTACTTATCAAGGTGGGTCCAGAAATAAGAACTGGGACCCCTGTAATAAAATACCAGCTAACTTCGATTAACGTTACTGGGCGAATGTTACCCAAACTTCTGAGAATGTACCGTTATATATTGATTCATGTGACTTAGATTTATATTGAATCACTGATTGAAGAATGTACTGTATACCAGTAGTTCTTTGGTCACTTCTGGAAGAAAAGATATGTTACCACTTGTGTTACATTGTGATTTTAACCTGTAAATGAATGCAGAATTAAGGCTCACAGACAGGTATACAATGTTTTGATGTTGGAGCTGTGGCTACATATTGAGCCATGGTGCTGTGATTCGATTCTGGCTCATGATGTTTTCTTATCCAGTTCCATGCTCTTTTGCCATCAAAAACAAGAAATGCTAGTGATTTTAGTTAGTAAATGCTTTTATAAATCCAGACGTGTCTTTGAATGATTATCTCTGTCTGGCTATAAAACGATAAGCTGTAAGCTACAGAGTTTGAAATGCTTCCATGACTTTTTCTCATATGTATTGAATAATTGAAGTGTGTTTGTCAGCCTCGATACAATAAACTACAAGGATATAAAGAAAAATCAATTCTGCCACCTCCCCTTCCCTCTCAACCTCTAAGCACAAATGATCATTCATAACCAGACAAAAAAAAATACATTTATAGATTTTGCTTTGTATAGTGCATTTTGTCCAGCTTGTTTTGTGCCAGATAACATCTCAGACAGCCATCACTGTCAGCTCTCGCTTCTAAAAGTCCACTCAGATATGACCTAATGTGCGATAGAGACAGCAGCCGGAGAACGGTGATTGACTCAGTGTTGTTTGAGAAATGGTGACCAATAGCTGTTTTTAGGCTGTAAAAGCATAATACTGTGCCTTTGTATGCAGGTGCAATGACCGTGTATTTGTTGTGCGTTTCTTGAGAGAGGTGGTATGTAACTCAACTGGATCACAGCTGGTAAGGTAAGCTGCTAGGCCATTTTTTAGGCCTGCAGGGGGTTTTGTACTGAAAAAGTGATTCATACTTTATGGTTGTTGTGGTGTCTGAATAGAACATTAATCAAGATAACATTAGCAGTGTACTAGATGGGTTCAATTAGAGTAGAAACATACCTTGCCTCTGCTATTAAAGATACATGACACATTTTAAGTTCATTTACTGTATGTCATTTAAGGGTCAAACTATAAGAAAAAAAACATTTACGCGTATGGTAGATGCTTTTATTGGAAGGTTTAGTACATAGATTTTATCTAAAGATTATTGCAATATTCAAATTCAAGCTATTGCTGAAAATTATTTTTCATGTTAATGGAATAGTTCACACAAAAATGAATATTTTGTCATTTACTCACCCTCATGTTTTTGCAAATCTGTATGAGTATTTTGAAATGCATTTGAAAACCCAATGCCGACAGATATAACATATATCTTGTATCCAGTACTTTAATATTGCACATCACTTAATTTTACCAGTTGTCAGTTCCCTGGGATTAGAACACATGCCATTGACGTTGCTATCACTAAATTCTAGTATTTGAGCTCCAGGAACACCTGCACCCACAGATGTGTGCACAATTTTATAAGCGCCAGTATCCAGGACTTTGACAGAATGATGGAGGCCTGAGTGTGATGTCTGGATAAATGATTGCTAGGATAGTGCAAGTCACACAGTCCACATTCTTCGAATCACATGGTTGAACAAGCTCGAAAGGTTTCTGCTAGTGTTTGTGAAATTAACCTCAGCCGTCGTGACTTACTTTGGGAAATCGTTTGTGACATTCGACTGCTTGGTGAAAGCCTTTTAGTCATTTACATTTAAGCATTTAGCAGACGCTTTTATCCAAAGCGACGTACAGTGCTGTAAGTCAGTGCTTTTAAGGCTATATACATTTTTTTTTTTGTATGTACTGTATGCACTTATTCTCGACTGTGTACAAGGTTGATTGTGATAAAACATGTGAACAGTTCCAAGGCTTGGATATTTGAAGCAGTTAGAAATACACCAGATTGTTTAGGGTCATGCACATTATGAGTCAGAGTTTCACTGAGGGTCCTGTGACGTATACCCACTCGGAGCCAGACAGGGACATAAGCAACTGACAACCCCACCCTGCCAACTTCTGCCATCCAACTGAACCATTTGACTCCCTCCGTTTATCACGCCTGCAAAAACATGACAGGTGCAGCTATTTACCTCCCCATGTAGTCTAGAAATGAATTTCTCCCCAGAGGGTGTGAGCGTGAAGTGACCTTGTGTCTTTGTCTGACTGAGCTGCTGCTGCGGGACTTCACACATCAGTTTATTTGACATATCCAGGGTTATATACATCTGTGAAAGTAGTAAACAGTTTAATTCTTACAAAGTTATGGTCTGTTAATATTAAATACATCTGTTTCTCTGCATCTCTGAAATAATAAAAAGGACAATCTTTCAAAGAACTACTTCAAAGTACAAGTGCTAAGGTTTTAGAAATGTAAATGTTGGTTACAGACATGAATGTGTATACCATTTTCCACAAACAATAAATCAATTCCACAAAAATAAAAATGTCAAGTGATTTACCTGTCAAGGGTTTTTTGTTTTGTTTTGTTTTTCAGATGTTTCTGTCTGACCCATATAAGAAAATACAGTACGGGGCATTTTTGGGGGATCATCTCTTCAAAATGGTTTCTTTCATGTTTGTTACAATTAGGTGAACAAATGTTATTAAAAAAATTATGGTTTCACTGTTTAGTTTTGCTTTGTTTTGTTTTTGTTGTTTTATTTTCTCCCTGAAATATCACATTTTGGCATATCAAATTAAAATAATTGTTAACATTTTAATAGTAGCAAGAGTTTATTGTTGTTGTTATTATTATTATACTATTTATGCCAAAACATTTTCAAGAATATCAGTCTTTTTTTCTTTTCTTGCACCAACAAGCCCCACAAAGGACCACAAAATAATTTGAATTCAAAAAAATGTATCGTTTTTCTTAATCGAAGAGATGTATTATCCACATCTTTCATTTAATTTGCATGATCTTAATAGATCTAGGCAAACAGAACGAGCAGTGTTCATTTAGACACAATTACTGCAGTTACACTGGTTTCTGTGCCCTTGAGATACACAAGTTACTGGATTAAATACCAGTTTTTATTACACATTGTCTCATCCAATTATCATTATCCTTCAACATAAAATCATATGTGGTACAGTTAAATCATAATTTAAATCAGATTTGTACAGTCAAAAACTATGAAATAATAAAAAAATGTTTTAGATAATATCACAAGCAGTCAAAAAAATTGAGTTGTTGAAACCTAATAATTGAGAGCTGACTCCAAATTGAAAGGGGGTATGGATAATATTGTTTTGTATTCATTCATTTTTTATGTAAATTATAATAAAGCCTTAATGACTGGGTAGGAATACATAAGTTATGCAATAACTTATATAACTTATAACTTATATATATATATATATATATATATATATATATAAAGAAGAAAAAAACAGCTACGTGCTATGAAACTTTAGAATGGTCATATAATTATTGCTAGCTACTAGAATTATAAAAATACCTGGCAATACATTTTCAATTAAAACACATCTGGGGGCAGTGAATCTCTAGGCACAGGTTAAACTTGAAGCAAACATATGTCTCATTCTCTTTGGCACATAAAGCCTGTCTCTGTGGTGTCTTTGCTGGGGAGAGAAGCTGTGGGATATGGGATACACTGCTAACCTGACAACATTTCCGTGCTTTAGCGTCAGGTCAGACTGCAGATTCACTCTTGTGATATGTTTTTATCTCCTGCGAGCTCAAGGAATACAACATAAAATGAGAGAATCTGGTCTTGATATGACAACTCCACTTCAACACCTCAATTTCTTAACTTTGTACATTTCCTTTTTCTGACATAACATTTTATTTTCCTGGATTTTCCCTGCTTAGCTTTGATACTGTGGTGGTACTGCGGTGCAGTGATGCATCAGATGATAATACCATGCTATTTTGAAATGTGCAGTTTGGGGTCAATACAACAATACTTTTATTCAGCATGGGAAGATTAATTTGATCAAAAGTAATAATAAAGCCATTTATTTATTTTCTTTTGACATCCCTGTGCAATTTCTACATAACTCCTAAAAAAGTACCATGGTTTCCACAAAAATATGAGTGGTGCAAATGTTTTCAAGATAACAGATGTATAGAAGTGTATAGGACAACAAATGTCTCTTGAGCAGCAAATCAGCACATTAGAATGATTTCTGAATTATAGTGTGACACAGAAGACTGGAGTAATGATGCTGAAAATTCAGCTTTACCATCAAAGGAATATTTGATATTTTAAAACATATTGTTATAGAAAACTAAAATGTGAATTGCAACATCATTTCACTATATTACTGTATTTTGATTTAAGAAATAGTCTTTATTATAAAAGACTTGTTTCAAAAACATTTTTAAATCTCTTGAATGGTAATGTATATTATGATACTAAATGATGCTGTGATACTATAAATAATTACTACGGTATTTACATGGTACTGCAAAAAATATAATGGCACTGTCCATAAATTGGGTGTTTTTTGTCATAAACATTTGGTTGTTTTTCTTTAACATTCATATTTTTCATCACTATTTCAACCTTTGCTTGCCTGGCAACAGACAGTGTTATGTAGCCTTGGCTTTTATTCACAAAACAGGCTTTGCTCTATTGAATTTACACCTGGCCAGCGTGTAGTCCAATGCTTTACAACTTTCGTTGCCATAGACAAATAACAGTGGCTGTTTTAAGAATCAATCACTGAATTGACCCTGCAGCTCTATACACCTCTATAGACCTGTGTGATTGTTACTCAGCCTGTGGTCTAACTATTCATCACATCACTAGACGCTGTCAGACAGCCTTTTATTTGATCAAGCTATTTTTTTATTTATTTTAATCAATCCACAATCTGCCATCCTCATTGCAACAGAGATAGAGGCGGTCGAGATGGATAGGGAGTGAGAGAGAGAGAAAGAGAGAGACATCCTCTTTTGGCAGTGCAATGATGCAGGCATCCTACTGTGGATGATGGTGTGCCGTGGGAAAAGCCAATCTCTCAGTGGGTGTCATTACCTGTCATTCAGGCTAACTGTGTCCGGTGGGTGCCCCCAGACAGACCTGCCGTAATTGTATAGGGGAGCGAGAGAGAGAGAGAGAGAGAGTGTGCGAGAATGCAAGACTGCTGGAGAGATGGCTTGATGCAGATAAATACCGAAACCCTATAAATGCATTTTTACTTGATGGGTATTGGGAGAAAGCCGGCCGACGTGGCTATAGAGCTGACAAACAACCTCTCAGATTCAAAGGCAGCTGTAACAAATGCTGCGTCTGGCAGTAACGGAAATGCTGAATATTAGAGCTGTGTGATGGTCCTGAATGTGTTTCAATCATTAGCTGTGTAGAATACGTCCTAGAACAAAATAATCACATTGACAGATGGAGCAGAACAGAATAGATACACAGAAACGGACCACTGGTTATGTGAAGGATGTTTTTTGATTTCAACACAATTGATAGCTAGAGAAAACTCTTCAGAAGTAAAAATGCATTTATAGGGTTTCGGTATTTTTCAGGGTTGTCTTTTTTATTCTGAAATGATTACCATAACCTTGATTTATGATATTTGTTTGGTGTCAACATTATACCTCATATTTTGAAGCCCTATTCATCTTGTGCAATACCTCTTGTATTTATAATGTTAGTCACGGTTTCCTACACCAAAAACATAGTCATTTATTTGTAAACATCCTTTGCTACCCTCTCTATGACCCTCGGAAGTAAAAGTGTATTTGTTTTATTTATTTTTTCCCGTACCTCTATAAGTGAAACGTGTATTCATCTGTTTCAGTCAAGTGACTTCTCTGCTTATCTGCTTATATATATGACCATCATCAAAGTAACTGCAGCAAATACAACAATACATGAACAGAAGAAAAACATTAATCATTGGATTTGATTCATATGAGGCCTCTGAAAACCTTTTTATAGATCTCAAGTTAGTACAGACTCTTTTAAACCTGTGCTTAATTTTAGTATTATTAATGAGCTATTGTCATTTTTATTAATATTTTTAATTAGGTTTGTTTTTATACTTTCCTATTTATTTTAAATTTAATTGTGTTATTTGCTTTTGTAATTAAAAAATATATTTATTTTGCTATTTGCTATTTTCTTTTTATTATAAACCATTGTATTTATTTTAAACTAATATTAAAAGTTGTATTTTAAATGTATGCATTTTGGCAGACTCTTTTATCCAAAGCAACTTGCATTGCATTTGATGTACAGTATGAGTTTTGTACAGTATGATTTTTTTCAGAATGAAACTCATATCTCTCATATTGTTTTATCTACAGATAGATAGATAGATAGATAGATAGATATTAATAGCAACAGAATTGCAGTCATTTTGCCAAACACTGCCTTTGGCTGAACACATAGGTAGCCGTGATCCAATCTCTCACCATTGGTCGAGCCACTGTTGTCGTGTGAAGCTGGTTGGAATTTTCAAATAGAGCTTTTTTTATATATTTCCATTGAGATGAATAATCAATCTAAAGTGAGTTTGTATAGTGCATCAAATTCTGTCATGTAAAACCAGTAGGAAAACTCTGTTTTCCATAATTTGTTACTGTAATAATCAGTAATGTGCCTTGCTTGTTAAAATTGTCTCCATCAATCACATCACACTAGATGTTGTTCATTTACGTCCTTCTTCTGACAGTAATTCTGACATTGAACTTTGTATGACTGGGGCAGCTTTTCTATGAACTGCATTATCAGCAGCCCTGTAATGAGTAGATCTTTTCTTTGCATTCGTCAGTAAGGGCAAAGGTCTTACCCTCGGATGGTCTCCTCGCATCTTCGATCTCATTGATCTTCCGCATTTAGACATGAATCTCAACCGGTGGTAATTCTTCCTCAATTATTCATGAGAACACCTCACAGCAAAGTCCAGCACGCAGCAGGCCTCATGAAGCTTTAATATGACAGCTTGTGAGCGGGTATTTAACTGAATGTGCGGAGAGAGATAATGTGGCAAAGGCTTGGTTCCTGTCAAGCCCTTCATTAGTCTGATGTTGAGTCCAAGGACGTGTGGACGGGGACTGAGTGTGTCTTGAGACAACAGTTGTCTTTCTAGCTTTCTGTGTGTGTGTGTGCTTGTACTACTTACGATTTAACAGACAAATGTATTACAATGTAGCCAACAGATGGGTAAGGGTGGGCATGGCCTTCTGCTCAGAAATGCAGAAATGCAGTCAAATGTAATAATTATCTTAGATTTGCCTTATCTTACAATTGATTATCAGCTCAGCTGATTATATTTGAAGGTGTGCTATGGCATTTTAGCCTCTCTGTTGACATATGTGGTTAAAAATAGATAGTAATTAGCAGTTACCTGAGGAGCTTTGGTAACACTTTACAATAAGTTTAGACTACAATACATTTTAGAGCTTAAGAAAGTTTTGAACGAAAAAACATGAATCCTAGTAATACTGAGCTGCTCCAAGAATTTCAGATGACACATTGGAAATTGTGTGTCAGTCAGCATTGTGTCTCATCATCTGGTGTGTTTGTGCTGTGGGATTGGATTCATTTTGTGGAGGTTAACTTCACAACACATATGTGGCAATACACAATAACCGACTCTAACTAATAGAATAAAAGATGTCGGCTTGTGAGATTTTGAGGACTGGGACAGCCGGTCTGGAACAGTCACCATCCAGGCTGAATGTGCCACATGTGGAGTCTAATAGCCTTCTGTTATCAGTCTCCCTACAATGAAAATGCATTATTGACAAATCAAATCATGAGATTAATTCACACCACCTATAATTTGTCGAAATGGAACAATATTTTCTACTAAGCCATTTTACCAGGCACTCATTATTTCCACACTTGAATGTAAAATAGATACGGTTTTCTTAACTTTTCAATTGCCCAAGTACCCAAGTCAATACAGATGACAAGAATGAATCTTGAAACACATTATCAGTTCTCTTTTTATACCTTAGAATGTCCATCTAACCCAGCTCTCCTTATCATTTCCCATACAACCAAGTGATTTCTCAAGATAATTGCTTTCTATTTGGAGTTTCAGTTTTTTTTCTTACTGATAGTAGCGTAATTGCACCATGTGTTGTGTTTGATGAGCACTAGGTAGGTTAGTTCTTGAACACAGCTAAGATTAACATTAGCGCAATGTATAATTTTAATTTAAGATCGTGTGGCACGTCTTGTGGTTTCTTTTGACAAATGGCAGCTCACAGTTAGCGATCTTACACATGCGGCTGAAACATTTCCCTCCAAGTACATTTCGCCATAACGCTTAGAGTGGCCCGGAGAGGTGCTTAGCGCAAGTGCCTGGAAGCTTGCCACGAGAGGGTGGTAAGGTGTGTGCGCGAGCAATAAGGTAACACTAAAATAGCACTAACAGCCCATCGCGCTGTGGAACCTCTCCTGTGGGGCTTACAGAAGTTTTCAAGAGCAAGACCTTTGACTGCACACCCATAACAAAGAGAGGATAACCACACACTGTAACAAAAATGATCGTAATGTTAATAGTAAAAGACTGCAATAAAAACCTGTTAACGGTAATTTCCCATTACTCTATACAGTGAAAAATTGTGATAGCTCTAATGTGACATTTTAAGTTATTTTACAGTAAATTACTGTTAAATGCACAGTTTTTGGAAGTGAAAAACAAAGTCCCTTTCAAGGAAAGACTGTTCACACACACTCCTTGACACACTCACATAGTTATAGTTCACCCAAATATGAAAATTCTGTCATTAATTACTCACCACCATGTCGTTCCAAATCCTTTGTTCATCTTCAGAACATAAATTAAGATCATTTTTATGAAATCCGAGAGCTTTCTTACCCTGCATAGGCAGCAATGCTACTGAAATATTCCCAGGTCCATAAAGGTTGTAAGGACATGGTTAAAATAGTTGCAGCAACTGGAGCTTCTAATGGCATCTGCAGTGATACTATCAATTTAGCCCTTGCTGATTGGCTCGTTGCGTATTGTACTTTCTCCCATTCATATATGAGTGCACTATATTTGTATATTTATTTCCAGATTTCTTTGTGACAGCTAGAATTTTATGTTTTTTTACTTAAGTATTTGTTTCTTTGTCGTTTATTCTTATCAGTTATATAGGGCTTTATCACACATATTATGTTGTCAATGCACCTGTTATATATTAGTATTTTCTGCAGCTTGTGGAAAAGCTACTAATGATGGACTTTACTATGTATGTTTTAAGGTTGTTTTTAGTGCATTATAAAGACAAAAACAGCTTTTATTAATTTGGTATATTAACATTATTTCATTAAATTTGTATTAATCTGTAAAATTCAAATGTTGCTGCCATATGTTTTGCGGTAAAGATCTGGCAACCACAGCAGGCATTTTTTATTTCAAATTTTAATAATCTAAAATAAAAAAGGTTTTCCACTATAAAGAAACTGAATTGCAATGGAAAGGTTCCATGGATGTTAGACCTTTTCATGGACCCATAAATGCCATTAAAGAAGCTTTATTTTAAAGAATTCAGGTGAACCGCAAGAATTGCGGTTCAGTGGCACTCAAACAGGACAGGATGCTTGTAAGTATAACACACTGCATGCGCTCAGCCTGTCGTACCTCACACCTTTGGATTCAGGCATGTACCGAAGTCTTTTACAGGTCACTGATGGCCACCCTTCTACTGCTGGTTAGTGCTCAGATATGCAAGAAGCAGTTGACACTGAAGATTTAATAAGGTGCTTGTATTCCCTGTGGAATCCAGCGGTGTTATATATTTAAGGTGAGAGATTCTGCCGCAATCCAGAGCTGCTCCCTAGAATGTAATCTTGACTATTGTACGATGAGCATCAGCCCAATGGTAACGTGTTGACCTTCAGCAAGATAAAGCCGGCGAGGGCCTGTCAATGACCCCAGTCACTCAGGCGTTATATTAACAGCGTGCACACAGCCTCTGCAAGTTATCACAGTGCAGTGGGCTGTGTGATTAACACGGCCGTGGTAAACGTTGGCATTGTTTGTTATCTGGCCCATCTATTGAGCCACGCTAGGTAATCAGTTTCCTCCAGCCATGTAAGTTAATTGGTCAGAACAAACGGAGAACTGTTACTGTTATGAGCAATATGTCATTTCAAATATTTGAGCTTGGCAACATGAAGAACAACCCGATGAGCTAAAATACATGGCAATGAGTTTTCCCTCATGTAGCTTCTGTTTGTACATGACAAAAAATGTAAACACTGAAGCAAACTAAAACTGCCCTTTTTACTGTCTGCAACCACATATTTATTTATAAGTCATTTTTTCACGCTTTTGTTTGGTTATGTATAGACTTCTTTTTAAAGTGTTTGCATCTGTAAGATAATTTTGTTGTTGAAAGAAGATTATTTTGTTCTTATCATTTATTTGATAAAAAATACAGTAAAACTGCATATAACTGTGTTGTAAAATAATATTACAATTTAAAATAACGATTTCTATTTTAATATATTTTAAAATGCAAGCTATTAATTTGATGGTAAAGCAGAATATTCAAGAATCCATTACTTCAGTCTTCAATGTCACGTCATCCTTCAGAATTCATTCTAATAGGCTGATTTGATGCTCAAGAAACATTTATTCTTATTATCAATCTTTAAAACATTTGTTCTGCTTTATATACTGTTGTGTTGCTTAACTATTTTTGTGGAAATGATGATACTTTTTTCAGTGTCATGCTTGAGCAATGCGTATTGCATTCTTTTCTTGACTAAGTATCAATTTCTTGAAAAAAAACATTGGTTGATATTTCTCAGTTTGTGCTTTTAGTTTTGATTGTGATACAGTACATTGCATCTAGTTCACCAGTTGCACACTGTGTAGTCACATAAAACATATTATTTTTCATGTTTCAGTTTGCATAGTTATGTTTCATTTCATATTTCAAATGCTCGAAGCTCAAATTGAATCTGAAAATCCCATGTTCGCACATCATTGGAACTCCACACAACCTTTATGCGACTATTCATTGGAAATGAATGATTTCTGGTCTATTGTTTGTCTGAAGCACTGAATAGGCAGCTAATAAGACGTGAGCAAACAGGGCATGCTAAGAAAAGTTTAAAAGGGTAAACTAAGTTAAGTATAATGGAACTGAACAGAATTCGGGGTTTTCAAGATGCCCTTGACATAGACCAACATTAACAAAAACACCACAGACAGAATTCAGTATTGCATCTTTTGTCAATGTCCCTTAGTAATGAAGGAACAAATGTGCAAAAATACTGTATTTTCTTCTCCAGAGTAAAATAGAGCAAAAGACAACAATGGGCTTTGCTGTTAGTTGCCAAGCCTTATTAATAAATGTGCCCTGATCAGAGAGTGAGTTTGTGCCAGCTTTTTATAGCTAGTGACATACAGATGTTAGTAGATAGATTATTTTTGTCATTAGACACAGTCATTAAAGACTGAGCATGCTGGGTTATTCTGATTATAATCTTTCATTAAGCTGGACATTTTCCAGGTAGTGCTTTTCTCAGCATGGGCATGTTTGTAGGCTTTAAGTAATTTAGTATCCTTACTTCTTGGAGGTTGAGGGTTAGCCTTCAATGGCTTTTATCTTTTCACTGGTTTGAAGAGCACTGCAGGCTTCTTCAATAATGTGCCGATTTATGACATCATGTACAGTCTTGGTATACATTCACGACCTTGCTGAAGAGAAAGATGATTGCTTGTAGTACGTGGCATCACAGAGAACATCCTTCAATGCATTTTCTCAAATTCTGCTGGTTTGTGTTGAAGCTGGGGATTTAAAGGTTTTATGAGGGAACTTTGAAAAGTTGACTTTTCACAGTGACACATATATCTGTTAAATTTTTCCCAAAATATTCTCATTTCAGGTTGGGAATATATTTCTGGAGAGATGGTTGTATTGAGAATATTTTCTAGACTAAAGCCTCTTTACCTCTTTGCTATTGCCATTATTTAGTATAAATCAGTGGTGAAAAGTGACTTGACTAAATGCAACACCCTCTAAAAATGTGTGAGTATATGTTTTCAGATGACTTTCAATATTTACTTCGCTTGGAAAAAAACTAGAAAATAATACAGTTAGAGCTTTTTTCCCATTTGATTGTCAAGTTAGTTTTGCATCAAATACAATGTGATTTTCAGTAATCGAGGTCTGGTACCAAAACCACCTTTTTCAGCTTGGGCGATCAGTTCATGGAAAGGGCTTTTACATTACACCTCAAATGACAAGGGAATTTACAGTTCTGTCATGACAACTTTCGGAGGAATTGGCATGATAATGTACATGACAATGTACATCACAAAACTAAAAAATTTCAAATCAACTGAGCCAATATTTTATTCACGAAAGCACATAGAGAACATATCAAATGTTTAACAGATACATTTTACACTTTTATCCACTAAATAATCTCATTTAAAATTTGATACCTGCTCCAGGTCTCAAAAAAGCAGACAGCGGGGCAACAAAGGGCTGAAAAAGCAAGACATTTTGAAAAGATTCAGCTGGGCCAAGTCCGAAGATTCATTCACATCACTCATCGGCATGATTCTGTCATTGACATTACTAAATGGACCATAAACCATGGTAAACATGCCCCCGTCCCAACTATTTTAAGACCTGGAGCAGGCATCTAATTTCAAATGAGCTCATTTTGCGAATAAAATGTAAATAATTCTCAGTTTAAAATTGTTTTATGTTATCTATATTCTATTGTGAATAAAATATTGGCTCATGTGATTTGAAATTCTTTTAGTTTTCATTTTATTCAAATTTAAAAAACATCCCAACATTTCTGGAATTTGGGTTGTACAATAAATAACCCCCATAGCATACATGAATCACCTCGTAGCAGATCTATACGGGTGGAGCTGGGGAAGGTAGAGGGTTTCTAAAGCACGCTGCAAAAGTGCTACAACAAGCACTGGTCATATATTTGAATGTTGAGCAGAGAGCTCATTGGCCACCGATACAGGAGAGAACCAATCAGCTGTGCCATGTGGTAATGATGTCTTTAGTTCAGATTGAGTTAGACCTATCGGACTGCGCCATCTAGAGTTTCATGCCAGAACTCTGTATTAATGTTAATATTTAGCCAGTCCTTGAACCTTGGATTTTATACCTAATAAATAAAATACAAAAGACTGTTTGAAAACAGCAGGCCTACAGTCCATTCGGCTGTTTCATTAGCAGAGGCTGTGCTTATAGTGACACGATCGACATCAGCGCCATTGACGTGACTGTAATGCCAGCATCTCTTGCTATCCCGACCACGGAGTCATTGAGGAAATTTACTTACACTTCAGTCCGATGCCAGTCACACGCCAGTGATCCGAGAGATCATGAACTGTAAAACTTGACCGTGAACTTGTTCACGATTTGGATGAGAGAAGATACATTTTTGCACTCCTGCTGTGAGATACAAAAATTAACCTTTAGATTTGGTTTGATCAAATTTATCTAACAGAGTGAAGTTAAAAGATACAAGAGCTCAAACACTCTCTACAAATGGAGTCTTCAGCAGGGGGTCTCTGGCAGTACTGCAGGGCGGTCTGTCAATTATTGTTTGATTTTAATCTATTTAATGTACACTGAACAAAATTAAAAACGCAACACTTTTATTTTTTCCCCCATTTTTCATGAGCTGAGCTCAAAGATCTAAGACTTTTTCTATGTACATAACAGGCCTATTTCTCTCAAATATTGTTCACAAATCTGTCTAAATCTGTGTTAGTGAGCACTTCTCCTTTGCCAAGATAATCCATTCACATAACAGGTGTGGCATATCAAGAATCTGATTAGACAGCATGATTATTACACAGGCCTGCTGTTGAAAATATTGCAACTTAAGAAAGTTAAGAATCCATTCAGCTTAATGTTTTATTGTTCAAGCCACACTGAAATGTACATTACATATGAATCTCTACATAAGTGATTATTTTAATGTGCAAACATCATAAACATCAACATACATAAATACATCAATATGATACTAAGTACATAGGCCAAGATTAAAATGCAACACAATTTTTTACAATATGTTAGGGCAGGGGTGGCACAATCCGGTCCTGGAGAGCCACAGCCCTGCAGAGTTCAGCTCCAATCCTAATTAAAACTTACCTGCATATAGCTTTCTATTAACCCTTCAGACCTTGATTAGCTTGCTCAAGTATGTTTGATTAGGGTTGAAGCTAAACTCTGCAGGGCTGGGGTTGGGGTCTATCTTTATCTACCAAAAGTTACTAGGTGTGCAAAATATTGACAATTCCTGCTCTACAGTTCCTGTAAATATACGATGACATTAAAATAAGCTAAACGATTATTGTTATTGTTCTGTTCATGCCTCTCAAGATGTCATCCGGTCCATAAAGCAAATTAACTGCAACATTGGACAAAACAAGAGTTCCCCTTTTGAGGTTTTTTACACCAGCGTTGTTTGATTGTATGACTAAATTACCTCATTAATCATAAACTGTATATATAAAAAAAAACATAAATCAACAGAGCTGGTGGCAGAGAGCAGATGCTGAGCACTGAGTTCACATTAGACAGCACCGGGCTCTGCTACAGTCTCCACTAAACACAGCAGAAATGAAAGTGAGCAGAAATGGATCCTAGTGTCTCTTTGGGATCTTTGAGAAAATTGAAAAAGGTTCATTTCCACGTTCCATTTTCTCTTGTCATTAAGCTAGACGAGAAATGAGTTATCCGTGACTTATTCTGAACACCCGTCTTTAACACCAAGTGCAGCACTTTTGGGAGGAGAGGACTGACTATAGGCCTACAGGCTTACTCACCCAAACTCTGATTCTTCAGCACAAAATACATTACATGAAAGATGTGATTTTTAAAAGAAATCTTTAAGAACTCCCTCACACAGTGTCTGTTTGTAAAGCCTGTACTTTACTGTAACTACAGTATAAACCAGGATTTAAAAGTTTGGAGTCGTGGCATTCATCAAAATACAGTAAAATCATCAGATCATTATATATGTAACTTCTAATCTATTTCAGTATATTTTAAAATATAATTTATTCCTATGATGACATCTACATTTTCAGCAGCCATTATTTTGGTCTTCAGTGTCACAGAAATCATTATTATATGCTGATTTGTTCCTCAAGAAACATGTTATACTGTATGTACTGAATAAATATATATTTTAGATTTATAAAATAGCATCAAGGTTTTGTTTTGTACATTACGTTATATTCTTGTGGTGACAAAGTAATATATATAGGCAAAAAAAAAATATTCTTCCATAAAAAAAAAATTGAATACAAACTTCTGAATATTCTTTGCAAATATTTTCATTTTGTTTAGAAGCAAGAGGCTTAATTTTTATTTTTTGCTCTGTTTTGCTTTGTTACTTTTGTCCACACTGGGTTCTTTCAATTGTATTACTCTTGCACATTGCAGTTCATCCCAAACTGACATATAGCTGATAAAGAAATGTCAGTGCTGACATATATTTCAAAAGATATAGTTAAATGCAATCCGAGAAAAAAAAAACTAGAAAAAGAGTAGTATTCTTCTAATTTGAAAGGAGCTCATTCATCTGCTCTACCTGCTTTTAAGTCTAGCTAGGAGTCCTTGATATTTTATTCATGCATCATATTCAGACATTTTGAAGAGAACGCATTTGCCTTATCAAATATTGTTATGGGGCACAATGCCTTGCATCATTCAAGAGAGCTATATAGCCTCAGGTGGATCCTAAATGAAGGAGTTTAGGGTAGGAGAGCCTGGAGGGGGAGATACAATACAAACACAATGCCAGGAAGCATTTCAATCCTCTTGCATTGCAAAACCCGGGCAGCGTTTCAACAGTTCTTTATTTTGTGCTGGCAGCATCTGGTGGAGTGTTAGAAAAGCTGCACAGATCTCTCCACTGTCAACTCCACCTTAAAACACGTCCATTAACTGTCAGCTGAGTTGTTCTGGGTAGAGGACATGTATTTAAAATAAATAAATCTGGCAGCTCTGTTCAAAAATATCTCTCACCTGCATCCTACCTGTTCGATCCTCAGTTCAGTGTCTTTTGAAAAAAGAGGCAACAAACACAGAGAAGCAAAGCTATTTTCTTCCCTATCAAGATGAATGGGCGATCACAGGTGGCCAGGAACGGAGGAGTTCTCAAAAGCAGCTGTTTAAAATGCACTTTGTCTGCCCCATCTTTGCTCTTCTGTCATTTGGGCTGAACTGGAGTGGCAGATTTGATTTAGAATGTGGGTGCAAGGCATTGCTTCTATAAACACACTCCCCAGTGTTCAAGTGTGAAGAGGCACTGTGCCGTTAATTATTTAGGAACCACAATCATCTGAATGTTTGTTTGTATGTCTGTACAGATTTTATTTATTTTACTTCTGCAATAACCCACTATGACTGTAACTGGCTGTGTATTGTTGTTGGCACCGGCTCTACCCATAATGCACTGTGAATTTTAATGCAGAGCATTAGAAATGCACAAGGTCAGCTCAGATGTGCCTTTGAGGTGATAACAGGGACCTTGACAGTGAGAGTCTCATTAAGCCCCACCTGATGGGTCTGTGGCTTACCGTGGGGATGAATGGTTATACTTCCTCTTTTAATCACTGGACCATGTGAACAAATCAATGCAAGGATCAACTCCCAAACCTCAAGCCCAACCCACATAATCAATGTGAACACTTGGACTGCATAATAGAGGCTCAAACAATACCACTGTGCATAAAGCGTAAGTAATTCTCAGTCTTTAGCAGATGACAGTGGTGTTTGTTTTAATGATCGTGCTGTAGCTCAACATGTAGAGCAAAGATTCAGCAGATGGTGGGTGATGAATTAAATCTATAAGTCTATAAATAAATAACAAATATATAATTATTTGTTTAAAATATGTATTATTATTTATATTTGATATAGCTAATATTATTAACAATTATTTTTAATAAACCCCAAATAAGCCTCCTAAAAACAATGCTGTATTTATTTAGTTTAGTTTTTTAGTTTTATTTTATTTTAACCAAATAGAAGCCCTAGAATAGAGTTTGAATTCAGATAATTGGACATTTTTCTGAAAATTTCATTAATTTATTTATATAAATTCATATTATTTATATGAGTTCATTTATATTTATTTATAAAGAAAAGCTGTAGTTATAGTTCCATACAACTATACCTTATAAAGCTATTATACAATAATTTGCTTCCATAATTCTTCTTTCATATTTATGTATTTATGTATTAGTTTTTTTAGCATTGCAATTATGGAAATGATAAAATAGTTTTTGAAGAAGTATTGCATGCCATCCCAGTCATTTTGCATCATTTAGCATTCAATATGGCCAGTGGTCAAATTTCTCTCACCAAGTGTACCAGGATCACCACCAGACCTCTAAAATCCATTTTAACCCAACACACAATTGCAATTTAGTCTACAGACTCATCAGTCAACATTTTAAAGTCTCAATCTGAGCTCAATGGCCTGTGTGCTTTTATCTTAATAGACCAACATTACTTTTGAGTCCTCATGCCGTTCTCCTGTCATCTCTGCATCACGTTATCTCACTTCTCTGTACCTCCAGCCTTCTTCTGTCTCTGTGTGAAATGAAATGTGAGCACTGCATTTCCACTATAAACACCTTCCTCACACAGCGTACAGTCAGGTGTTGTTTGCTCTGTTGGCAACTGATTTTGTCTGTTGTTTTACGCTGGTCTGGAAGCATCAGCTGGAGTCTCTGGAGCCGTAAAAGTGCGTGGGTAGGTGTGATTCGGCACTAAACACTAGTGAACGTCTTCATGGTAATGATGTGTGTTCTTGTTTTTGGAGATTGTACGGTGCCACTTTGTGCGGTGGCAGGCAAAATAACAAATCCCTTGGTCAGATGTAGACTCCAGAGAGGCTATTACTGCAACCTGCTCTTTACTGGATGTGCAACCAATTGCATTTAGTCCACTGAAATTCTCCATCACACTCTCGATATGGAAAAAAAGATGAGGAGGGACGATTTGGTGCTTAGCCTTGATAATGCCCTCTATGGAGTGCACTTTCCGTTCAGTGTAACAGGGATTTGTATGCTTAGCCTTGTGTTTACTGTAGGCGAGATAAGCACAGAGAACAGAAAATGAGAAATGAGAAAGTCTTCATCGTTATTCTGGGCATCCTGCTATCTCCTGACATGTTTTGTACACTTCATCGCAGGAGGGAATGTCATGACCAAGAAAGGCAACAACCTTTAATTATCGTGAATCGTGTTATTCAGAACAGCGGAGGAAATGAGTACAAGCACTCAGAAACAATGACTTAATGAGCAGGAAAAGACGAGGCTTGAGAAGCGATTGTGTTAGTATATGTATGTTTATGGATATAGCAGAAGTACAGGTCCATTGACAGCAGAAGTATACTAAAAACACAATACCAACCTTTTTACCCTATCATAATGTCATAGTGATCACACTCATGCCTTGTCAGTTTGATTTCGTATTATATGAAAATTTGTGAATTAAAAGAAATCACGGGGTCACGAGCTCAATTAAGGGTCATTATAGATTTACAAAAGGTTCTCCAAGCTAACTCTAGTTTGAGAGTTACAAGTTACCGGTTTGATGATAAACCACGGTTAAATTCCTGACAGTATTTCCATATCATAATTGAATTATCATTAAAATACATTTGATCACTGTGATTTGAAAAGCTCATGGTAAATACTGTCTAGCATTTAGCAAAATGAACTACAGTTTCCACTTTGTGTGCAAACTTTTGCGCAAACTTTTGTCACCTTGTTTTTGTGATGGCTCCATTTCTGAAAATGTTCAGGGCCACAAACTATACAAGTTTCATGCTGAACAATTCACCTACAATTTTGCACGTCACTTGGACTATTAATTGGCATTGCTTTAAAGAAAATATCTACATGCCTTTTAGTTTGATAATAAGTATGCAACTTTTTCAATAGAGTATTTATTGTTTCCTGCAGGAAGTCAGTTGGGAGGTCAGGAGTGTCACAGGGTGTAGCAGAGGCAGATCCTGGGCGTTGTGTGTTTCTCCTCCTTCTCTATCCTGTATAAGTGTGTGTACTGAGTGGTAAAGTGTGCGAAAAGAGATAAAAACAGGCAACTGAAGATGTAAACAATTATCTCGGCACACGCATCCCAAGGGCTGCACTCCAATGGCAGGCAGGATGAGCAATTGGTGCCATTAATACCATCATTATTCCCCTGTCTCTAATGGCCTCCCTTAGTGAACACACAAACACACACACTCTCACACACACACACACACACGACTCTTAAAGCTATACACAGATAGCAATGAAAGCACAAACACACTCAGACACAACGATCACCAGTCGTGATCAATGAGAGAGAAACTTTCTTCCCTTTTCCTGCTCATTTATCCTTTATCCTCTAAAAAAAGAACTCTAGTGTATGCCATGCTTTACAGTAATAGGCTAGCCACATAAACCTTAAAACTGTGAATTGCAGATTCTCTTACAGCTGAAATATTACAGACAGTGTTTCAGTATAAAGTCTTATACCTGTAAATGTGAATCTGTTGCCCGGCATGTTAAATAATGCAAACTGCACAGTTTTTCCACATTTAGCTTAAGTGCACATTAAAATAGATGGTGCACTTTTGCACATTTGGGTGAAATAAGTATTCAAATAAAAAAACATTTTAATCGAGACATAAATATTTAACTATAGGGGTTTTGTTAAACTACAGGCACTTTTATGGGTATTAAAATAGATTTTAACTTGTTAATTTTGTTGTCTAATTTGTTATAGAAGATTTTAAATATTTATACTGTCTTGAAGACGTTTTACCGTTATGAATTTTGCTAGTTTTCTTACGCCTTTCTGTATATATTTAGTTTAACATGAAATACAATTTGTCCAACTTTTAACTCTGTGTAAATATTTATATTATTAGAGTGTCTGATTTCTCCAATGATTACCTTATTGTACATTAAATGTAATATTAATAAAAATGCGAATGTGTTTGTTTTAATTTAATATATGTGAATAATTCATTTTTTTAACACAAACTAGATTAATGGAAATATAATGGAAATGTCTGAACATTTTAATCTTCGGATTCATTCACTCCTCTTTTCGAGGTTGTGCTGTTTGCTGCAGTGTGAGTAGTTATTTGGCTGTTTGTCAATTTGGATCATGTAGTGTCAATTCTTTTCAATGCTTTATGTGCAGAGGCTTTACTCATTTATCACATATAATTTCTCTTATTCCCTTGCCAATCCGACAAGACAAAGACCTCTTAAAAGGTGTAAAAAATACAATTTTTTCCTCCTCAGACAAATAAGGACAAGTGACTGTGATGTCCATAAAGCAATCAGCGTTTTGATTTACTGGGACCTTAGGCCCTTCAGCTATGGATTCAGTCTTCAGTGCCTTGTCCACGGGCTCCGCTAATTAGTGTCATTTCTGGAATTAGACGAGACTTGCTGTGGTGAAAATAAAAATTTAATTAGAATCCGTAATTAAAAGTTGATTTATGAGACAGATCATTCCCATTCAAAGATAGATGATATATCCATTTAAAAAGCCTCAGCGCAGAGAAGATCCATACAGAATCACATGTGAATGGGACCTTCACCAGTCTATTTTTATACAAACAATCAGGCCTTTCCAGATGGAGAAGAATGCGGACCATTAAACATTATTTATAACCTTGAAATCACTTTTGTCCCAGCTTGATAGCAAACTGAATTTAAATCAGATTTAAAAATATCTTGCTGATATTTCATATAAAGGAACGGAGAGGTGGAATACTAATATCTAGTCTATTCTCATCAGTGACAAGGGTAAAAGGCCAGTCAATAATAAAGTCAAACAACCTTCGAAAGCATTTTAAGACTCACTATTCATCATTTGACAGTGCAGATCCCTCTGTAAAACCGTGGCGTTGGCTTCTGAAGTGTTTTATCTCCCAGGTCTTTGCTTTTGCTGTAGTTATATCCTCTTTCTGTCTCGATGGGATGAAGTGAAGAGCAGATTTAAGGAGCTCAAATCTGATACGTAAATACCCAATGTAAGCAGCCTATTGCAGTGTTGTTGGGCTTTCAGGAGGCTGTGTGCCCAGACGGCCAATGTATAGATAAGCTAAGCCCCATGACAGTGCATCTTAATCTCGTACCATAAAACTCCTCTCCTAAAGGACAAACATAGGCCCATCTTAGTGTTAGTGTACCGATGCGTGAAAAAGCTGGGCAAGTCAGGTTTAGGCTGTTGAAATGGATTATAATTACAGTACTACCTGTTCTGCTGAATATATATACACAGTGTGGTAACATTATTTCACCAGTAGGTGGCAGCAAGCGACTGTCTTTATCCCGTAAGTGAATCACCGAATCATCATTCAATCAAATGTTTAGATCAGCACCACTGATTCATTCAGAAATTAAACAAGTAGTGTGAGTCTTTTAAATTAGGATAATTATTTTACCGATTTGTTCAAAACCACTGATTCATTCAGTAGCTAAACAAGTGATTTGAATATTTGAATCCTTCATTCAACCGGCTCATTCAAAAACACAGATTCATACAGGGATGAAACAAGTGAGGTGATATGCGACTTTTACTTTGTTCAAATACCCACACTTGCAGTCTTGGCCACATTAAAGCACGTGCACGTGACATGAATTAAGTAGTAAGTGCACAAGACTGTCCCAGATCTTAAAAACGCCAAAGTGCAGTGCCCTTAACGCACTCTAAACCCACACTATCTAAAAAAAAATACTGTTCCCTAGCGCTATTCAAGGATTAGTGTATCCCATCATGCATCATGTTTTGGAATAAATTGTGAGATTTTTGCTGAGATCTTGTGAGAGGTCACAGAAATCTTTCCAATCTAAGTTAAATATTAATATAATAATTAGATATCATTACATATAATTTTGTAGAAAAACGAAGTTTGCACGTTTTATTACTGCAAAGATGCGTATTGGTTATATTTATTTCGTAGAACATTTTCAACTGCTTTTCATCACTTAATTAGAAGCACCACAAATTAAATTGTGCCATGTTATAGAGATTACCGAACAGACATTTACAGTTGATTTTAGAAGTATTTAAAATAAAAATAAAGCTATCTAAAAGCTAAGAAAGCTAAGTGTAAACACCAATTGTGTCTCATCGGGTTATGAAAAGTTCGACACACTTGTGGTCTTCATCCTCACTTGGACACTTGGGCCAAATACAGGAAATACATTCAAGTGAATCTCAAAGTACAGTAAACTGTAAAACTATTTGTGCTACAAATAAATGTGTTTATAATTTTGATTTAAAAAATACAAATAATATTATAACAAATGTCAGTTTGCGGTATCAAGCAGCACAACAGACTGTTTGTCTACAGCTAAAACAACTGGAAGCGGCTGATGATACAGGAAATCTTGCACCCACTTTTACTGTATGTTAAACGTAAGGTAACATAAGATAAAAGCTACTTTGCACTGTTTTGTATATCAGGCATTTGGGAAAAGCTGCAATCTTGCTAGTGTCATATTGCTCATATATATTTACTGGATATTTTAGCAGTGGTTTTAACATTAACATTGCGTGTTTACCACTCTAGCATAGCTATTTTTTATTGCAAGAACATACTATGTAAAAGCTTCTTAAATTGATCGTTGTTCAGGCCTACTGTATAAGTGGACTAGTCGATTTTGAAAATATGTATTTTGCACATCCCTAAGTTGCAGGTTAACCAAGGTAAAGATAAGGTAAATTTGTACATTTTAACCAAACAAGAGATACTTCCACAGCAGAGCTGTTTGATAAACTGTGTTTGATGCTGAAATATCCTCAGTAGGTTATTTTTATTTGCCTCAAATGTGTTGCTTACAACATGCATCATAAAGGAGAATACATAAATGATCAAACATTATTGTGGCCTCCCTTGAGCTCATGATGTGCTCTGTTCTACCTTTATACCTTTAAAAGTATGACGATATTTAAATATCTACTACATTGTAAAAAAATAATAAATACCTTTTGTAGCTACGTCATTTACAGCATCACGTTTTTTTTTATTAGTAAAGCCCTTTCAGCTGTTTGAAGGAAAGTTAATGAGTGTGCTTTAATGTCATTACTATTGTCAGTTTGTTCATTGATAATCAGTCTAGTATAACGGCTGTATAAATGTCACAATCAAGATTCTTCTGCTTTAACGTTCTTCAAGCCTCATTTGGATCTAACGGTTTAAATGCAAAAGCATATTAAATGGCAGTTAGTATGCTTAAAGGTGATCCAATTGTCCATTTTATCTGCATTCAGTCACTTTGGTTGATTAAGTGTGTGATGGTGCTTATTTAATAGGCATTTGTACATTGGAAAACCCATTTGAGTGATGAGTTCCTTTCTCCTCACAGTACCGCCATGGCTGGTCTGTTTTGACTACTGTTAGCCAACGGCCCAGTGGGAGCAACAGCACAAGGTGATTTTGAGGGTTTAGTGGCTTTATTATGGTGACAATGTAGTGTTGAACGGGCCTTTGGGACATACTATAAACCCCTATGTATTGTAAGATCAAATGGTTTGTTTCAGTGTTTCTTTAGCCTGCAGGATACATAGTGGTTTGCAAGCTACACAGGTTAATAGGTAGCTAGAAGAAATATAGTTCAATAGAATCTGACTTCAGATACAGAGTGCTCATAAACAAACACACAATATAATTCTATAATGCAGTGGATAATGCCAAGGAGGTGTGTAATATCTGGAGAGAGTGAATTATGTATACATTAGCATTCCCATTTGTCTAAAGTTGAACTACTCAGCTGTGTAGGAATGAAGGCTCCATTATTTAGCAGCTGTGGTGGGCAAAGGTTTGAATCTGGCTGGCATCATGCAATTTTTCAACCTTTCCACTTACTATTTTCTGTCTCGCTTCACTTACCTGTCAAATAAAGCCCTGGGGTGCTTTTGTTGGGAGGCAGGTTTGAATTAGGTCTGTGTCATATCCAATTGTCCAATTTTTAACTTTGCCATTTCCTATCTTGCTTAATTTTTCTATTAATTTAAGGTCAAAACACTCAATTTAATCTTTTAGGAGCTGGGATGCAGGTATGAATCTGACGGGCGTCATATCAAATTGTCCAATCGTTAATGATGCTATTTCCCGTCTTCATTGACTTGTTAAATAAAGGTCAAAACACCTAAAAAAAAAAAGGTACTGAGGCAAAAGTCGTAGTTTGTTAAAAGCAAGAATTGGACCTTAAAATAAAGTGTGACCCCTAAACGTTTCCTTTGTTTTGGTACTGGGTTCGAATCCAGTCTGCATTATATCAAATTTTCCAATTATTATTTTTTTATAATAATATGTTTAATAGTAATTTCTTGTCTTGCTTCATTTATCTAGCAAATAATGGTGAAAACATCTAATGGTTTCTGGAGTGGTGATTTATGGGAAAACAAGTTCAAATCTGTCCTGTGTCATATCCAATTGTCCAATCTTTAACATCACCATTTCTTGTCTAGCTTCGCTTATCATTCTGAAACCCAAAAGCTTCCACCATGTAGGGCAGGGGTGGTGAACGTTGATCCTGGAGGGCCACTCTCCTGCAGAGTTTAGCTCCAACCCTGAAAAACCCTGGGGAAAAAATACCTAACTGCATCCTGAAGACCTTGATTAGCTGGTGCAGGTGTGTTTGATTAGACTAAACTCTGCAGGGACACCAGCCCTCCAGGATCAACGTTCCTCACCCCTGATGTAGGGGGTTGTTGCACTCACAGGAAAAAGAACGAGTTTGGGTCGGGCCTGCAACATATCTGATTCCCGCATCTTTATTTCAGTTTACAACTCTCTTTATTTACCTATCATTCAAAGGCCAAAACACCCAAAAGCTCCCACTATTTAGGAGTTATGGCTCGTATGGAAAAAACCGGATTCAAGTCTGGCATGCAACATATCCAATTCCTAAATCTTTAATCTTATTTCCTGTCTGTCTTTTCCAAAAGTCCAAAAAGCTCATAAGTAAATGCATTTACACTTAAAAATGATTTAAAATACACAGCAGTGCAAAAACACACATTGCTACACATGCATTTCTGTATATTATTGAGATCCCTAAGACAAGGATGGTGCTGCTCATACCATAACTGTCATCCCTGGTATCCATGCACATTACACAATGCGTTTCATGCCCCGGCACGCGCTGCTGCTCACCATCGATTCCTCTAAAAGGGTCAGCAGCCGAGCCAAGACTGGAAGATTGAATAGAAACTCGTTTGCAGACCTCCACACTGCTCAGAGTCTCATACAGCAATGCCTTTAAAATGTCATTGCCCCGCAACAGATCTCCCCTTCTGATATTTTTACCCTGCGCTAGGATTCCATTTAGCACTGGCAATTCCAGTTTCTTGCTTTGACATCTACATTTGCGACCACGGATTGGGGACAAGAACAGAACCTCAGGGCTCAGAGCGGGGCCAGTGTTTCCATTTGGCACTCTTTGTTGTGAGATTTGGGGGTGAACACTGGAAGAATTGGCCAGTTTGAGCTTTCTCCCCTTATGCTGTGGGAACAGCCATTTGCTATCGGCTGCGACAGAGAAGAGTGGGTGTGAGAAGATGATTTAGCTTGCCGTTGTAGACAGACAGAGTATTCTGTATGAGCGGCCAGTACAGAATTACCATCTTTTGCTGTAATCGTTTTCTTTTTTTGTTGAGGATGACTGTTTTAATGTGAATAAATGTATGCTTTAGCATCGCATTTCTTGTAAACATACACTATGACAGGTATTACTGATGGGAAAACTTCTGTAATGAATGTGGCTTTGGCTCAAAAGTGACAGCACATTAATTGATGTGTCTGTGGGAAAGGCAAAAAGTATTTTTCCTCGCAGAACACATTACCTAAAATTGGACTCCTGTACATAGTAATTTAATTGCTTTTTACCCAAAAGCACATTAAAATTGCAAATAATTGTGTGGCTTAACTGCCTTCACTGCTCTGCCTCAAGTGAATACATTTAATCTCATTTACAACATAAAATGGATCTCCATTTACCATCTCTAAACAAACATCTCAATATTTTCTCATCTTAAGTGGATTGTTATTTATATTGCCTTTTTTTAATAGGAGGACTCTCAAGGCTGATTCAGTCTTGTTTGAATTAAATCATTAAAATGCTCTGAAGTCCATTTATTTATTCTGTAACTTTTCTTATTTTTTTTTTACGATGATTGTACAGTCCAAGATTATGCTTACTTCCAATGCAATATTTATGAACACAAGCATGAACTCTTCTAGCATACTGCTGGGGGGGGGGGGGTCGTAGTGTCAGAGTTCAGTGTTGCGTGGGGTAAAAGAGGGGAGGGGGGGCAAGGACATGTGAGTCATGCCACAAATTCATGGTCACCGGAGAGATAATTATGTGTAGGCTTGAAGAACATTGGAAAGATAAACCATTTCAATATGCCAACATGACAGGTAACAGAAATATTACATTGTTAGTTTGAAAATAGGTTGACATTCATCAAAAGTAACGGATGCGTTGATGTGATGGCAGGGGCTTGCATAAAGCTTTCCATCTGCAGTTTTGTTTAAAAGCTGAACTTTTGCTATTGAATCGATGTCAGACATCATTAGGCTTTCTCACATCAAATATTACAGTGATAAAAATGTAAATGTTATTTGCTTTACATATATTTCTATATCCCTGAGCGTCAGAAACTGGCTGTGGCATATATTGTTGCTAAGTCTTGTGTCAACTCACCATGGACTAGACATATTAAAAGTGCAGTGGTGGCTCGTGGGTTTTAAAATAGAAGAGGCACACTAATTGTATTGGTCTGGGGATCCCTGCCGATTATTATTATTACTATTATTATTTGATTAACAACTTTAAAATGGCTTTGAATGACAGTTTGGTGAATCTGTTACTCATCAGAAGTACATTATCAGCGCAGCAGGAGACGTTCAAACTTATACCACGCAATTTTCGTCTCAATAATGATTGGTTGATATTCCAGAAGGGAGGCTAGCCTCTTCTGCGAGGTTTCTTTTTTCAGAAAGAAAGCGAACACTCAATGCTGATTGGCTAATTTGTTTTTTACCAATGGAGGTACGAGAGCTCAGCTCTCCCCCGGCCTCCCCTCCCTTCTCTATCACTTAGCAGTTGTAATTACATCAGCAGATTCGGCACATTCGTGATAGAAAAGCTGCGCTTTCCAACTTCAGTAACCTGTTATGGTATTACAGCTGTGAAATTGCAAACAAAAAATACGCATTATGAGACATGAACTGAAATGATTTGTCAATTTTATAAACGTTCATTAACATATTTGTATAAATTTATCATCCTCCTCCCATTTTTACCTCAAAATTTTGGGAAGCTGTGCCTCCCCCGACAAGCCGCCACTGTCAAAGCGTATTGAATATGATATGTGACCTTGGACGACAAAACCAGTCTTAAGTGTCAATTTTTCAAAATTGAGATGTAAACACCATCTAAAAGTTGAACAAATAAGCTTTCCATTGATGTATGGTTTGTTAGGATCGGACAATATTTGGCCGAGATACAACTATTTACATATCTGGAATCTGACGGTGTAAAAAAATCTAAATATTGAGAAAATTGCCTTTAAAGTTGTTCATATAAAGTTCTTAGCAATGCATATTACTAATAAAAAATGAAGTTTTGATATGTTTACTGTAAGAAATTTACAAAATGTCTTCATGGAACATGATCTCTACTTAGTACCCTAATGATTTTTGGCATAAAATAAAAATTTATAATTTTGACCCATAAAATGTATTTTTGGCTGTTGCAACAAACATACCCCATCGACTTAAGACTGGTTTTGTGGTCCAGGGTCACATATAGGTTCAAAAAGTGAACATAAAGTGCATACACTAGCTCTAAGCAGCCAGTGACTGTAAACATAGTGCAAGGTTATTGTTTATTTACTACACAACATTGTGACCGAGTCATTCATAGCAAAACCGCTACATGGAGCACTTGTGTAAGTCTACCAAGAAAACTGTCAAAGAACAGCATTAATCTTGTCTACTGTGAATGAATGTGCTTTAAAAAGCAAACAAAGATGACCCGGAAACACTTGTGCCTACATTCCCGTGATTCTTCACTGTGTTGAATGATTTCTGCAGTATCTTGACGACTTCTTAATCTCTTGTCACAGTTGTGTTTGTCAAAATATATTGTCTCATTTTCTGGGTCTCTCTCTGTCTTCTTGAACTGTGTCCCAGCTGCCATTCTTGATGACCCGATGGAGTGTAGCCGCGGGGAGCGACTGGCCATCACTCTGGCGAAAGAAAGCATCAACCGTTCCAGCAACCGCTCGACCACAGGCAAGCTGGAAGTGGACATCTTTGAGCTACTCCGAGACAGTGAATACGAGACAGGGGAAACTAGTGAGTATTCAGATGTGTTATATCATTTCTGAGATGCATGTCATTTTACATACAGCATGATTTGTATACATTACACCTAAATAAATGTTACAAAAAAAATATCATTTTTGTTGAGATAGTGAATTGGTGGGTTTTTGTTAAATATGAGCCGAAATCATCTCAATCAAAAGAACCAAAGGTTTAAACTACTTCAGTCTGTGTGCATTTAATTGATTTAATACACGAGTTTCACAATTTGAGTTGAATTACTGAAATAAATTAATCACACAGACTGAAGTTGTTTAAGATATATATATATATTATAATTTGTATGCATCATTTAAAAAAATATTTGTATATTTTAATAGGAAATATATATTTATATTCAGTTAAATATATTAGATATCACTTTTGCTATGTTTACAATGATGCATTATGCACGATACATCATATGACAACATCATATGATCACATTATTTTTATGCACATTTGTTTAATTTACTCAGGATAAAGTACTATGAATAGTGGAATAGTATTAAACATGGAACACGATAACTCAGGATTATGTTTACATAAAAAGGCCTAGCTTAAAGGCATAATTAACCCAAAAATGGAAATTCTATCTTCATTTGTTTATTTTTTTCTGTGGAACACATAATAAGATATTCTGAAAATGAAGATAATAACTTTATGTCCATACAAAGAAAGTCAATGGAATCCTATGCTGTTTGGACCCAAAAATTAGGAGATAATTGTCCTTGTGAGGTCATTCCTTCTGCAAGACATGCACTGAATACTTATTTACTTAATACTAATACTGAATACTTATTTAAACAGCAAAACTTAAATGTCCCTGATATGGTTTCTTTTACATCTTCTAAAGGAAATACAATTTTTCTTGTTTTAATATTTTCCAACTTTAGTTGTGCAGTGACACATGTATAAATAGGATTATATACATGCATAATTGAGTATCTGTCAGATTCATCTCTCCATATGTTCTTGGCTGGTAGCAGATCATGTATTATGTGATAAAGAAAGAGACCATTATGTGAAAGAAATTGCATTAACAGGTTTTCAAGTGTGCTGTCATATTCAGATGTCTTCGTAGGCCGAAGGTATGCAGGAATTTAATGGAACAATATTTGTTTCCTTGATGTATTAATTAACTTGTTTATTTCACAAATTAACTTATTTTATTGGCGGCCTAGAAATAGTGCAGAATCTGAAATATTCTTTAATTTTTGTTGTAACATTTTGTTTTAAATTTTACAAAATTATTTATTTATTTATCTATTTATTTATTTCACAGCATAACATTTTGGTTCTACATGTTGCAAAATCATTTATTTTTTATTTTAATTATGAGCATAATTTAAAGGGGAAATCTTAGCATGAATTTCACGTCATAACTTTTTGTTTTACGTTTTGCAGTTTCATAAATATTTCTGTTATTGTTTGAATCTCAGATTTTCAATGTGGGCTCAGACTTTTCAACTTCACTCTGCCTTTAAAATTTAAACGGACAGTCAGCGGGTTTCAAATGAATAGTGCGACTTTAACAGCTGCCAGTCAATCTTTCTGTGCCTTCTTTACTCTGAGGCCCTAGATTTAATAATGCTTCCCTTACGAATCCTGAATCAAATAGCACTGGGGAAAACAAAATAGAGTTGCTCACTCACAGAGGGATATTAAACTTGACTGAGGTTCATTGTTGTCAATGAAAGTAGGCAGCACTAAAATCAAGAGACGACGAGCTGTAATTTAAACAATCAGAGCTGTTGACACACATGGCAGTTGAGGATGAAAAGCCTCTCCTGGTTTCTCTGGGCTTATGAGGCGTCGCCATTAAAATACACCTCCTGATAGATATAAACAGCTTTTTTTCCCTCTCTATGTGGTTAGTCGCACAACCTGTTCGGTCTAATTCAGTATTGTAATAGCTTGCAGTATGCAGGAATTGAATTATAAATGGATCAGTGACACTCCCAGGATGGGAGAAATGTCACGCCGCCGCTACCTGCCCTTGCATACTCCCGTCTGAAATCGCTGAAGCCTGCATCTTCCCACAGCCCACATTTTGTGTGTTTGCGTGTGGTCTGCATACTAATGTTTGTGATCCAACGTGAACAAAGACGTCCTGATGCCAGCCACAATCCATGATGCTTTCTCAATCCACATGGATTCATTGTCCTTCTTTGGATCAGCCGTGCAAGAGGGTCATGTCAGAAGATTCAACTCCAGTCAGTCATAACTGTGAATCACCTGACCCTCGTGACTCGTAGTACATGCTGGGGTTAATAACTACATGCCTTATGATCCGTGCATGCAAGACAAGAGCACAGAAGAACTGTTCATGGATGACTGTATATTAAAACACACTGAGATATACAGATTTTGAGATAAATTAAACATTTTATAGATGGGAAATTCTACACTGTTAATACATTTACCAAACTTCATTATTTTCTGTGATTTCCAAAGACTGATTAGAACAATCAAGACTTTAAAGGGTTAGTTAAGCCAAAAAAATTATGTCATTAATCTCTCACCCTTTAAGACATAAGCTCATCTTTGAAACAAAAAATAGATATTTTTGATGAAATCAAAGAGCTTTCTAACCCTGCATAGACAGCAATGCAACTACCAATTTCAAGGCGCAGAAAGGTGGTAAAGACACTGTTAAAATGGTCCATGTCACATCAGTGGTTCAACCGTAACTTTATGAAGCAATGAGAAAACTTTTAGTTTGCAAAGAAAATGTACTCGGTTACTAACGTAACCTCGGTACCCTGAGATACGGAATGAGTACTGCGTCTTATTTAAGACGCTAGGGGTAACTCCTTTTTCTCCGATACTGAAGCCCTTATTTTTAATAACGCAGTGTAACTGCACAGCCAAATAAACCAATGGCGGCAGCGGAGCCGCACAGCCTATGGCTGGAAAGCCCGCCAAAGCCCACCAGTATGGGCGGGGCATCTGGCTATATAATGCGGTCATTCATCAAGGCTCCTCAGGTTACTTCGACTGAAGCGACAACTGAGTCGTGCAGCCGCATAGCACTGCAAAGTACGCAGTACTCGTTCCGTATCTCAGGGAACCGAGGTTACGTTAGTAACCGAGTACATTCACTTTCAATACTATACTTCGTACTGCATCTTATTTAAGATGCTAGGGGAACCAGTATAATCCTGCCGTGTCTATGCTAGGGGAACGACCAACACTTGAACTTGTCTTAGGCACCAAGAGGGGCCCAGAGGGACCAAGTATTGTACAGGGAAGCCCTGCAGAAGGTAATAGGGTCAAACTCATAGAGGTCGACCCGGCCTTAAATAATCATCCCAAATAAGTCTGTACAGCTCTATTGAGAAGCCTATACTGGTTTGTCATTTGACAAGAGTGAGCCCGTTATGCACAAAGGATCCGGCCTGTAAGCCAGAACTTCCAGATTATAAAACCTGGCAAATGTGGACAGTGAGGCCCAGCTGGCCGCCACACATATCTCTGCAATGGACACACCGCTAGACCACGCCTAGGACGAGGCGATGCCTCTAGTCGAGTATGCTCTTACTCCCATGGGGCATTGTTGGCCCAAAGAAGAGTATGCTAGTGTAGTAGCATCAATTATCCATCTGGATAGTCTCTGCTTTGTGACCGGAGACCCTTTGGTGCGGCCGCCAAAGCATACAAAGTGCTGCTCCAACTGCCTAAAAGGGGCGATATAAATTCTCAACGAATGCCCGCATTATATAGCCAGATGCCCCGCCCATTCTGGTGAGCTTTGTCGGGCTTTCCAGCCATAGGCTGTGCAGCTCCGCTGCCACCATTGGTTTATGTACTGCGTTATTAAAAACAAAGGCTTCAGTATCGGAGAAAAGGGAGTTTCCCCTAGCGTCTTAAATAAGATGCAGTACGAAGTGTAGTATCGATAGGGAACTAAAATAATGACTTTATTCAACCATTTCTTCTCTTTTGTGTCAGTCTTGGACGTGTTCATGAGAGTATCCATGATGCATGTATTAATTAAATTAAATTTTGTTATCACCTACATTTGATTTATACATGATTCATTAAGAAACACATTTTTTGTTAAGCTATTTAATTACCAGTGAAGCAAGCCACTGCAAAAATGTGGTTATATTATGTTTAATTAATTTTCGTGCAAAGATGAAGTAAATTCAGTCTGACTTATTTTGATAAGCATCTTATTAAAAAAAAATTAAAAACATATTGGAAAAAACGTTATGATTGTAATGACAAAAGTGTCAGATTATGCACAATTTCTATAGTTCTATAGTCACTAATCAAATAAATGTATTTTTATACAGATGGTCAGGTGTTTTTGTTTCAATTGAAACCCAAGGTGGTCATTCTCAAATCATGCTGGAAAACAAACATGTTTTACTCAAACTGGTGGACTTAAAATAAACTCAAAATTATGCTGAACATGGAATTTGCAATAAAGTCTCAGAGTTTTGGAAACCACTATATGTATAAACCAAGTCCAAATGGGACTTTTAACAGAAGTAAGTTAGTTGAAGTTGGTGGAATTTAATTGTAACTGAAGCTGAGTGATAGTGGCAGACCTGTTTGCATTTGACTCAATATTCTTTTCTTTTAAACAGTTAGGAAAAACCAAATGCATTAAAACTGGATGCAATATATTTTGATAAGTACACTTATCAGTACACTCTTAAAAATAAAGCTACTTTTGCCATCTGTGCCTCCACGAAGAACCTCTAACAACCTTTCCAATGCACAAAAGGTTCTTTATTGTGGAAAATGTTTTAAATTAGTGATGCACCGATCATGATTTTTCGTATCATTGATACCGATTTTTTTCGAGCAAACTGGCCAATTCCGATTCCGATACCGATTTTTTTTTCCCTTTAAGCAACCAACAAGAAATAATGAAAGATTCTAACACAAATAAAGTGGTTATATAGTGAATATAGATTTTATTTAACATGTATAATATTTAATTGTTTAAAAAATATATATTTAAGAAAAAGTTGCCCCCCAAATTCATGTCTGTGGTGTTTCAACAATGGATGTCACCCCTTTAAGAAAAGGGAGAATTCTATTTGGACTACTTCCTGTGTGTAACGGTCACTGCAGGTGCTGGTTGATCTGAGGGGTGCATGGGGAGTACATTCTTCTTATAAATTTTGAAGTTAGCTAAATCTCTGACAATTTCATGTGTTGTCATTAGTGTATGTGGTGTTATGTTGATAACTTGCAGATCTGGCATATTTTGATAAAAAATATATAAATACATACTTCTTGTTGATATTTCCAAAATGTCCCTGATCTTGAAATCATCACGATGGTAGCTCCATTTTAGAAAAGTCTAAGCTGATTTGTATGTGGTGTTACTGTCTCTGGTGTTAATGTATTTTCTGGTAACACAGAGCCTTTAGTAACTTTGCATTATAATCCATTTATTTTAATGGATATATATTAAACTAATTTTAAATGCCTATCAATATATTTTATTAGAAAAACAAACAAGCATCTTTACAAGTTCTGCCTCTCATTTGCCAACCCCAGTTGAAGATGGACCAAGATGGTTTTTAAATTGGGTTGAAACTACATAAAACTGGCCTTAAATGAAAACATTAACAGTAACCATGTGAAATGAAAGGCAACATTTGCATAGTTACAATCTAAACAACACAACCAAACACACATTCAACAGTCCAAACAAAGATGTTACTTAATCAACATTTGTTGTCATTTTTAAAATTGGTGTAAAAGAAAAAGGTATTTACCAGTGAAACTAAATAAAACCAAAGTAGGCTATATAAATAAATTATTCCAAAATGTTAAATCAAATAATGTTTAGTGCAACGAGCAAAAACAAAGATGCTACAGCTCGTGCTTGTTAAATCGAATTAAGTCAATGTAATTTTAAGGTAAAATAAAAATAATAATCTTGTACAGAACTGACGCTTATACGCTTGAACGCTTTTATTCTTTACAAAAGTAGCATTTCAGCTTTGTCGCAAGTTGGTCTGTTTCTTTTCTCATCCAACACGTGAGAAGCGCTGAACAACTGTCCACGGTCTATTCTTGTGCAGGGCGTGGACAGATACGCATTAAAAATTCTAGTGATGGGAAGTTCGGATCATTTTACCGACTTGACCTTTGAGTCTCGCTCAAGATGAACGAACGACTGAAAACCCAAGACTCAAAAGTGAACTAATCAATTATCTTTCCGGCTCATACTGCATTAGTCACGTGATGAACGAACGAATTTAAAAACCCAAAGACTCGAAACAGGTGAACTAATTCCAGTACAGAACCTTTAGGATGGTGCGATGCGCCGATGAACGAATCACTCCCCCAAACGACTCGCTCTTCTCGAGTCTCATTAAAGATTCGTTCAAAATGAATGAATCGCTCAAGACCGACCCATCACTAGCAACTTCAGCTAGAGCAGCAAAGGAAAGCGGCTCTTATTTGTGTGCCAGTAATGTTACACCAACGGCTGTTCGCTTCATTGTATCTGTTTTTCTGTGTTTGTTGTGCTCCGCCGAATGCCTTCCACACAAATGACATGTTCGCACTTTTCGAAAAATCGGCCGAAAAGACAAAAACCGCCGGTTGCCGATCACATTATAAGCAAAACCGCCGGTTCGATCTTTGGTCATCAAGTGCATCCTATTTTAAATGACTATTAAAATATTTTCCACACTAAGAGAAAATGTTTCTTTTAAGAACTGTTCACTGAAAGATTGTTTGGGAGTCCAAAATGGTTATTCTGTTGTCATTGGTTGTCAATTTTGGAAGCTTTATTTTTTTAAGATTTATATACTACTAATAGTGTTAATGCCAATAAATCATGAGATTAATTGCTTTAACAATCAGAAAGCCGTATTTAGAGGAATAACAATGCACAGCAAGGTTGACATGAATCCATAATGGTGTCCACCTCCTGTAAGCTACACTTGATTTCCAACTGAGAGCAGTTGACCTGTGAAATCAATGCTTGTGTATTCACTGTAGCAGTGTGTAGTGATCCTAAAAATGTATCTCATCACCATTCAGGGCAGCGCAGAGATATGCTTGCAATGTATTATGGGGAGACAATAACAAAGGCCTCCACAGGTGTCTGCATTTGCATTGGTTACTATGAGATTATGAGTAAAAAAAAACTCTGCATCTACTGGTGCTTTATAATCACAGTATATCCCTTTCCTTTGTTCCCAGCATGCCCTGCTTAAGTGCTCAGAGCACCAGTATCTGGCTCATTCACTGCCCGCATCATCATAATTAAAATGGAGAGGGATTATAAGCCCATATGAAATAATACTCTGTTAGAGTTCAGACCAATGCGCTGCTCGTGTGCAGGAGAGTGAGAGACAAATCTACCTCTTACTCCTCCTCCTGCTCCTAATCACAAATATCATTTCAAGACACACTTCACTCAAAGGTCAGTTAATAATGAAATGCAATTTTGTGTGAGAGACTGAAAAAAGCAGATTAATAACAGCGCTAAGCCTCTGATAGATTGTGATTATAGTGAGCTCTTTAAAACTCATTCTTGAATAAAATTGAATTATTTGGGTTTTGCTAGTAATTTTAGAACAGATTGAGTGGACACCAAAGGGTCACGTTTTAGCTGATTAGCATGGGTCATTAGCCTCTGTTGGTAGATTCAGTAACTGCATCATCTGGCCCCAAAAATCATATTTCTCTATTGAAAGTTGTTCCAAAGTAGGCGCTTTTTTCTAAAGGAATACAAATGCAAGCAACATGTAACTATTTTAAATATAGCATTATATTATATGATTATTATTATTATTGTTATTTTAACAATGATTATTTTATTATTTATAATTTTATAGTATTATTTGGGGTGGGCAATATGGCCAAAATCATGATAGGAGTAATTGTATTTTACCGTAACAGTACAGAGTATATATCACAATATAGATATATTTGCTGAATATAAGGTCTTTATTATATCAACATGTTTAATATCATAGACATTTTATAATTGTTGTCACCATTGTCAATATCACAAAAAACTTATACTAGCCTAAATTATACCATTTTACATTATAAAATAATATTATAAAATATTCATGAACACGAGCACAAAGCTCCATTTCGCAAACAGTTTCGAGCGCAAGCCTTTTAAGTATACTCCTTTGTCAGTCTATGTGAGAGACGCGTTTAGAATCAGCACATGGTCACTGTCTAGTGGACTTTGTTTTCAAGCGCGCAACTCATGGTATTCACTGTTCTTCTGCTGCCGGTTATCAAACTGCGTTGCATTACTGCAACCCTTCTGGTTTGGAGGGGGGACTTGCCTGTATTCGTTGTAAGGCCTCATGCATGGAGATTAGGGCTGTCAAATTAGCTGAAAAACTAAATTCACATTTTTTACTAAAATATTATCTATATTCGAATTTAAAAGGCATAAATTGAGTTAGGAAAAAGCTTTTGGCTTCTCTCCTGAGGCCACAAGAGGGCACATTGAGCAATATATTACCAAATGCACATTTCTTCAAAGTAGGGCTGGGCAATATGAGCAAAAATTAATATCGCTGAGAATCGCAAAGTAAAAGCTCATACACGTCTGACAGCAAAATGGAAATATTTCCATGGCTTTCTAACATTTACAGATGGAAAATATATCTGTGAAATATAAGTTTTGCATTTAAGAAAAGAGCACATAGCTCAAAACAGCGCGTCTCTGTCAGGGCACACGCAGCCTTTCTGTCAGAGCCGCTATAAACTCAAAGATGAATCATTGCTGATACACGTAATTTATTAACATTTAATCATATGATCGCAAGGTTCATGTGTACGCTGTTAATATGCACTTTCACTAGCAAGCTAAATTCTTAATCTAGTAATTACATGTTTTTTTTAAAAGTTGAACTTACATTAATTTGACATGGCTTTGGGCTCTCTTCTGTGAGATGTGAGTGCAGCGATGATAGATGTCCCTCTAGAAAATGCAATAAATATGCGTTCTGTGTGGAATATGCATTTTCTTTTTCCGCAATATTTTTAATGTGCAGCACTGCATCGAGTGGGTTCAACTGGACAGGCAAAAAAAAAGAAACATTAAAATGAAACGACACCTCGTCATCGCATTTTTTGTGCGAAGCTGACTGACGGACACCTAAAATTCGAATGCAGCGTTTTGCAAATACGAATGTGGATTTTTATTTTAAATTCGATGAATAGTCAAAAAAATAAATAAATTGACAGCCCTAATGGAGATGTCCGTACCGTGATGGTTTGGTACAAATACATGTATCGTTCCACCCCTACTTCTTATATAAGTTAAGATTTTCTGTCTTATGTTGTTTGATGAACATGGGTTCACTTCAGTTCAACTTCAGCAGAATACGATAGGGTTTGGTTTTCAGCTGGGTCTGCACCATGACGCCTGTCTTGTCCTTCTGCATCTTTCTTGTGATTTTAGTGCCAGTTTGTTCTCCTGCCCAGTATTTACTCCAGTAGTTTCCAGGGAGCGATTTTGTTTATTTATTTTTTACTTGGTAATTAATGTGTTTTAAAATGTAGCGAAGTACAATACTTCAAACTAAATATACTTAAGGAAAAATAAAAATACAGATTTTTTAAAATTACTTTAAAAAGTAGCAGTACACGTAACGTGAGTAAATATTCACATTTATGTTATATTGTGTTTGACCATCCTAGGAGACACAGATAATATTTAACAGATGTTTGAAAATGAGTTTGTACTAAATATTCTATACTGACTACAAATCAAAAAGGACCCAGAATTTTCATGACAGACCTAAGATGAATTTTCAGACCAATGCTGTCTCCACTAATGAACAAGCTTACATACCTTCCCTTTATGAAGTGGTAACGTCCTGGCTTTGCAAATGCATACAGCATTGGTCGAGTCCCCCACCTCTGGTAATTAGTCACATATTGTTTTCATTGAGATCACCCTTTCCTATAAGCATTTGTTCTGCCACTGGCAAACAGAAAGACACAAGTGAGCAGACTAAGTAAATGACTAAGGGAAGAATTAAATAAAGCGGTTTAACAGAGAATTTATATTGATTAATTGTCGCCGTGATGCAGACTGAATTGTTTGGAGCAGTTTCTCGCTCCGTCAGACAGTAAAGTGAAACTTCCAAACACAGAGAACAAAAACAGAGCTGGATGAAGTGAAATATTTATATTCAATCGCTTGAAAGCAGCTGCTTGTTAATTGCAGTTGTACTATGTAAATGCTTTAATGTATTTGTACATGGATTTCTAGCTGACATAATGTCGTCACAAGCCGAGTTGCCAACTCTAAATAGTCTAGCGTTGGAGCTGATGCGATATTATGTGTGGATTTCCTTCCTGCAGTCTGAGAAATATGTTACTATCACACAGGTAATGAATAATACAGCTTGAAACAAGTTTACTGTGTATACTCAACTGACTAAGCATCACTCCTTAATGTCTTCATAATTCATAATCAGTGACAACTCGCCTTCCAAAGTGAGCAACGAGCATAAATATTCATAGTCACATCTTATAAATGACTGCTTAGGTCATAGATGAGGCCTTGTGTAATGAAATTTTAAACGTTTACATCAGCTATAATACACCTCGATGAATATTTATAATGCGGACATTTTATTTGTTTTTCATGAGCTGTTATTTGTCTTTGCAGTAGGTCAGGGTTTGGTTAGTGCTGCGGAGGATGTTAGCTGCTTTGGGATGATGAAATTGGGGGTCAGATGCTTTCTGTCCTGTCTATGAGAAAAGGTCACTGTGCTCCTGTTATTGTATTTAAAAAATGGTTTGTCTATTTCTAATGGTCTAAAGGGAGGAGGGTTCATTGTGTTTGTGGTGGTGTGTGTGTGCGTATGAGAGAGAGAGAGAGAGAGAGAGAGAGAGATGCAGAGAGAGGACAAGACAGGAAGTTTGTAGTTTAGCAAGAAGCCTCTGATTTTTCAGGATGTTTGAAGGGATAATTTCATATCTGAGTGAAACCAGGCTTACTGGGTCTCTGTGACTGATATGTTAAAGTATGGAATTAAAATTATTTTGCACAGTTCTGCAAGAAAACCACTTTGCAACCCCAAATGAATCCCCCAAAATCTGAAAGTTTATTTTAAATAAAAATAGGAGTATTAAGATTAAATTATCATTACCTTAAAGCATGTCATTTTTTACATTTATTTGTATGTCTGTATGTATGCATGCATGTATTTATTTATTTATTTACAGTTTGTGATAAAACTAATACAAGTTGTTTACGATTCCTGTAAAATTTGCCTAAAACACCTAAAAAAGGCATACCCAAAGTAAATTGCATGCTGTTCTTGGGCCATTTGGATGATATGCATGGTGTTGGTCTCCTTTGAAAGGTGACACTCTGAGGGTTGTTTCTCAACAGTCAGAATCACTGTAAGTCTTACTGATATTGAGTAATAGCACTTTGAATACACTAAAAAAAGAAAGAAATAATTCCGCCTGCATTTTATTTGTAAATAGAAGCCTGCAGATGACTATAGCTGGGAGGTATGAGCTGGGAAATACATTGGGATCACAGAATGAAGCCTTACCAAGCCAAATTTCCCATTTGATAAACAATATATTAGAAAATTAGTGTGTTACACGTTTATCTAATTTTATGTCTAGACGCTTCCAAAACATTTACACCTGGGAGACTCCAAACGACCCTTTGTAACCAACGACACACACAATGCTGTAATTCTTGAATGCTTTAATGTACAGTCATCATTTTGGGCTCTAATGAAAGGTTACACTTAGAGCTATTCAGTTTCTCATCCAGATTCACTGTCAATAATTGCTGACACATAGGAACTGAAGCATAAACACATTATAGTGACATTTATTTATAGAATCCAAAATGTGTACACTTTTAAAATTACATATATATTTATAATTTATAATCTAAATAATTTTTTTTCCTATATTTGTGGGTTTTTTCTTATATTGGTGTTATATTGCATCCCTACTGTGTTATTCCTATGCATGTCTGTACTATCATGCATGTCTGCATTATGTCAACAAAAAGTGGTCTGATAAAGACACAGATTGTACTTGCTGTGCTTATTGTATCTTAAAATATATGACGTTCAACTTTTTTTTTTTTTTTTTTCGCTGGATTCTTAACAGTGCTGTAAAAAACAAAAGTTGAGAGAACTTAAATGTTTTAAGGCAACCAGCTTTAGCAGATTTGTGAGTTTTTTCAACTTGTTGTTTTAAGTTTACAAAACTTAAGAGTTGAGAGAACTCAAACATTTTACAGTGTAGTTTGTAAGCCGACCATAATTCAGTTATTACATTTTTACTGTATTATAGTAAAAAAAATGCATTAATACAATTATATTTTATTTAAAATAATACAAAATATATAAGAAAAAGTATTATTATTGAATTGTATTTCATTTGTATTATTGCAATTGTATTTATTATTAATCCAGGGAGACTCTAGACTCATTCTTCCCACTGGTCGCACGTTTGTGACTAACTTTCTCAGTTGGTCGCACTAGCACATAATTTGGTCGCAGTTATTTTTTATATATATATATACAAAATTGTATTAATCAATGCATGCTAGGAAACTAATTTAATTAAAAAGCACAACAACAATAAAACAGTACGTTAAAATGACAAACTATAAAATGTATTAACAAAAACGAATAAGAAGAGGCATGGCATATAAGACGCATCACATGCTATATTATATACAGACTAATAAATTACTAAATGTTTAGCAGACACCTGAGGAGTCAAATCAATAATAATATAAAAAAACAAGAAAGCCTCCATAGCGTAACGTGAGGTAAACAGCAAAGATACAAAGCTTTTCAAAAAGAAAAGTTAAACTAAACTGTCTGTCGCTGACAGGACTTGCATGTTTTTTTCTACAAGAATACCAACATGTTCACCTTTCTCTGGTTTAAGAAGTGGTCTTTTACTTTAGTTTGAAAACCAAATCCTCCGTTGCACTCAGTCTGCTGCGTCGTGCTGACGCAGAGAGTATAAACCAGGCTCAACCCACGAAGCGCTCGCGCTGAAAGCTTTTTTTCATACCTATATTTATGTATATTCTTTTGTGTTTGTATTTCTTATAATTGCACTGTCCATGGAGCGGACCTGACTTACATTTCACTGCTGATTATATTCTGTACAATTGTGTATGTGATGAATAAAAATCTTGAATCTCTTCACGTGATTGTCAGACCTGTCTCCCCATGTCTTGTGTTTCCCTCAGTTATCAGTGAAATCTGACCGGCTCTGCAGCGCGCGCTGTATGAAGCAGACGCTTTGGAGCAGCGCAGACCATGCACTCGCACAAGTGCGACCACGTCAAATTTTTACTCGCACATTCTCAAAGCAATGGTCGCAAATGCAGTCGCAGTCTAGAGCCCTGTTATCCATATTTAATTATTATTAATATTATTGTGTGTTTGGGGAATGTCCTAAATTGCCATATCAAAATTCACCTTTCATGGTCCTAAAATAGATTTAATATTTTTTGTTAGCAAAATATAACTTGTTTCTTTTAATATAATGTACATTTTATTAAATATGAATTTTATTTAGAGGCAGAATATGAAACAGACGTTTTTGACAGGTTTTATGAGATTCACCCATTTCTGTGTACAAATTTAATTTACTTCTGTATGCATACAAATGCAGAACATATTAATTTCCCTCAGTGCGTGAATTCAGGTTTGTGTGTAGGTGTGTCCATGCGGTTAGATTGCAGGCATATTTGTAATATGTGGGAGGTCTATATCGTTCAGATTGTATCATTCGTATTTCTGTACACAGCTGTTCTGAGACTGACAGTTCAGCCTCAAGCAAAAAGTGAGTACAAGATTAACCTCTACTCATTTTTTGTATTTCAATTTTTTTATCCCGGGTGCTCAAGATGCTCCTGCGCTCATGTAATGCAATTATGGAGTTTCCCATTTGGCCTAGAAAGAAAAGACAAATTTCAAATCAAATCAAATCACTTTTATTGTCACATCACCACAGCACAAGTGCCTTGGTGAGTGAAATTCTTATGAGCGTGCTCCAGACAGTGCAAATTTTTTTTACATATTTACAGTACACATTGCTGTAAATGTGTACAGTACACATTTACAGACTGTACAGAAGACAATGTGCAAAATACACATACATATACTCAGTACACATAGTCTACTATAAAGACATACTTAATTATTAACTACACATTATACACCGTATGGGCACATCTACATTATGTACACTATCTATACATTATGTAGTCTATACATAGTAATAATGTGAAGGTGCAACAGATTATAAATTAACAGCAGATTGGTTGAGCAGCAGATGGTTGTGCAGAGGTGCATTTGCTGTGAGGGTCTGGAGTGTGACTTCTCTCATTATTACTAAGAAATGTACATTTACGGAATACTGTCACTTTCCCTTCTCACACAACTTATTTTATACTACATGAAGTGACAGCTCTTGTAAAAGCATAAAACATAAACAGTCTAAGTGATTTTACTTTTTGTAAGTCAACTACAGGAATGTTTTTGTCAAAAAATAGTTGTTGTTGACTGTAGAATATATATATTCTCGGGGACTGTGAAGTTCAGCTAGAAAATTACATTGTTATTCAAGTCAGTCACTTGAGAAATGCATATAGTTGTAGGACAAAAAAAGGTGAGCGGAAAAGAGGTTTTCCTCTAATTTCTCATAAATATGAATGGTGTGTTTGTAGTACAGAGGGTGGCAGATGAGAGAGACAGGAGCCTTTGAGAGCTTCAGGAGCCACTACAGTAAAGCGGCACGGCTGCGCTTAAGGCTGAGGCCTTTGAACCTAAATGACACACGGGTTCAGGAGAGGAGAGAGATCTGGGAACTAGGTGAGGGAGAAAGACCAGGCCTGAAACCCAAGAGCACAACAGACAGAACCTCCTGTGGAGCTTGAGACTTCTGCAGAATACATTCATACAGAAAATTTGTATTCATGTATTGATATTTAAATCAAAGTTTTCCCCCTTAGGGGCACTCTATGCCACGGCAGTGATGCTGATTTTTATTCATTATTATTTTTGTCGAATTTTTGTGCATTTTCATAAATAGGTGTGTTTTGTGCATTTGCTTTTGCATCTCTTGAATGTGAAATACAGTGGGGCTGGAAGTGTGATGCCATGTTGAATATCTAGGATTTCAAAACGAATTAATCCTCAAAATAAACAAAGGTTTTGTAGTTGAACAAATTTAAAACAAGAATGTTGTGTTATGTGATTATACATCAAATAATGTTGTTGTTGTTGTTTCAAATTAAAAGTTACTTACGTTACTTAAAAGAATGATTAGTATTTTTACAAATTTAGATCAAACGTTTTGCTGGGTTATTATAGTTAACTAAAACAAATAAACAAATAAAAAATTGAAAATTATTTCAGCTGAAAAGGCAACATTTCTCATTTTAAAGTTGTAAATAAATCAAATATATGTAGACATAAAAAACATGACAAACAAAAACATTAAAAGTAAAATGCAAAGGGAAAATATAAAAATAAAAATTGATTACATTTTTCAATTGCATTTTGCCAATTTATAAGAAATATTATCATATTACTTGAATGTTTTGTATTTTTACTAATTTAAATCAAACATTGTTATTTTGTAAATTTAAAACAAATGTTGTTACGTAAAGGGATAGTTCACACAACAATGAAAATTATGTAATTAATTACTCACCCTCATGTTGTTCCAAACCCGTAAGACCACAAATTAACACTTTGGAACACAAATTAAAATATTTTTGATCAAGGTCCAGAAACATAGAAAGAAGATTGATAAAATAATCCATGTGACATCAGTGGTTCAACCGTAATTTTACGAAGCTACGAGAATACTTTCATATGTGAAGGAGATGAAAATTTGCATTCAAAATAATTAATTTGTGCTAAATAATATAAAATTGTTTGTTTTTTTATTTAGCACAAATGAATTGTTCTCACAGATTGTTATGCTGCTAATAGAATTTATAATGGATAAATACAGTCACACTTTAGTTTAGGGACCAATTCTCACTGTTGACTAGTTGCTGTTAGCATGCATATTGCTAGCATACCGGCTGTTTATTAGTACTTATAAAACACTTATTAATGCCTTATTCTGCATGACTATATTTTAGATATCTTAATCCTACCCCACCTAAACTTAACAACTATCTTACTAGCTATTAACAGACAGCAAATTAGGTGTTTATTAAGGAAAAATTCTTAGTTAATAATTAGTTAATTTTGAAAATTGGTCCCCAAACTAAAGTGTGACCAAAAGTTTTATTAACATTAGAAATATTAGCAAAATAGCTGCATATTCACATGTACTTTTAGACATTTGGCCACCACTGTTTAATCAAATTATGGTGAGCAGTCATCTCAGTCTCTCAGGTTATCAAAGATTACATATTAAATTAGGATTACTCCACTTGGTCAAGCATGAATAATGAAGTATAAGCAGCGGCCCACAGCAGGGAGACACAGCTCCTGCCGGTGTGAGTTTAAGCCAGCAGACTCAACCTGAAAGCCCTGTTTATTTGTAGCTTGGTGTCTTTTTTGGCATGCTATTTTGGGCTAGACTTTGTTCCAGGCTTGCCAGCCTATGAGAGTGGACCTAGCCTGCTGTTTGATCATGAATGCTGTAATTTTGCTAGCTATCAAAGCTTCAGCCCAGCATGAGTCTTCATTTACAGCAGTCACTCTGCAAGAGCTGGTTTTTCATCGTCTGTCCGTCCGTCCATCCCTTCCCTCTCTCTCCTTCTCCCCAGCCACATGCACATACTGTATCTTCCCATACTTCTCGTGCAGTGTTTTTGGAGAAGCGCCATTGGCTTGATTTGTGCCAGTAACTTGCCATTAACGTGATTTGTGTACCATATTGCAAGTTCCTTGAGTAAGTAAGCATCTGTTGAGAATGTAAATGTATGTAAATGTAAAACAATCGAATCTGTCCTCGCTTCAGGTTGGCTGTGGTTCCTGGAGGACAATTGCGACAGAACTGGGTGAGAGGTCAGTCGTGGTGATTAAGCTATGAAAACTTTACTGGACCGTATAAGGCAGCCAGGCTCTTAATGGCGGAACACTTCAGACCTCATTGGCTTAAATGATGTATAACTACAGCGCGGCTGATCCCTCGGCATTAAGTGCTATAAGCGTAATGTTGTGCTCTATGGACAGATGAGCACAGACGGGAGAACAGACGATATGTCTGACAGAGCACTCCAGATTTGCTGTCAAATACCCCGCTTTCCATCAAAATGGCTCTCATTCTTGTGGCTGTGCTTGGAAATCTGTGAACCTTGAATCTGTGTCTTATGGGCTCTATGACTGTTTTAATATCCAAAGTAATTTGATTCAGCTATGTTATACTGGTTTAATGCAACGGTCAAGTAAAAATAACTAAAACAAATAAAATATAACAAAATCAGATAAATTGAAACAAAGTGGCACTATAAACAGGGACAAGTGTACATCGATATTATAATTTCACAGGAAGTAGAGAGGGAAATCTACTTGCCAGTCATTGTGCACAGCCTGAGTATTTAATTATGGCAAAAAGGAATGTTGTGAAAAAATATATATATTTGTGTGACTGTTGGTAGTTGATGGTAGCCTTTAATTTTCATAGTATGGAAAAAAATATATTCTATGGAAGACAATGGCTACCAGCAACTGTTTGGTTACCGACATTCTTAAAAATCTCTTTTGTGTGTGAGTGTGTGTGTGTGTGTGTGTGTGAGTCCAACAGAAGAAATAAACTTGGAACAAGTGGAGAGTGAGCAAATTATAACAAATTTAATTTGGGGGCAAATTATCCCTTAATTTCTACATTTACTAATGCATTTTTTAAACGTTTTAAAGTTGTATCTGTTAGTATTAGTTTATTAACGCTGAACTAACATGAACAAAAAATGCACAACTGTGTTTTTATTAACTCTCATTAACAAATGTTAATAAATGCTGTAAAATACAATATATTACTCATAGTTCATATTAACTAATGTATGAATTAATGTTAATAATAAATGAGACCTTGCTGTAAAGTGTTACTGATGAACTTGATAACAGTATGTTAAAAATAACTGCAAATGTTAGTTAGAAAAAGTCTAGCCTAATTTAATCACCACTTGGTTTGATATTTGTATGCAGTAAAATGACATTTAGACATTGTACTATATATATTTGTCATTTAAACTGGGGAAAATAACAACATCCGCGAATTGCATTGAGAAATTTAACTATGTAACATTGTTGATTATCTCTAGTTTTGTATTTTTTGTAATTGCTTTTCTTTATTCATGTGTGGACATTATAACGCCACCAGCTCATAACCAGCTGTGGAAACGCACAAGAAGGTTCCAGATTGGCACCAGCAATGTTGGTGGAAAAGGGCTAAAAGTCCCTCCGGTACTGTCACGAAGGGGGAGGAGGACATGACATTTTCAGAAGAGAAGGCCTTGTTGTGAAAGTGGATGATTGTGTCACGGTATGTCCGTACCGCTCTGCTTTCGATGTAAAAACAAAACACAGATGCTGCAACCTCATCCGCCTGATGATAATTAGAGTAGCACAGCTGTCAGCGGCACCTCTGCTCACCTCTCTTTTGCTGTGCAATTGATCTGTCATGCCGAGGGACACTCGCAACTGAATTTACACCAACAAGAATGAGTTCTCTTTATTCCTTACTAAATGGATGTGCATAGTGGCGCTATGCCACTCAAGACCCCTCCTGGCTTGTGAGAGCCCTTTCAAATTCAATTCATTCTTTTGTTTCTAATATGATGGATGTGCAAAAGACACTGGACCAGTTTTCTATTGTCTCTTTGTTCTGTGGTCATCCATGGTGCAGTGCTGTCTTTTTGTGGAGGTGTGAATAGATCAGGTTTTTACGCCCCAGCTGAGACCATCGCCAGCGCAGAGTGGAATTATTCATAGGCTTCATCAACTCTGCAAACAAATCCCTGGGCAGGCATGAATGCACTCTTAACGAGTCATGCATTTTGTTGTGTGTTATTACAGCACATATCCCTGCTAAATATTTAAGTGTTCACAATGTGCTCTAATTTCTGGAAGCCTGTTTCTGCCTCAGATTAAAAAAGTAAAAAGGTGACTGCTCACATTTGCAATATACGTATTTCAGAATTTTTCATTGGAATTCAACATTTTCTTTCTCACAATTGCAATTTTTTTTCTCTTTTCATTGTTTTTTATGCTTTAATAGACCCATTACAAAGAGCTTGATTGACAGGCGATTTGACCAATCATAACGCCGGATCTGCTATTTTGTCCGACAAACAAAAATGGCTTGTTGCACGTAGCAACAGTAACTAAGGGGGTGGGTATTTTCAAATGCTCAATTGGCACTTTATTTAGTGCAGTTGCAACTTTTTCACATAATTGTGACTTTAGAACTCAAATTGCTATTTTATTTCTCATTATTGTGACTTTCTCATTTCTGTGGTTTTATAACTCACAGTTGTGACTTTATTACTTACAATTATAGCTATTTCATATTATCAACTTTCTCACAATTACCTGTTTTATTTTTAGGAGGGAACTGGCTTCCATAACTACCCTTGAGCATCAATGGATTGATTTGTTGTTTTACATGGAGTGCTACACATTTGTCCACAATGGCTGAATGCATGAGCAAGAGACTAAGAGAGGCACACACCTGTGGATTCCATCTGTTAGGTGATATTTGAAATTCACCAAAGATGACTTGTCCAGTTCTCCTCCATTCACCACGGCCTCACCTTTCCACCTGCACCACCGCTGGCAGTCATGGTGCAGTTTAAAAGGCGACCCACAGCTTTAAAATGTTAGAGTCTTTTACAGGATTTCTATGTTCTTCAGAACCAGCTGTGATTCTTGCAAAACAGTGATCGTAGAAAGTGTTGTTGTTTTTTTGAGAGAGCAGGCTGATCAATGAGATTGTGGTCAATGCTCAGCTTTCTCTCAAGGCCTTGGTGGGCTTTTCTTCTCTTTTGCTCCCTCCACCAGGGACTCTCAGCGCTCACATAGCCTCCAAAACATGATTACTCCACTTAGTGCTTGAGAGTGTGCTTTTCCCCAAGCAGCTGACTTCCCATGGTCCATTGCACCACATTAGAGAGGTGTGCGATGTCACGATCATTCAGAATACCCTTCCAGCCACTCTGCCATCCCCATATGGCCGATTTCCATGTCTTTGAGTAATGGGACTACTTTCTGCCTGCATCCACCCCCACCAACCTGTGAGGCAACCTAGCATGGCTTTGTCACTCTCTGCCATTCTTGAGCATGACAACGGGAAATATATGGCCGACTTTACAGTACAACAGTATGTCCAGCTGTATCAATTGACACTGTGGCCCTGGTAAAAGTTCTGTGATCTTTTATTAAACATGATTTTGTTCCTCTGGCACATAAGGGAACAGATGTAAGATCTCATTATACTTTACCTTGCCATATGGCATGAAATCCCCCAGGGTTCCCTCCTGAGACCGTCCACACTTATGGATGTATTTTTGTTCAAAGCCACAGGTAGAAAGCTGGACGACCATACGCAGTAAAACCAGGCCTATTTTAATACTGAATGGTAAAAAAGGTCAAGCTGGGAGTTTTACACTGCAGAGTTTCTTTCAGCACAGCATCACAACAATCGGCACAATTTCATGGTTAAGTGAGAAAACCCTACGTGTGCCAAATGGCTTCACAATTGGCGCTTTGTAAAAGCCATGCATTTCCCTATGAGGTTTAAATTGATTATTTAAATAAGCCAAGGGACGTTTTAAGTAGCGCTCATGATGTCGCAACAGATTTTGTTATTCAGTGTTGCATATTTTAGTCTGGCATTTGCACAGTAATGACCTTTTCTTATTGTAGTTTAACACCCTATTAAGATGACTTTGCAAAAATAACTGTTAGATAAAGACTAACAAAGAGCTCAATTTGCTCAAAGAGTGCGTACAAGAACAAAAATTGAATCAACAGAATTGTCGAAACAGTTAAAATATAATTCACAAGATATTTATTGCAAAACCATCCAATTGTACTGTTCTACATTTGAAATGTCCAAAATGCAGCATCTGTTAAATGCCTCAATATTCATTTGTACCAGGTCAGCATGTTCCCGCTGGTTTAAATGAAATGCTCGGCACATGTACTTATACTGCAGTGTTGCGTGGCTGTTCTCCTGACTTCAGTGAGCTGCTTTTGGCCTGCACCAGGCCCCTCATTAAAAGCCTGTCAGCAGCCACTCTGTCAACCCGCAGGAGCAGACAGCACACGGACAGACAGATATTACCCTCATACACAACTCTCCCTCTGGCCCACAATTCCAATGTTGCAGCCCAGATTGACTCCACCAGGGAAAAGAGTTTCTATTTACGCCCTGGAAATGATGCTGATGCATATGCAGTGTGCCGTAACCACAAGAAAAATGGCTTTCAAACCTCTTTCACTGTTATGCTCCATTTCCTGTTTATACACCATGGATATTTACTATGTATGTTTGAGCACGCAGTGAGACATTAGATTCTGACATCTGTCTGATGTAAGGGATAGTTCACGGAAAAATGAAAATACTGTCATTATTTACTCACCCACATGTTGTTCAAAACATGTATGACTTTGTTTTCAATGGAAAAAGAAGAAGGGGGCATTTTTCCATGCAGTTACCATGATAGAGAGAGTATAGCTTTCCAGCTTAGGATGCATAAAACGTGACATAATGAAAGTGGTCTTTTTATATATATATATATATATATATTATTCACTATATTCCACGTCATAAGTTAGCTTAGGAAGATACCACAATTTAAAAGGGATAGTTCGCCAAAAACAAATATTGTCATCAATTGCGCACCCTTTGTTATTTCAAACATATTCAACTTTTGTTCGTTTTCAGAACACAAATGAAGATGCATTTAGTGAAACCTGAGAAATTTCTGGTCATTTTTTACACCAAAACTTGGACGCTTATAAATGTTGTTCATAAGGGTTGTTCATAAGGTGTCTTCTTGTGCATTATGCAATCAAGTTTGAGTTTTCTTTTACTATATTTAATGTGCCCTGCATGCATTGATCAGTGTTTATGCATAAATGAAATCTCTTCTTAATGAAAAGCGACATGTCTCTTCAGATAACTTGATTCATATGGATTTAATCTTTTTATGATTTATTTTATATGTTTAGTGTCATTGGCTTTCATCTGAGAAACAGAAATTGCACAGGTTTCAAGAAAAATATAATTTTGTGTTTTCCAAGATATTGAAGATCCTGACACCCAGGGTTGCTCCCTATGGTTTATTTATGAGAGTTCCTGAGAGACTAATTTAATTTACTTCAGGATTTCAATTTTTTTTTTTTTTTGGTCAAACTTGTTTATGAAGCTGATATTTCATCACTCAAGCTAATATTAAATATGTATTTACAATGTTTATCTATAAATGTTTATAATAATGATGACTGGTTCCTCAAAGTACAAATTAACAAATGTAAACCCAAATTAACCTCCACTTTTATTCCTTACCTCCCAATATTAAGACCCTTGACATTACATCTTAATGTCCGCTGGAGTCAGTCCACATGTGTTCTGTATAAAGTGGCAGCTCATTAAACCTCTGTGAAGTTCATTTCATTGACCAGCATTGTTACCCAGGAGCTCCACTTGAAGCACCGTTTGAACCATTAATTAGTTCAAATCTCAAGCTGGAAAATCTAGAAAAATCTAAAGGTGCTTTATCTTGTTTGTTTAAGTGCTGTTTGTCTTCTCTCGCTGAGATGTATGTGTCACTCTGTTGAATTACCTCTGAATAACAAGAGCTTATGCAATATAAAGCTTATTCTCTGAGAAATAGAAAGAACGTTCAAGGAAGGTCGGAGGCTTGTACATGTCTCTTCGCTGCAGCAAGCCCATTACAAGCCTCTCTTCGAACCCTCCATCTCCAAGAATCCCAGTTGTCCCCCGAGTGTTGGAGAGCCCATCCATCCACACTGGCGGGGACTCCATTATGCCCTGATGGAAAGCGATGGAAAACCAATTGGGGATACAGGGCCGTGCAAGTACGATGCATGGTCACACGGCCCGTCACAGACAGGCAATCTGCTGTGATGAAGAGGCTCTTTACACAGCCCGCCTGCGATCCCCTTCAAGCCCCAATGAGCCCAGCCCCACTTTTCCCAAACCCGACACACCCGCACATCAGCACACATCAAATCATAGAGCAGCCCATGCTGAGGTCTCCATGGATTGCGAGACGTTTTGCGTTGTGTGCTATCTCTGTTCAAAGACTGTTCGAAGATATCAAAGGTCACTGCACATGACCTCTGTCTGAATAAATATCTCACTGGCCTTTACACAGCAAAAATTCTGCCTCAATCATCGCTGAAGTTAAAAAATCAGTTTTTATTGAATCTAATGCTGCAGAGATTTTATTGTTAATTGACATGCCTTCAGAGAGTACCTTTTGAAATTATTCAAATGAGTTTTTATTAGTTTTAGGCGTGAAATGGAAATAATTAGTCTGATGAGAATGCAGTGATTCTGTTGCACAGCCACTCTTGAGACCCGCATCATAGCGCAGTAAACAAAACGCCCTCCTGCAATGTTCTTTCATTCAATTTACCTGCGATAACAGCCTAACAAGAGGGGTCCTGCAGGGCTCAATTTTTTCTGTCCTGTTCTGTGTCCATGTGCAGGTGCCGTACGTGAAGGTGGCTCCGGAGGACATACTGAAGGTGCAGTTTCCTCGCTTTACCACGCTGGACCTCAGGCCCACTAATTCAGACATCAGCATGGCTGTAGCCGGACTGCTAACGTTCTTCAACAGCAGCACGTCGTGTCTCATATGTGCTCAGGCTGATTGTGAGTATCACACGGTTTCTATTAGTAGCTGTGTGTGTGTGTGTGTGTGTGTGTGTGTGTGTGTGTGTGTGTGTGTGTGTGTGTGTGTGTGTGTGTGTGTGTGTGTGTGTGTGTATGTATATATATTAGTGCTGTCAATCGATTAAAAAATTATTATCACACATTTTTCTGCAATTAATCCCACCTAACATTAAAGTTTGTAAATATACTTTTATATTGGAATAATTTCACATTCAATCTTCAAATGTACAATGTACAAACAACATAAAGACAGTATATTTTTAATGGCATCTTTTTTATGATTGAAGGCCAGCATCACTGATATCAATACTACTGATATTTCTATAAAATTGTTTTTTTCCCTTAATATTTAACAATTGACTGTAGCCATTCAACATTACAGTATAACTGAGAGCTATCAATTTTAACATTTATTAGATTTAACTTCTAATTTAAGTGAAATTAGTGAACAATCTTCACATGAACCCATTATAATAAATGACATATTTAGCTACCTGTGCCCTTCAGAAGAAATATACAGAATATGAATAAAGTTATCAAACACTAAATTCTAAATTAAATATAGATGAACCCCTTAAAGCTATAAAAGTTATTGATTTCTTTTTTCTTTGTTCTTGATTAATAATTAATAGAATCACAGCAGCTGGTTATTAGCTTATCTGCCTGCTATTGCTTTAAAAGCTGCTGCTGCTGAATGTGACGCGATCTACACGACTTATTTTCTCACAACTCTCTTTACCTTTTCTGACTCACTTCAGTTCTTAGTCTCTACTAATGAGCGGACGAGTTGAATCGGGTGTTTTAGATGAGGGAGACAGTGCTGAGGTGCCTCAGGACAGTTTTAAAACCATTTCAGAGACACATTCTTAAATGTGATGCATATATTGCATGTATGCACACAGTTTTAAGGACTCTTTTTGGTAACTTCATGCCTTAACTGACGGCATAACTAGGATATTGTATGCACGTAGATTTTTCGCTGTTTGATATGAAATGATACAGCTACAGTGTGTGCCCACACCTTTGTGCGTGTATTTGAAGAGCGCGTGCTACGAAACGCCTGTTTGATGTGGTCATAAAGACGTTCTGCATCTAAATAAACGCAATCCTTTTCAAGAAAAAAGAGACAGAGGCAGCAGTTGTGAATGGGTGTAGCCAGCCTAGCCCCTAATTTAGTGTGCTAAATATTTTTAACGCGTTAATCTGAAAAATAAATCTCCTGCGTCAACGCACTAATTTTGACACCACTAATATATACAGTATATATATATATTAATGACAATAGTAAACTCCAGTATTTTCTATACCTTTTAATTTAGGCCTCAAAAATATATTTTTAAATTATTTCCTTAAGTTCCTAAATGCTGTTCCCTAAATTTTCCTTTTTTTTTCTTTGCAATTTAACCCAAATGTATCAATAATTTAACATTAAATGATGTCTGGTGAAATTTAGCAATATAATCAATCTTTCAAAATATAATCAAATGAAAATATAACAAAGCATTGCAACAAAGCATTGCATTATTATTTTTGTCAAATAAAATTCAGCACAACAGAGCTGTATAAATGAAAACATGATTGTAAATATGTCTTAGTTGTATGATATTCCTTAAATTATAATAGTAATATATTTCTGTAAATTTCTTTGTCAAAGTAAAACTTTATTTGGACTTGTTGCCTTGAAGATCTTTGAGATTCAGAAACTGGGAAAAGCTCACAAAGCGACTCGCAGAGCAGCTCTGGAGATGAAATAAATGTGGACTGTCATCATATTTTGAGACGACAGGTGCTGAAAACCCATGCCATTCATTTAGACAGAGAAGCCTATTAGCAACATGCACTTATTGGCTGTTTATCGTGTTTGTTTGTGCTATGTAATCAGCTTACAAAATGATCCATATCGAGTAAAAATGCCCAGAGCTTATCACTGTTATATAAAACAAAATTCCATCGCGATATGATATTGTTCATCATCTGCAGCAGATGTCCTCTCTACTAGATTGTTCCAGCTGCTTTCTGACTTATGCATTCTCTACAAAGAGAACACAGAGTTACATAGTGGTACATACACTTTTTGCACTCTCTTTGCCACTGTATGATTTTGTGCATGTTCACATGCTCCATTACCTTCTGCTGATTATTTAGCAATAACAACTGCTTATTAAAGCTCACACATCCATCCACACATTTTTGATGATGATGTTGACTTAATTTCATACTGTTTGACTGTACTGCTTTGTTGGATTATTTCAAATGTGTTTTTCATTCTGTCTCTTGTCCATCTGTGTCCTTCAGGCATTCATCATTTGTGCTGTCCCATTCATTCACCATCCATCACCCACCCCACCGCTAATGTCAGCGCACTCTGCTGAAACAGAGATGTCCATGGAAATGAATGGCTGAAGGTTTAAATCAAACCCGTTGTAGTCAAAGAAAAGGCAGCTGACAGATGACCCTTCGCAGAGTCTCCTTATTAGACACACATTGAGTTCAGCTTGGCAGAGGATTAAAGTTTAGTATTCTGAATTCACATCTCGGTGCGAGGATTGACGCAAATTACCCAGAGAATCCAAACAAAGTCCTATTGCCCCTTCAGACAGTGGCTACCTTTCTCCGTAATCCGCTTAAGGCCTTCAAGTGGAACAGCTATAATTCACATGAAGACGTCAGAGAGGTGTGTAGAGAGATGGCAAACAACCAGTACAGACTTGAGAACAGGGTCAGGACTGAACCAAACCAATACAACATTTCATATTGAAAAAATGACCTTATATTATATGTGGGCCAAATTCAGGATTTAAGTATTTGTGAATTGGTATTTGATTTAATTGGCTACACCTAAAGGATGCTGAATTGGAAATTGATTTTACTGAACTGCAATTTGTGACAAAACGTGAACAATTGTATCAGATATTAGACACTGTTTGTGTATGATTAGAGATATTTTTAAGTTCAAAACAGATTTAAAATGTTCCCATACAGTACCACAGAAATGTTATTTATTAAATAAAATGAAATATTCACTGCCATTCAAACGTTTGGTTTTAAGGTTTTTTTATGTTTTTAAAACATTTTTTTACTTTATATAACTAAAAAATACAGTAAAATATTAATATTGTGAAGTATTACTACAATTTAAAATATCTATTTTCTATTTAGATATATTTTAAAATGTAATTTATTCATGTGATAGCAGTATCATTATTCCAGTCTTCATGATCCTTCAGAAATCATTCTAATATGCTTATTTTGTGCTTAAAAATATTTATTATTATAATCAGTGTTGTGCTACTAAATATTTTGTGGAAACCATGATACTTGTTTCCAGAATTATTTGATGAAAAGAAAATCATTTATTTGATAGATAATCAAAATCATTTGTAGCATTTTAATTCTATTTGATTTCAAACTCAGCATCCTGTTGAGGAATTTAATTATAATTGAAATGGTGTTCTCAATTCTGCTCTGAATGATGCACAACACGTGCTCAGATGAATAAACTCTCGAGAGACTGACTGCGGGGGATTGGTATGCTATTGTGATTATATCTAGAACAGCAATATCCGAGGTTCATCTCAGTTCTGAGTCCTTAAAAGAACCCGTGTTTTGCTCATTCTACCATAGAAAGCTGAAAGCAGACAGCGTTTCAGGTAACTTGGAAAGTTTGTCTTGTGGTACACTCTAAATTTAACCATTTCATGCTCATGCCAATACTATTACTCAATTGTTTTTTCTCTTTGTACCTCTAGAGTAAAAGCCCGACTTTCTACACAGAGATGAGTCGGAAACAGGAAAAACAAAATAACATTGTTTTTCAGCTAATAATGAGTGCATGCGCTCCCTGAAGAATTCTGTAGGAAAATAAAGGAGATTCACAGCAGCGACAGACCAAACTTAAAATGCATTCTGACAGAAAACTGTACCAAGGTGCTTTTGACTCTCATACAAATTCCCTTAGAGCAATGCTCCAGTTGCTGTTATGTTTCTAAATAATATTTCATTTCTGTCAATCAGTGCATGTATATATGAGAGCAAGATGTCATAAATTAACTTTTCATTAGAAGTTATATTTGCATTTATATTCTTGATATAAACCCCTTATTCCTCAGGGAACTTGTGTATTGTATTTTTTGGTCCATTATATTGAGAAATGTATATATAGCACAAGATCTTTTAATCTTTCAAACACTTTATAACCAATATCCTTTTAAAGATTTATGACTTAAGGCCCATTTTCACCAAGAACAATAACTGTAATGGTAACTTTAATGATAACTACTGTGTATTAGCATTCGGTCAAATGGATTGGCTGTCAATATTTGTATTATTCATCAGCTGAAAAAATTGCTTCCTTTAAGTTAAAGAACGGTAACTCTAATATTTTAATAATCATTCTAATTCTATGAAAATAGCAACATCGATACTGTTGTAAACACTTTCAGAATTATTTTTTTTCCAGGTGTTGAACAATAAAAACACTAACAAGTTGACAACCAATCAGAATCCACCTGTCTTTACAGCATTTAAAGCTAAATGTGACATAACTTAAGCACACACTTATGATAATATATTGTTGGAAGTTAAAATAATGTACTTTTAATACTTATCATTATGTTACTGCTATAGTTATTTCTCAGTGTGCACAGGCCTTCAGAATGAATTGAAAACTTTATGGTTATTGTTATAGTTATTCTCGTGTAAATTGGCATTTAATTGACACTTGAATACAAAATGTTATTACAACATGACTTTCCCAATGCGATTTCCTTTTTATAGTTCACAAGAGAAATGCAATTTGAAATCTTAAAGATCTCTAGTCCCACATACAGTAAATCAATCTCAAGAAATCAGCATGCAAAATACTGTAAACTAATTACCAAAAAACATTTGCAAAGGTGAGAAATAAATGTGAGCTTGAAATCAGCCTAATTATACCAACATTTTGCAAAGTTGTCATATAAAAGTTGCAAGTCACAGCTCAGGATAGTCACTTTTAAAGGTTTTGAGACTGTTTATGGTTCTAGTTGTATTCGTACTATAAGCCAATTTCCAGTTGTCACATTGTTATTTAGATATTTCTTAGGTGATTGGAAAATTAACCATCTTTTTACCACTCAAATGAATAGAAATGCTATGGTGAAGGAAACTGATTTTCCACTATTACTGATATCTTTTGTTGCTGAAATGCTTAATAGAAATGATAACTGATATCTTTTGTTGCTGTGATAAATGGAAATGCTAACTAATAGCTTTTAGCACTAAAATTATGCTAACTGATAATCTTTTCCATTGAGGTGAATGGAAATGTTAACCAGTAGCTTTTACCACTGAAATTAATAGAACTGCTATTCAATGACTTTTAATATGAATATAAATGTTAACTGATAGATTTTGTCACTGAGATTAATGGAATGGTTTTACCATTGAAATGAATGAAAAATGCTAAAGGATAACATTTGCCATTGAGACGAATAGTGATAGCTTTTGAAAATTTTCCTCATTCCTACTGTATTGGATGGTGAGGCGAGTAAGGTCTCATTATTGAACAAAATTGCCTGACCTGTACTACCCAGTCAGGAGACCCAGAAGATCAGCAAGACCCTGTTTTCGTAAGGTATTACCCAAATGATTCTGAACGGGGTCAGACAGTTGAGCGCTACGTTCTCTTTCAAGTTTGTCCTCTTGAACTAAAGGAGCTCACAGATTTAATTGAAAGGAACTGAGCTTTGGTGCCCAGATTGAACACAGAGAATCAAATACACACTTCAAAGAGGTTTCCCACCTGTCAGGTTTGCTGTGCCTCTCCGCTAGGAACAGAAATATTGTACTACTTGTTTGCCCGACATTCTTCTCAGTGCTTTGAAGTGATCTGTAATTAAAGATGATTAAGTGAAGAATTCAGCTCGCGCCCCACAGAGAGATGAAAACCCAAACGTGGGTGAATTGGGATGATCTAATTCTCCTGCCTCTTCAAGAAGAATACGAAGATAAAATAAGGACAGTACTGGAAAATCAAACAAAAAGCCCCTGTAATGAAAAGTCAGTGTCACGGAAGTCGTAGAGAAAGGATCGCCTTTCTAGAAAAGGCCACTTGATATGAAGCAGGACGTTTGAAACTCTCTTTTGTCTGGCTGTGTTTATTTCTGAAGTTCTCCCCTTTGTGCTGGAAGACATTAATTTAATGTGATAAGGAGCGTAATGGGATTCTGACATGCGATGTTAAAAGAGGAAGACAAAAGCTTTTTATTTTTTCTTCAGTGGTTCACACCCCTCCAGCTTTCCCTTTTTTCTGTCTAATGAGAAGAAAAGAGTGCAAGAACGGTTGTCTGGCCCCGGGCAGGATGAGATCTGACTCTTAACTCTTATTCTTTTAGCAAGTACTGATATAAAAGGTTTACCGAACTCTTCAACTTGCTTATTTAAAAAAAAAAAAACAAGATGACCAGACAGCAACATAATGAATCATGACTCTTCAAAAACGCTTCAAACTGTTAACTATTGTAATGCTAGAGTTTATTGACACCCCATATCAAAGAAAGGATTAAAAGGGGCTGGCATGAATTAAAATTCACCTTTATTTTCAAAATGCACATTATTGATATTATTCTGATTAATCCCTCTATACCAGTGGTTCTCAACCCGCGGGCCGTATGCGGCCCGTCACGAATCTAAATGCGGCCCACCATGCTGAACATAATTAAAAAATAACTTTCAGTTCTACAATTCATTTTCATTTTTACACTAATTTAAAAATTTACTAAACAAATATAAGCTATAATGTTTTTATGTAAAATAATTTAGTTTTTCATATATTATTTTCAGACCTATAAAGCCTACTCACATAATTAATTTTACGCATTTAACGAACACAAGCATGCACTTTGTCAGAATTCAATTCAAGTAGTCATCAGCAGCCATTAGTTCTGTAAAATTGAGCATCAGAATGGACACAGTTGTTAAGTGAGAAAACAAAATGTGGAAAATGCAAGCGAAGGAACGCATTCAAACAAGAATGGTCTCGCATCAGCGGTGAAGAGAGGGCTGGACTTTTGGCATCAACACTGAAGATGTTCAGGCAAAAAGAAACACCCATAAACTACTACGCAGCAATCATCCTTAATTACAGAAATGTGGCAAAACATCTCTGGAGAGAACCTCGGATTATTAAATTCGAAAATGCTTTCCATATTTGGATCAATATAGGCTACTTTTGTGAACGCATACTGCAATGTCACGTGTCAAATCACGCCTGGCGTCTTACAGACTTACAATCTCAACTTCAAATGCACCTTCATTGTGCTGTTACTCCTTTTGAGCAGAATTTCACAAAATTGGTTCCGACAGCATCAGGTGTTTTATTAATGGTGAGCAGACTTATTTATTTCAATAAATGTAATTGTTTAGATATCATAATATTTAGACTATACATAATATTATAAATCTGGTTGGTTTGTATTGAGGATGTAATATGTAAATGACATGCGTGCAGCCCGTGTGACTTGCACTTGGACCATAGTGCGGCCCGGTGGAAAAAAGGTTGAGAAATCACTGCTCTATACTGTATGTCCCCATCATTTTTATCAAAATGTCATAATCTTACAGTAAAATGACTTCTCTCTGTTGATCTATGCCAGCATTCTCCAATCATAGTGTTTATTTTTGAGTGTAACGCCCACATATCAAAATTCAGTTAATGGCTACTGTATAGAACCGAGTCCACATGTTGAATTTATTTTATTTTTCGCTAGTCCGTGCACTCAGATGATCTGCCACTTATGTCACAGAAGAAAAGATCTGTTGCTGCTGATGATTTGTCGTAGCTGTTATACCAACATTAAATATACAGTACCTACTAGAAAGCAGATGTTTAATTGAAGAACACCAAATATCCAAAACCATCCCTTACAAAAAAGAAGTTTATTCAAGAGTGCTATTAGTATACTTCTTTTAAACTTAAAATAATAAAGTATACTCTCAGTCTACTTTTTATGTACTTCTCAGAAATATATTTAAAGTTATATTTAAGTAGCCTATACTTGACTTATACTTAGAAAAGTCTGACCATATAAATGTGTATACTATCATTTTTTGCTGCTATATTGAAAATGAATAATATCACATATGTTATATGGTAGGGGGCACTATTACACATCTTCTGTACAGCATTTCCAAAACACAAGCGAAGAAGAAACCGAAAAACAACAGATGCTTCCACGTGTAATCTAACATGATCATCAGACATAAACACATCATCAGCATTTCCAAAATCTTCTTAAGAAATAAATTAAGATGCTTCGTAAAAAAATGGCAGTTAAGAAGAAATTTCTTCTTAAGAATGTGAATCCCATGAAGTTAGCGTACAATACAATGTGAACCCATGAAGAGGTAATAATGAGTATCAAGCTTTGGGGTGTTGATTGACTCTATCTACGTCTTAATTATCATTCTGAATCAAATCCATAGTCTTTTTTCAGCCTTTGGTTTAAAAATCTGTTTGTTTATGTGTTTTATACAACTTACCCACATTCAAGTGTTTATAAAAAAGAATGCATGAAGCTAGAAATGTTTTTATTGTTTACAAACAAATACCTTGATCTTTCTTTTTGATTTTCATATAGCAAAATATATATACAAATTGATAAATAAGGATATAGTAGCATACTTAAAGTATGATATACAGTTCACTTAAAGAAAACTTATGAGTATACTTGCAGTATAAAACTACTAAACTAGTAGTTTACTAAGACTATACTTCAAAGTGTAATAACTTTCACTTTAGTTTCAGTTCAAACTAAAAACATAAAGGTAAACTAGTTGTGTACTCAACATTTACCACTGTTATATTTAAAGTTTACTTAAAAGTACTTTTATATACTTGAAATTGGGCCGATTTAGTCCCAAAGAGTATTAAATAGTACATGTACTAGTATACTACTAGTACACTGATATTTGTATACTTACTACATATAGTATTCGTAAAAACATTCTTGAAATTTGCTTAAGTATACTTAATAAAATAAACAAAGTATACTTCTTTTTGGTTAAGGGATGTAAAGCTAGTTCACTGGTCTAGCCCAGGCTGGCTAACCCAGCTGACAAAAATATATTCAAGGAACATTTTGCTAAAGTTTCCATTACATTTTATAAACATTATTTCTGGATTTTCTCTGAACGATCAAAATGTTATGTGAACATTCCATTTTCAAACATTATGGTAATGTTACTTTTGAATGTTTTCTTCTGAATTCATTTAAAAATGTTAGATTGGTGTCCAACTGAAATGTTTCAGGAAAAATAGTTATATGATTAATGTTTTGTGCTAATGTTTTGTGAACATTATTAAAGACCAAATAAGTGAACGAATGAACAGTCTAGTATCATTACTGGAAGAAAGTTTGTTCATAACTTGACAGAACATTTTCCCTGTTAGTAAGGATGCAGACGTTCTGCTGGTTTAGTTTGTTGATGTGTGCCTAAAACCAGCCTAACCTAGCCCAGAGACTACATTAGACCAGCAAACCTGCAGTTTTAGTTTGTTTGTTTGTTTATTCAGCAAGATTAGATAGCTAAAAAGCTGACTTTTCCTCAGATTTGAGGAATTGTTTACCCATTGTAGCGTAGTCAAATCCAGTCCTCCGAGTGCATGTGCACATACTTGTTATTTACCTGTGCTATTAGTCTTCTGTTATGTTTGCACTGTGCTCCGCTGAGCTTTTAAGCATGTGTGTATTTTCAGCTGTAGCATATGTCCATGTTGTGTGTGTGCTTTAAAGATAAATGAAGTTGGCGCTTTGTAAAAGCCCAGTGGAAAGTGATAGCTGAGGAAATAACTGGCTGCTCAGAGTGAATGGAGGCTAAGCCTTTATCACAGTCTCTGTCTGGGAAGTGGCTTTGTGCTTTTCTTTTGCCAATGCTGGAACCTTCTTTTTAACACCTTACCCACTGTGCTAACTTAACCCTACACTCTTTCATCTTCTCATTTACCTTCCATGTATCCTCACATTTTGCCCTCTTAGCCAATCCTCCCTAATTTAAAGTCTATTAAGCCGAGCAAAGTTAGCATGTTTTTTTCTGTTCTCACAAGTTAATGTTTTTTTCTGTTCTCACAAGTTCCTGTCCAACTTGATCGGCGCAGTCAGCACATGTGTTAGCTCGCAATGCTATAGCAGCGTGTTTAATGTAGTGCACTAAATGTGAAATTGCATGTGATGTGCAATGAGAGAAAGACAGAAAACGAAAGCTTATGGTTAATCAAATATACGCCGAGTAACTCGGCAGGAAATTGAGATGACAGCTATGAGCAAGGGCAGCGGCGCTTTATGTGTGAAGTCAGCAGCTAAAGCCTTTCAGATTTAAAGAGTCATAATAAACCGATGTCATGTTCTGTTGCGATACCGTTTTGTGCATTTCACAAGTCCTGTATTCTCCCGGGCCTCATTGCCAAAGGAACCAAGATTAAACACTTGGGTGATAATGATTAAGCTAATTAAATTAGTTGCCGACATACAGTACAGCAAAAAAAAGCTTTGTTGTCGTTGTTGAATTCAATTAAAAAATATTGGCAGATAATTTAGCTGAAATGTTCAGACAAATGTAATAGCATTATATTTCCACCCACAGAAAATCGACTCTAGTCCTCTTAAAGGGACTATCCCATGGTATCATCATTGCTGTGAAAAGAGAGGGAGGATGTATTTCTTGTTTTGAGCAAAGGTGACATGATTCAGGGCGCTGAAGTGTTTTGTGTGTGCCCCTTTTCAACAGGCCTATTAAACCTGGAGGTGTTACTGCGACAGTTTCTCATCTCCAAGGAAACCCTTTCCGTTCGCATGCTGGATGACAGCCAGGATCCCACCCCCCTTCTCAAGGAGATCCGTGATGACAAGACTGCCACCATCATAGTGGATGCCAACGCCACCATGTCTCACGTTATTTTGGAAAGGGTACGTCTCAGCTTGACTGTCGGCCTGTTGTGCAAAAATTATTATTTTTGTTTAAATACCCATGAAACAAGATCAGTTTAATTAAATCAAAAGCATTAAATTAATACCAAAAGTGAATGTCAAAGACACATTTCAAACAAACAAGTAAACTTGCCTTGTTTAGAGTTGCTTAGTATTTTTAAATTGAAAACAAGACAAAAATACTGATTGGTAAAATGGTTTTAGCAGCATACCCATGGATAAAAAGGTAACTATTATATGTACATATATTAGTGCTGTCAAATGATTAATCGTGATTAATCGCAACCAAAATACGTTTTTGTTTACATAATATATGTATGTGTAATATTTTCTTTGTCTTTTATTTGTTCAGGGAAATTATCCAATATTGCATATCTGTGAGTGGCAAAAATATGTGAATCTCTCGAATTAGCAGTTAATTAAAAGGTGAAATTATAGTCCATTTGTGCAGAGATGTTTTCAGTCATTGCAATGACTATAAAATGTCAGTATGTGACCTGTTTTATTCAAAGAACAGGGATCTATCAAAGTCTGATCATGTTTGTGGAAGTGAATCATGTCATGAACAAAGGAGATTCCTGAAGACCTCGGAAAAAAGTTGATGTTGCTCATCAGGCTATAAAAGGTTACAAAACCATCTCTAAAGAGTTTGGACTCCTCAAGTCCACAGTCAGACACGACCAACAAAGATCACTCCAAAGCAGAACGTGTAATAGTCTGCGAGGTTGCAAAAGTTCCCAGGGTAGCTTCTAAGCAACTAAAGGCCTTTCTCACATTGGCTAATGTTAATGTTCATGAGCCCACCATCAGGGGAACACTGAGTAACCATGGTGTGCATGGCAGAGTTGCAAGAAGAAAGCCACTGTTCTCCAGAAAGAAAAGTGCTTGCCAAAGATCATGTGGACAAGTCAGAGGACTATTGGAGAAAGGTTTAATGGATGGATGATACCAAAATAGAACTTATTGGTTTAAATAAGAAGCTATTATGTTAGGAGAAAAGAACACAATACTTAGGACCATGTGAAATTTCAGTTTTTCTTTTTTAATAAATCTGCAAAAATGTCAACAATTCTGTGTTTTTCTGTCAATATGGGGTGCTGTGTGTACATTAATGAGGGAAAAAAAATGAACTTAAATGATTTTAGCAAATGGCTGCAATATAACAAAGAGTGAAAAATTTAAGGGGGTCTGAATACTTTTCGTACCCACTGTATATATATATATATATATATATAGTGTGTTTTTATGTTGGAAACAAAAAACAACTGTGAGATGTTAAATCACAATTCAGAGAGAATTTGTTTTTAAGAGTTTCTGACTTAAAATAAATTGAAAAATATGTTTTGAGCTTCCTATGAAGTGTGCAACTTTGAGAGGGAAAATAATTGTGAGATAAAAAGTCACAATTGTCAGAAATAAGCTTCCATGGAATCTCCATACATGCTTGGTTTGAAAGGTTTGCAAAAATATAAGAGTAAAAAGCTATGATTATGTAATCATAAGCTGAAAAAAGTTTGCTATTACTATTTGCATGATAGATCTGGATGTCAATGACCATGACCTTGAGTCTCAGAATAAAATGAACAATCGCTCATGAAGATGGAAGAATTTAATGATGCCATTAAACTATATAAGTTAGTGTTCCACTAGATTCTCAGTGTAGCATTATTCTCATGACCTTTTGTTCATGTGTTTTTTAAGTGTAAGTGTTAAATATAATGGAGTTAGATATTCATCCCGATTCTCACCCTTGAACTCAGTCGGAGCCTGTTGCTTCTCATTTGTAAGATTGACGCTTATGAACTGTAGTAAGTAAATCTTTGTTTCTGACACATTCAATGCAAATGAATATGAACACACATGCATGCGGCCTTATGACTTAATATTTCAGTATAGATGAATGACTGAACACACACACACCTCTGCAGCAAGTATGAGCCATAATTAAACATGAATCATTACTATCAGGAAAGAGAAATGAATGGCTCTGCAGGAGAGGCTGATTGCAGACTGATGAAAAGAGAGGGAATGTGATTGACGGAGAGAAAATGGACAGACTCAATTGCGTATGACAAGTCAGTCTAAAAATGCAGAACTGAAGTTAAAAGTAGTTCTTAAAACACATCTCTAGGACCTTTTTCACTCCACTGCCTAGTGTGTCACTGTTTTTATGCAAAACCCCATTATGTGTGAATGACCACTTATAGGCTTTTAAAGTGCATTCACATCTACTGTTGTTCTGTGAAACTTCAAAGCTGAAATGTAGTCATTTCAATAGGAATCCATGAGATTGGGAAGTTTGTGTGAGGGGAAAAGATTTCCCCGCAAGATTTCACAACGGGTTCAAGTTGGTCACATGAATTCGCACCAGTGTCAAACAGAAAGCTGCTTGGTTTGAACTTAACTTAGCTGTGCTAAGCATCTCTATTGTGACTTAACATCTCTATGGACAATAGACAATATACATTTTTGTGCAAAATTTGCAAATATTTTGAAAATGTGATCGCAACTAAATAGTGCTCATGGCAGAGTTACTATAGTTAACTAAAACTAAATTTAAAACCTAAAAATAAATATTAACTGAAAAAAACTGATGTATGAAGAAAGCTATAATACTTAACGTTAATGATGATGATGTCTCTTCTCTTCTCATGTTATCTCAGCTCTTCTCTGCTCTTTTCATGTCATCTTGTTCTTTTCATACATTTTAGCCAATGGTTATCCTCCATATTTCCTCTCTATTCACACCATTGCTCTTTAATCAAAGTGTCTGATGACCATCACAGGTCTTTCCTTCGCTTTTCCTGTTGCTATGGAGACAGGGACAAGAACCGCCACTGTTACGCCAATGGGTTGCACGATTCACAGTGGGTTCCTTGTCAGTTTGTCACCCTTACTATGTTTTTCATACCCGTTGAACCCATCTCTCTCTCTCTCTCTCTCTCTCTCTCGTATGTCTCGCTGTCTCTGTTTTATCCGCTCACATCTTCCCTTCATGTCTCTCTATTCCTCTCTCTCTGGATCTATATGGAGCGAGCATGCGGCAGAGCTGTGGAAAGTTGGCACTCGTTCAGGTTGTGAGGAGCGAGTGTAGGGCAAGCATGCTAGAGCTGTTTGCCAATGTTCACAGCACGGCTCACACACCAGCTTGAGTTACAGGATTCAATTACATGGGCAATTGCAGGGAAAATCTTTCATTATAAAATACTTTACGCAAGGACAAAATTATCATAACCTGGAAAAACTCTCCTGTTGTTCATTTTCTCCCCGTCTCTCTCTTTTTAACACAACACTGGTCAAATGAAATGCAGATGGGCATTACGGGACGCTAGGCAGGGAGTCTGGGTGTGTATAAGTGCAATAATACAGATGCTGCTTGGAACTGTAATGCAAGCACAAGAGAACAGGTGTCTAGGAGTGCTGTGTTAGCATGACTTATGCTCTCAAATGTAGGAACAAAGCCGGGAGTTTGGGAAGTTCAGACCTGGTGTTTCCGCTACCGTCAGCAGATCTGAAGCGTCTACAAATTATGCTTTGCCACATAAGTTGTATATGTCACACAGGTCGGAAAGAACATAACTTTGGACCTGTGCCATTAATAATGCTCAAGAAAAAGTTTAGAGGGCACATTTTGAAGAAGGGATGAGCACAATGCTTAATTTTTCTAGAAAAAAACCTTCAGTGTGTTGCCTGAATGACTAATCAATTAATCAGCCTTAAGGAAGCCACGTGCACTAATGTTCAAAGGTTTTGGGATTGTATGATTTTTAAAATAATGTTCTTGAAAGAAAGGTCACACTTTATTTTAAGGTCCAATTCTTGCTATTAACAAACCCTTAACTACGACTTTGCCTCAATAAACTCCTAATTTGCTGCTTAATAATGGTTAGTAAGGTAGTTTAGTAAATCTAGGTATTGAGTAGGATTAGGGATGTAGAATATAGCAATATTATATATATACAATATATACAGCAAAAACAGTAATATTGTAAATTATTATTACAATTTAATCTTTTTCTATGTTAATATATTTTAAATGTAATGTATTTCCATGACAGTAAGCAGCAATTATTACTCCAGTCTTCAGTGTCACATGATCCTTCAGAAATCATTTCTAAGATGCTGATTTGCTGCTGTTGTGATGATAAATACATATTTATTTGTATACATTTTTGTGTATATACAGTGTGCGTGTGTACGTGTTTTTGTGACATATGAGGACAAACAATTGTATAATGACATGGGTATAACATAGGTATTACAAGGAGACGGTGAATTATGAGGACATTTCCCCATGTCCTCATATTTCAAAAGGCTTATAAATCATACAGAATTAGTTTTTTAAGTAAAATGCACAAAGTTTCCTGTAAGGGGTAGGTTTAGGTGTAGGGTTGGTGTAGGGCGATAGAAAATAAGATTTGTAAAGTATTAAAACCATTACGCCTATGGAATGTCCCCACAATTCACAAAAACAAACGTGTATGTGTGTGTACATTTTTCAGGATTCCTTGATTAATAAAAAGTTAGAAAGAACAACTTTAAGGAAATAAATTTAATTAAATAGAAATCTTTTGTAAATGTATTTACTGTCACTTTTGGACAACTGAATTCTTCCTTGTTAAAAAAAAAAAATTTCCCCAAATTTTGAAGGATAGTGTATAATGTCTTTTAACTACTTTAGATTTTTAACCATGCCAAAATGATGCAAAACGCATCTCAACAGTCAAAGATGTCAATCAAGTGTAGTAGTTGTAATAGTAATAGTGATGATGATGATGATGATGATGGAAATAAAATGTTATAATTATAATTATAAAATAAAATAAAATTACCTAAAATTGTAATCAACTACTGTGATCCCTATCCTATTCTGAAGTGCACAATAACTACAAATACATCTGTGTATGCACTGTATGGCTTGAGGTTATTGATCATGGCTGCAAGGATAATGAAAAGATCTGCAAGAGCAGTTTTGAGAGATTATTTGTGAGACCTATAATAATTACCAAGTTCTTTTTGTTCTAGGAAATGTAATTATGTTTCACTGCAGGTTATTCCTGATCAATATATTTTAAATTCATTATTTAACATTTTTCTCTGCTATAGAAAGAAGACCATCACGCCCAACTGCTCAATCTATTTCCCTCTCCTGCATTTATTGTACTCTAAACTGTCCCTTTTACTAAGTTGTCTCTCCGTTTCCATAGAAATAATTGTTGAAAGTGTTTTCACCCCTGACATTTGATTGACATATAATATTTGCTGCTTGGTTTCCTTGGAGACGGTGGAGAATTGATAAATAGAATGGCAATGACAGAACGGGAATGTTGTCTGTCTTTTGTTAGCTTTCATCCAACTCTGAACAGGTTTTGCAAAGCAGTGAACCTTGCCTTTTGCTTCGCAATGCCGGCAATGCCGTGCGCAGATTCAGTGTAAGTAGCTGTTTAAATTAGCCTAGTGTTGTCAAGTGTTTAATTTTACTCTCTCTTCTCTTTTATCTTCCAGGCCTCAGAGTTGGGGATGCTGTCAGTGTACTACACCTACATCCTGACTTCCTTGGTGAGGGAATTTAAGTCTGATGCTCTCTGTTGCAATAGTTTTTAAAGCACATGCATGTCAAATATAAAGTCAAGAAGTCGAGTTTCATTTTTCCTCCCAAATTACATGTTTTATTTTACATTTTAATATGAGAGGGAAAACTTATTTAACTGCTTAAATTTGGCTTCTAGTTGGAAGGTATTGATTTTTATTGCGTAAAATTACATAAACAATAATTAGTGTACCCTGAGAGGAAATGGTTGATGATGAGGCTAAAACCACACAGAAATCTGCACTGATTCTATAAACACTTTCTTTGATGTTTCCTTTTCAATCTTTCTGTTTCACGCTGATGTGTGCTAGAAATAACAAACCAGGATGGATTTTTTAACTTTTCCATCCGATACAGCTTTAAGTTCAGAGCGGTTTAAGAGCAGCTACTCAGCATGGAACAAACCGCCACACTTCAACACACTCCAACCTAATTTAAAGAAGTCACTTCATTTCCCCACACTGCTTTCCTTCACTTATTTAGTCTCTCCTGTCGCCGTCGTTCATGCGTCCAACACGCCAATGCCACACCGTCCTCCCATCTGCATGCTGGTGTTTCATTACGCCATTATCACAGTGTGAAAAGGGCCTGTCAAAAACACACTACATTCATCAGAAAGCCAGTAATCAGTAAATGACTCAGAGCTCTACAGCCTCTGCTCTGGCCACGCTCTGGGGAGTAATGAAGCACTGCAGTGCTGCATTTACATGGAGGAATTACCGAAACCCTTTGTATGGTGATATGGGCACCTTTGGTTAAAGCTGACATGTTGCAAAGTCTCATTTAAACCAGCAAGGTGTGTGTTCAACAGGTACCAAAGACCGAGAAATATGGCAACAAAAATAATGAAAGTCGCAACTTTCAGTTAAAAGCACCAATGTGGAGCATTTACCTTAGAGGAAGCACATTACGTGGACCAGTCTGAGGGAAAAAAAAAGTATCAAATATGGTATGTAGGGGGTTTATTTAGTTATTAGCTTCTCAACAAAATTTAAAATAAATTTTTTTTAGCTGGCCTTGCCAAGATAGAGGCTAAACTGTCTTGCCTCCATTTTTAAACAAACTCAGAAAAGAAGCAGATGGAAGGATGGATGGCCTCTTTAGATGTAGAGGACACCCATGGGCACTTTAAGAGATGGAATCGGTTTGCTGATAAGCGGGTCCAATTTATGACTGTGCTGGGGGCGGGGCATTTTTCAAAGGCAATTTTTGATCAAGCTGCAAGCCGAGGCCAAAAAATCACACCCACACATGACTTTACATCTCTGTCATCTCACCTGAATCATCTGTCTTGGGAATAATTCAAGTCCCTGTGGGATCTTGGCTCGAATATATTGTTTCTGTACATTACAGCAACTACAGCGTTTCTCTCGCAGTGAATGTAAATCAGGACTTCACAGTGTCCAGACAAGCTTGTGAATCACGCTCACCTGCTGCTTGTGAATCACTTTGAGGAATCAGTCATTAGTTGTGACAGCATATATACAAACCTTTTTCCCAAAGTGCACTTTTCTAGTGCAGTTATTTATCATGTGCAATGTGCTTTGCTATCGCTTTAAAGGGATAGTCTATCCAAAAATAAAAAGCCTGCCATTATTTTCTCATTTTCATGTCGTTCCAAACATCCATTTATACATATTTTAAAAGGACATGAGGGTTAGTAAATCATGACAGAATTGACATTTTTGCTTATTTTTGTATATGGATGTCATCTTGGTAACTCCAGGCATCTATTTTTTTTTATACATTAGGCATTCAAGTATCGATCCTGTCTGATAGGGAATGGACAAAATCTTTAAATCTGTTGGTTAAATGTATGTTTCAATTATATATTTCATAAATCAGCAATAAAATCTTGCAACAGTGCTGTCATTTATCATTTTAAGGTCCTTACACACTGAGTCCAAAATTTTCGTAATGCGTTGTTCTCGTGTTCGTCATCCTTTCCAATCAAAATGCTTGCAAAAATCGAACGTGTTCCAATTTTCTATGATGGACGAAAGTTTCAGAGGCAGTATGTAAACGTGATTGACACAAAGTGTGCTCGTATTTATTTTTTACGTGTGAACATTTCATACGGGAATTTCGGACTGAGTGTGCAAAGACCTTTAAGCTACAATCAAGCTTAAATAACTTCTAGTCTAATGACTTGGACTTGAATAGAGAAAAATGAAAATCTTTAAAGGGGTCCTATTATGCTCTTTTAAATGGTCTTGATTTTGTTTTGGGGGTGTACTAGAACACGCTCTCATGCTTGGTGGTTTGAATCACATTATTTTTCACATAATTTACATTATTACAAAACCTTTCTCTCCAGCCTGGCACAAGTGACTCAATTAATTCCGGGTTTGATGAAGGCCTGCCTTCCGAAAAACTAAATGCGTTGTGATTGAAAAGGGATTAAAAAAAAACGAAACATCTCCCTTTGGAGTGGACTTTGAGATTTGTAATTTTGTAGATCTTTTTATGCCTCAAACATACACACTACAAACTGACTAAAATTCAAAAAGCATAATAGGACCCCTTTAAAACTGTGATGAGTGTGTTTCAGTAATATAATCGGTCAATTAGAAAATCTGACAGCAATGCTATCATATTCAATTCAAGATTATTTGTATAGCGCTTTTTACGTATCGTAATCGTTGCAAAGCAACTTCACAGGAAATTAAGTTTATATTGGATTAAATTTTATAAATTTATATTGTAGAAACTCTGTATAATTAATTTGGTTAATTCAGTATAATCGCTGATGGTTGGCTTCCTCTGAGGTCCTCTGAGGGGTTGTCATCATCTCTTCTCAGGTGTTCGGTCATCTCAGATCATTTAGGGGTTGCATCCAGACTGAAGCTTGTGTAATTCCTAGTTACAACTGAGAAACAAATAAAGACAATTAGTGTAGCTATTGTTCCATCCAGGAACAACCCTGGATGAAATTATCTGTTCAACCCAAGTTAAAGCATAATAATGTGCGTTTGATCAGATATAACTGCAGTTCAAGATTGTGAGATTAATTATATGAATGCTTGGCTAAAGAGATGTGTCTTTAATCTAGATTTAAACAGAGAGAGTGTGTCTGAACCCCGAACGTTATCAGGAAGGCTATTCCAGAGTTTGGGAGCCAAATATGAAAAGTTCTACCTCCTTTAGTGGACTTTGCTATCCTAGGTACTACCAAGAGTCCAGAGTTTTGCGACCTGATATTGATGCTAAAAATGTACTTATGCATGTTGTAAAACAGTGGTTTTCAAATAGTGGGTCTCTGCGAACTTCCAGGGCTGAAATTAACTGAAATGAAATATCAGGGCCTTTAAAGGTTGACGTCTACTATTCTAGAGTACACTGAGAAAGTGATTAGGTATATGTACTTGGACAAAGAATGACTAAAATCTAAAATAAAAAGTACATGTGGTAATTAAAAAAAAACTACCACATATTCTAGAGAGCCCCATTTATTTCCTTTGAGTCTTTGATGTTATGTCCATCTACATCCAGTACAGTTTCCGGCTTGCTCTTTTCAGAAACTTCACTTTTCAGACATTACATGTCAATTCCAATCTCGTCCTCATTATCACGCAGGAAAAGAAGAGCTACCGCTGCTATGAAACGTCCCTGTAATTTGATACAACATCCTTCCCCCCTCCGTTAGAGATCGGGTTCAGTAGGTTAATTGCAATAATGAAAGGAAAGGAGCGAAGCCATTTTGCTCTAATTACTAGATGTATTCTCTCTGGTGGTGACTGCCGTACAGGTGAGCAGTAAAGGGATTGTTGCATTGTGATCTGTGCAAGCAATAACGCTTTGCAGAGTGAAGAACGTTTTCATCTGTATTTGACTGTCACCCAGGGAGTCGGCCTTTGTGCTGCGTTTAAATGGAAGAGGTATGCCAGCGAGACCAGCGTGCCTGAGAGATCTGCTTTTATTGAACAATCTCGGCAGATCAGAAAGTTCACATTGGCATATCTGACATTTCTGCAAAAGTTCTCATAAAACATTGTTTTTCACATGTGCATCAACTCATTCTTGACACATCTGTTGAAACACATGGCACAGATTGCATGCCCTCATCACACGTGTTACCGAGCCCGAGTAGAGCATGTGATAATAAAAATTGATGAAGGTCCCTCAGACTCGGTTCACGGGTGTAATTATAGACTTCCTTATGAAGAAGACATTACGAACCCCAGGTTTAGATTAATTGCATATTAACCACAAGCATTACAAAGAAAGACATTTTGTTCTTGGTTTTTATCTGCCTTAACGAGAATTATGAAGGAGACAATTACATAGGCAATTTTTAAATTGTTACGCTCTGGACTTACAGTCCTGTACACTCTGTTTTTGACAGAGTGTATTAACATGAGAAGTCAGGGTCATTAGCACTGGCTACATTCTTGTTTTTTAAGGTAGACATACTCTAAACAGATGTTTTTTGACAGCTGTGATGCATCTCGCTGTTAGGACTTTGCACCTTGAGTGCTGTGTTTTTGAGAAGCGTGTCAAGTTAAAGAGATTTTTCATCCAAAAATGACAATTCTGTCATCATTTCCTCACCCTCGTGTCGTTCCAAATCTGTATGGCTTGCTTTCACAACCCAAAAGAAGAAAAAGTATATTTTTGGTCTTTACGATGAAAGTCCGTGGGGACCAGTGTTGTTTTGGACACCGTTGGCCTTAACTGTATGGACAAAAGCATTTGAAACAATCCCCAAAATATATTTTTGTGTGTGTTCTGCAGGAGAAAGAAGTAGAAGCTCTACAGTTTTGGATTGACATGAAGGTGAATAAATGATGACAGAAAGAGAGAACTATTCTTTTAAAATTCCTTTCTGTCTGGCGACTGCTTATGTTATGCTCCATCTAGCTTTTATTTAAAACAAGAGCGTGTCATGTAGCCTACACAAACATATTCTGCTACCTGTCATGTTAAAGCTGTTGTAAGGGATAATTACCTAAACATTCCTCTTTCTTTTATTATTCAACAAATAGCCCTGCCTACAAACATACACTATTGGCATAAATCTACCTTCAAGCTTTCTGATTGGCTGATGCTTGCAAGAGTTATTTTTCCTCTTTTACAGAGCGGTTTACTGTATAAGTCTAGTACTGTCACAGAAACGAGTGATATTTCTCTGGACACCAATTTCAGTGCTACCTGACAGGTAGTAGGGATATTTTTGCATGCCATTTGAAAATAGAAGTTGTTTACTGCAGCTTTAACGTTGAGTTACGGACAAAAATTATGTAGCATTATGATTGGCATAAAATACAGTTACAACAAAATAACAAAAGAGATGTGGCTTGTTTAAGCGTATAAAACACAAACACTATCTTTTTGGGCCAGGTTTTTTGAGAACGGGCCAGACTGTTAATTCACACGATTCAGTTTATAGCTCTTCCAAACACTGAAGACTTTGCCGGTAATTAACAAGACCAGTTTCTCTTTCTATTATTTGTTCCACCATTTAAATTTTGGAGCATTAACCAGCAGGAAGGAATTACAGAGGTGATTTTTTTTCTCAAAGATAAGTGCAGAAAGAGAAGGTTTCTTCACGGTTTGTAAACAGCAGGAGCCATTGTTAAAAAGGCTATTGAAGTCATACTCACGGAGCGCAAACACTGGCGGGTGTTCAGAGGTAAAGCAGAGGACACAAGGTAACCGACTGTGAGCCAGGCTCAGGAGGGACCCGAGACCAGACAGTAGAGAGAGACAGGAAGGAAATGAACAAGACCATCTTTGGGTACCTTTGCATAAGTAGACTGAATGAAGTGCTGGTCAGCATCACCTAGCAGCTGTATTTCTATGGAGCATGGAGGGGTTTTGTCATTACCGGCCGCTCTCGAAGTCTCCTAAGCAGCCCCACGAGGCCCAACCTTACGTGACACTGATGAATGGGCTGCCATGCCACTCGCCTGTGTAATTTGTTTTTTAATCATTTCAAGTTGCTGGTAGGGGACAGAAAGAAAAGTCCCATGCATCTTGTCACCAAACTGATATGTTGGTTACCACTGACATTAAGCCTTGTTTTGTGGTGTTTACCAATGTATTTGTTATCTTAGAGCGAGCTAATACAGGGATGTCTAATAAGGATTGTATGTATAATATATGATGTGTACATGTATTACATGTGGGTGAGGTTGAAACAGTATTCCCTATTCAGTTTGATTCCAATTCACAAGCTCTTATTTCTAATGCATTTGGGTGTGTTTTAGATCAAATATTAATTTAGCTGATTTATGAAATAAACTCTCTCTCTGCTAAAGCTGTAAATTAAACAGGGGTAGTGTGTTAGACTGATTTAAACCAGTAACTCGTCATTTTGAAATATTCAATATAGCTCTATTTGTTTTGTGATTTGAGCTACACGTAGTTTTATGTTTTGGATTCATGCAAGAACCTGGCTTATATGAATTATTAGTTTGTGACTTGATTATTTAAAATAAACAATTTTATGGGCAAAAAAGTCCATTGCCTGTTAGCAATAGTATAGCTTAAACCAATACTTTTTCTCTCTGTCAATATGATTTCACGTGATCAACTTCCAAACCCTTGCAAAATCCCTTGCTCCACCCTTGTAATATTTTGCTAAATTTCCAATGGACCTTTTTCACATTTCTGGGTTTCTCAGTAGCATCATATGTAGTTGGGTAAACTTCTATAGCAGTGAATGGATTTGTTTGCATTCCCATTTGCTCAAATAGCAAAAGAAAAACTCCAATAGTGTTTTCACAACTTTCTAAAAATAGAGAGACTGATAACGGCAGTTAGAAGAGAGAACGTTGACAAATTTACCGTCACTCCCATAGACGCTGTATTAGAAACACCCTTGCATTAGTGTAAACTAGTTTTTTGTAATTTGATGCAAAGGTAATATAAAGTATAGTGTTATAAATGTACATACATTTAAAAAATGTAAATATAATAATCTTTGGAGGACTTATGCTGATAATCTCAGCCTCACGCCCATGGACCGTTGGCTGAATGTCTGATGCATATGGCACACAAAATTGGAAACACTTCAAGAGTTTCGAAGTTGTCATCGGATTGGTTGAATTATATAGGATTTCCGGGAGATGTGTGTGTCATTTTCTTTAACGTTCCATCTGGAAATAAAGATGTTGTGGTCCCAAACCCCTTCATAGAAGAAAAACGTAATTTTGTCTAAAACTGTGACAGTGAACGCACACCAGGATTAAATAAACACTGGATTTTCAAAAGTATGTGAAATATGTAAATTGCATGGCATAGAATCTTTCAAATATATATAAAGAGTTTTATACACTGGTCTGAACATGATTGGTTGCTTTTACTACAGTATCAGTCATTTAGCCTCTTGGGCGGTCCTTGGCAAAAGCGGCCAAGGTTCCCAGACCTTCTGCCATTAGTCTGAAGGTCTGGCTGCGAGACTACGATGCTGAAGACTGTTGTCTCATGTCACTACTGTCTTGTAAAAAGAGTCCATTGCTTGGATTTCTATTAAAGTGACTGGATTTTCATCACAAATCTGACTGCACCTTCAGGATTTACTTTGTCTGCAGAGACCAAATGTCCCTATGAGAATAGTACAACTTTCCATTACCTCCCAGCAGCCTGTAATGAAATCGGCTGAGTAAAAGGACTGAATAGCTTCGTTAGAATCAAAAAAAGAAAAAAAGAAAATTGGTTTATGGAATGGTTAGGCGATAAAATACAATTACATTTACATTTATGCATTTAGCAGACGCTTTTATCCAAAGCGACTTACATTGCATTCAAGTTACAGTTTCTACATTTTATCAGCTCTTGCTTTCCCTGGGAAAATTAGCTCAATTTAAAAACAATAGAAGTCCATGCAAAATATGTAGCATAATATAAAACAAACATTTGGAGGGGAATGTGTGTGTGTGTGTGTGTGTGTGTGTGTGTGTGTGTGTGTGCGTGCGTGCGTGCGTGCGTGCGTGCGTGCGTGCGTGCGTGCGTGCGTGCGTGCGTGTCGTGATCTCCCGCTGCATAAAACAGCCTCATTTTGGAGTGTCCTTTCCACAGAGAGTGCTGACTGGCCTTTTATGTGCTGTGTGTATATTTTTGTGTGTGTGTCAGAGAGAGAAAGAGAATAATGCAGGGTCAATGGTAAGCCTGCCGGGGTCTCCTCATAGTCAGATCTCCTCACAGGAGCTGCTAGAGAGAAAATGAAGAAAGACAGACCAGACCAGGGCAGCTCACCAAGGCCGTCTACTCCCATCAGCCCAAGCCGTCTACACTGTTTACCCCCTATAATTCAGCTCTGTGTCCAGCCCTGGGCCGAGGGGAGAGATGTACAGCTGACCTGGTAAAGAGGCCTAATCAGCTGTTCTGCAGCATTAGCCTCCTCCACTCTTTCCATCAGGAAACAGCCTCTTTCTCTCGCAGCTCGCTCGCTGGTGTTTGTGTATGTGTGCTTGTGTGTCCTACTCACTTTTGATGCACATGTAAGGTGGCCTGAATGAGGGCCTGTAGAGACTAATGAGCAATTATGCTCGTCATTTGGCCAGCACTTAATGGATTGCAAGGAGATGCGCACGGGCCTCAAGGGACAAATGAATTCCTTCCTTACAAATCTATCTTTACCAGATTTAGCTGATAAGGGCTTATGAGATAGACCATGTGCTCCTCGAAACATTAATTCAGCAAACCAGCTGTAGGGAAGGGCCTCGTAAAGGAGAAGGTCATGAATAATCAAGAAACAATCGCTCAATTCGGATAATGGCACTGTCTGAATTAGCCGTGATCGCGCAATCACAGAAAGAACTTTCCATTTATCGTGGAGCACCGCGAGCAGTGCCTCTGTGTTGTTTTGATACGCCATGTCGAGAACCCTTCCCATCTGTCCTATTAGCGAGAGTGGATGTAAATACAGCTCTATCAGTTGATATTTGTGGAGAAAGAGATACCATAGGGCAGAATATATTTCCTAAAGCATCTGTGATTTTTATACTCAAGACCTGAGTGACTTTATTTCTTTTTTAGTACACAAAAGAAGATATTTTCGAGAAAGTTTCAACTGTTTTTGTCTGTATCATAAAAGCCAATGGGATCCAAAAATTGACATGAACTTAAAACATCAACTTCATCTTACTGGTTCTTGTACATCATGTGACCATGCATTACTTTACTTGTTCCTAAATGTTTATGAATTTAATTTAATGGAGATGTAACATATTCGATATATCATTTTTGAATGTGCAGAAGAAAATCATTTGAGTTTAAGACAACAAGCAAATTATCATTTTTAATTTTAAGAGTGAGCTGTTCCTTTAAGAAGAAGATTTATGTTTGTGGTGTCCATTTTGCTTTGATACCAGGCCTGTTTTACATCGTACAGTACATTTGCACACATTTATTTTACAGCCATGTTAGCAGGTCTCAACATTCACACTGCCTGCATTAGCACTGGCTTGTCACGTACCGTCAGGGAGATGGAACGAGGGAGACGAGGATATACTTTAAATAATAATGTCTTTAATGACAGAAAGCAAAGAGCACAGGAACATGGATATAAATGATCTGACCTGGAGATCTGATGCACACAAATGACGTTTAACAACTGACAGCAAACATGGGGAAGAACAGACTATAAATAGACAGAGCTAACTCAACACACCTGGAACATAATCAGGACACAAGGCTGGGACTAACTGAACTAATAATGACTGGGAAACAGGAAGGACCATATAAGGGTGAGGAGACAAAGGCAGAGGAAGACAAACTGTGACATTACCCCTTCCAATAGCGCGGCCCCGCGCCGTATGACATCGAAAGGGGAGGGGGGGTGGGCGCTCTGGAGGCCTCAAGGTTCTAGGAGACCGGACAGGTGGCCTCCAGGGCGGTGCCCGTTCCGGGACACATGGCGGATCCGGGGACTCAGGCGGCCACGGCGGATCCGGGGACTCAGGCGGCCACGGCGGATCCGGGGACTCAGGCGGCCACGGCGGATCCGGGGACTCAGGCGGCCACGGCGGAGCGTGGAGCTCGGGCGGCCTCCATGGCGGGTAGCCCCCCCCCAAAATTTTCTTGGGGTAACTCCTCTTCTCAGGGGGGCGCTCAGGAGGCGTGGTCGCTCGGGGTTCTGGGGAGCCGGACGGAGCCGGCAGGGGCTCAGGAGTGCCGGACGGAAACGGCAGGGGCTCAGGAGAGCCGGACGGAGCCGGCAGGGGCTCAGGAGGGCCGGACGGAACCAGCACTGGAGGACGCTTGGGAGCGCAGCGTCTCTGGGGCGCTCTGGCAGCACACCGTCTCGGGGGCGCTGACAAGGAGCAGGCACTGGAGAGCTGGATGTAGCCAGCCGGGGCTCTGGAGAGCTGGACGGAACCAGCAGGGGCACTGGAGAGCTGGACGGAACCAGCAGGGGCTCTGGAGAGCTGGAACCAGCAGGGGCTCTGGAGAGCTGGACGGAACCAGCAGGGCTCTGGAGAGCTGGACGGAACCAGCAGGGGCTCTGGAGAGCTGGACGGAACCAGCAGGGCTCTGGAGAGCTGGACGGAACCAGCAGGGGCTCTGGAGAGCTGGACGGAACCAGCAGGGGCACTGGAGAGCTGGAGAACCAGCAGGGGCTCTGGAGAGCTGGAGAACCAGCAGGGGCCCTGGAGAGCTGGACGGAACCAGCAGGGCTCTGGAGAGCTGGACGGAACCAGCAGGGGCTCTGGAGAGCTGGACGGAACCAGCAGGGGCACCGGAGGGCACTGGCGAGGAGCAGGCACCGGAGGGCGCTGGCTAAGAGCAGGCTCTGGAGGGCGCTGGCGAGGAGCAGGCTCTGGAGGGCCCTGGCGAGGTGCAGGCACTGGAGGGCACTGGCGAGGTGCAGGCACCGGAGGGCACTGGCGAGGTGCAGGCACCGGAGGGCACTGGCGAGGTGCAGGCACTGGAGGGCACTGGCGCAGGTGCAGGCACTGGAGGGCACTGCAGGCACTGGAGGCACTGGCGGCGCCGGAAGCGGGCTCGCGGGCGGCGCTGGAAGCGCTGGCTCGCGCGGCGCTCGAAGCGCGGGCTCGCGGCGCCTCCGGAACCAGCAGAGACGAAGACGAGCTGGACGGGACCAGTGGAGATGAAGATGGTGGAGGCCATAAGGCAGCTGGCGTGACGGGTTCTGAGTCATCGCCGGTAGTTGAGGCGGAGCTCAACTGGGGAATGGCTGGTGGCACGGACTGCGGAGCGGCAGCCACATGTGATGACTGTGGGCCAGACTCCATCTCGCCCACGATAAAGCTCGATCCGCGATCCACAGTGCGGTTGATGTATTTCTTCAATGACCAGCTCGGATCAGCTCTCGGCATGACGAGACGGATATCTTCCACCAACCCACACCAGAATCCCTCCATTAAGGTAAGGTCATCACATGTGGTGAGGTGGCAATGGTTCACAAACTCCTCCACAAACTCCTCCAGGTCACGGCCGTCCTGGAAGATGAAGATTGTGGCTCCCGAGTGGCTATTTCCACCGCCTTGAGCCACATTGATCGACGCCAGCTCCAGTCTCATCTTCTGCATTTTAGTAGGTCAGTTGTTCTGTCACGTACCGTCAGGAGATGGAACGAGGGAGACGAGGATATACTTTAAATAATAATGTCTTTAATGACAGAAAGCAAAGAGCACAGGAACATGGATATAAATGATCTGACCTGGAGATCTGATGCACACAAATGACGTTTAACAACTGACAGCAAACATGGGGAAGAACAGACTATAAATAGACAGAGCTAACTCAACACACCTGGAACATAATCAGGACACAAGGCTGGGACTAACTGAACTAATAATGACTGGGAAACAGGAAGGACCATATAAGGGTGAGGAGACAAAGGCAGAGGAAGACAAACTGTGACATGGCTATTTTTGCCATGTGTAGGAGTGCTGAACTCTGGAAAATACACTGAAAATGCTTTGTAAGCTAATTTATCAACACAACGTTTTACAGTTTAAACATTTGTAACATTTACATTTATGCGGTTTGGCAGATGGTTTTAATCCAGAGCTTGGATTACGGAACCAGCAGAGGCACTGGAGAGCTGGACGGAACCAGCAGGGGCTCTGGAGAGCTGGACGGAACCAGCAGGGGCTCTGGAGAGCTGGACGGAACCAGCAGGGGCTCTGGAGAGCTGGACGGAACCAGCAGGGGCTCTGGAGAGCTGGGAGAACCAGCAGGGGCTCTGGAGAGCTGGACGGAACCAGCAGGGGCACTGGAGAGCTGGACGGAACCAGCAGGGGCTCTGGAGAGCTGGACGGAACCAGCAGGGGCCCTGGAGAGCTGGACGGAACCAGCAGGGGCTCTGGAGAGCTGGACGGAACCAGCAGGGGCTCTGGAGAGCTGGACGGAACCAGCAGGGGCTCTGGAGAGCTGGACGGAACCAGCAGGGGCTCTGGAGAGCTGGACGGAACCATCAGGGGCACCGGAGGGCACTGGCGAGGAGCAGGCACCGGAGGGCGCTGGCTAAGAGCAGGCTCTGGGCGCTGGCGAGCAGGCTCTGGAGGGCCCTGGCGAGGTGCAGGCAGGAGGGCACTGGCGAGGTGCAGGCACCGGAGGGCACTGGCGAGGTGCAGGCACCGGAGGGCACTGGCGAGTGCAGGCACCGGAGGGCACTGGCGAGTGCAGGCACTGGAGGGGCACTGGCGGCGCTGGCGCGGCGCTGGAAGCGCTGGCTCGCGGGCGGCGCTGAAGCGCTGGGCTCGCGGGCGGCGCTGGAAGCGCGGGCTCGCGCGGCGCCGGAAGCGCAGGCTCGCGGCGGCGCTGAAGCATGGGCTCGCGGCGGCGCCCGGAACCAGCAGAGACGAAGACGAGCTGGACGGGACCAGCGGAGATGAAGATGGTGGAGGCCATAAGGCAGCTGGACGGGTTCTGAGTCATCGCCGTAGTTGAGGCGGAGCTCAACTGGGGAATGGCTGGTGGCACGGACTGGAGCGGCAGCCACATGTGATGACTGTGGGCCAGACTCCATCTCGCCCACGATAAAGTTCGATCCGGCGATCCACAGTGCGGTTGATGTATTTCTTCAATGACCAGCTCGGATCAGCTCTCGGCATGACGAGACGGATATCTTCCACCAACCCACACCAGAATCCCTCCATTAAGGTAAGGTCATCACATGTGGTGAGGTGGCAATGGTTCACAAACTCCTCCACAAACTCCTCCAGGTCACGGCCGTCCTGGAAGATGAAGATTGTGGCTCCGAGTGGCTATTTCCACCGCCCTTCGGAGCCACATTGATCGACGCCAGCTCCAGTCTCATCTTCTGCATTTTAGTAGGTCAGTTGTTCTGTCACGCCGTCAGGGAGATGGAACGAGGGAGACGAGGATATACTTTAAATAATAATGTCTTTAATGACAGAAAGCAAAGAGCACAGGAACATGGATATAAATGATCTGACCTGGAGATCTGATGCACACAAATGACGTTTAACAACTGACAGCAAACATGGGGAAGAACAGACTATAAATAGACAGAGCTAACTCAACACACCTGGAACATAATCAGGACACAAGGCTGGGACTAACTGAACTAATAATGACTGGGAAACAGGAAGGACCATATAAGGGTGAGGAGACAAAGGCAGAGGAAGACAAACTGTGACATGGCTATTTTTGCCATGTGTAGGAGTGCTGAACTCTGGAAAATACACTGAAAATGCTTTGTAAGCTAATTTATCAACACAACGTTTTACAGTTTAAACATTTGTAACATTTACATTTATGCGGTTTGGCAGATGGTTTTAATCCAGAGCTTGGATTAAATAAGAAATACAAAAAATTGTTGCGTCCAAGGTATAAATTTTGATCAGTTTTCTGTTTTTAGGCAGCAGCATAGTAAATGGGCTAAACTACTCACCCGTTCTTTGAGAAAAAGACGTATTTTGCACTTACACATGCTGTGACAAGCACACAGAAAGCTCTTTCTATTCAGTAAATCTGACTGAATCCAGATCATTTAAGAAGCTTATAGTTGCACTTTGGGATTTGGCTTCTATTCTACGTAGATTAATTACCATTCGAATGTAAATATGACCCCTTCACTCTTGTATTGTTAGATTTCATTATGATGAAGTTTGTAATCATTCACAATAGCCAACTCCTGATAACACTTTGTATAACTTACAGCCGTTATCAAAGGAAATCCTTAATATAGTAACTCAGAAATATTTGTATTTTTTTTAGCCACAGTTACGTAGCAGAAATGCTGTGAGCTTCAGCAGCTGTGTGAAACAAGCCTGGTCTGTCTGTTTCTCTCTCGCTCTCTCTCTACTCCTATGTCTCCGTCATGAATTCCATCAAAGCGATTTGTTCTCCTTAGTTCCAAACTACTCGGCTGGATTAAATAAATCACATCAGCTCAGCTGCATCAGCTGCTGGGGGGCTCTGATGTCATTTGAAGGTTGTGTGAATGGGAGATCATCAGGCCTCCGCACGGGATGCCTCACCACATATTGTGGCCGTCGTCAGCTGCCACTCTCTTACTCTCTCTCTCTCTTCTATTCATTTTGTTTTTCGTGTTTAATTTCCCTGCCACACGGTCCTGATGCGCCCTGTCAGACATGTCATCACTGCAGTGCTTCAAGCAGGGATCAGAGCAGAGTCATACATACAGGCACACACTTTACAAGCAGGGTTATCCAGCTGCGGACGGGCTCGTCGATCATGTGTTCATTCATATATTATTACCATATTATCTGTGTTTGCTATGAATACATTGCTGTACATCATCTGCTCCGTAAGCATTTGTTGGGTTGCTGTCCTATATCCATCCATCCATCTATCTATCATTCTATCTATAATTATTTATATCGTTCATTCTATTTATTGTTAAATTTTTCTGTCTCTGTTTTTCTTTATATGTTCTATATTTATGTGACCCTGGATCACAAAAGCAGTCATAAGTAGCACATGTATATTTGTAGCAATAGCCAATGATATATTGTATGGGTCAAAATCATAGATATTTATTTTATGTCAATATTAATTGTGTCAGGATATTAATAAAGAAGCTTTTCCATGAAGATATTTTGTAAATGTCCTAGTAAATGTATCAAAACTAAATTTTTGATAAGAAATATGCATTGCTAAAGACTTTTAAAAGATTTTCTCAATATTTTGATATTGTTGCACCTTCAGATTCCAGAATTTCAAATAGTTGTATCTCAACAAATATTGTCCTATCATAAAAACCATGCATCAATGGAAAGCGTATTTATTCAGCTTTCAGATTACGTCATCTATTACATCTGTCTATTGGTATAATGTTCTGTCTATCTATCTATCATCCTGTCTATTGATCATTCTATATATTGTTATATCTGTCATGTCAAATTTGGTTGGAAAAGGTACATTTTAAAATGTGTTATTTTATAAATGTTCCCCGTAACCATTCATCCTATTTGCTGACCTCATTTACCACCAGCTTAGCTCATGAATATCCAGCTCGTCCAGTTTCCATCCTCTTGCGCTCCTCCAAAGCAGTGATATGGTGGAACGACCCTCAAACACATTAAGAGCGATCAGGTTTACAACACATGGATCCGTGAGGTCTGAGCAAAGTGATTTGCACTGACTTATGAAGCCAACGTCCGTATCGTGCTTGTCAATACACACAAATCATTATTAAGGCATTGAGGACTTCTCATGGCTTCTGCTTCTCTGTTTGGATGGATGTAAAGCTCAGCAGTCAATAGAGTGTGTAATGAAAAATAGCACTGTAATAGTACGTGATCAGAAAGACAGTAAATTTTCCTGATATTTGCAGCTTGCACATTTAATGCCAGGCTATTTAAGAGGAAATTAATGCTTATAAGCAATACTGTACTATTTGGTAGCCATTATGCATTTCAATCCAGCATGTGCAGCACAGATCCAATGGCCATATTGAGATATTTGCTAAAAATAGTCCTTCGGTTTGGTGGCAAACTCTCCCTAACTTTATGCCACTTGTCTTAAGCCTTGTTGCATATTGATTATTTTCTGTCAGCTTGATTGCAGTCTTACTTCCTCTGCGGCCTTGATTACTCCCTGTTGACAAATGTATTGAGCTGATAGTGCTCGCTGAAAGTTCCTGCCGTTACCCCGGTGTGCAGATAAGCATGGACTACATTCGTTTTTCTCCAAAAAAAAATTCCGTAAGTGTCCCTCAGGCAATAAGCAGATGATTTACAACTCCCCTGTTTTATAATTATGTAAAGTGTTTGAGACCTCCTTATCCACGCCTGTTCTAATTACACAATTGGGGGATTCATTTCAGTGAAAGTGCTAAAAGATTAATCTATTATTTTTCAGCTGTGAAAAACATAAAGCATTGGCTGATCTCTGGCACCTACTATATTGAGTTAATTAGAAGCAGGCGATGCCAGTGGCCGCTCCCTGAATGATTGAGGGTTTGCTTGATTCACTCTGCATATCCGGTCTTGCTTCGGACGATCTGTAATAAGGATAAATGGGTCTGAAATTATATTCTATTACGAAATTATCAATTAGCTGTGCTCAGGCTGCCATTTTAGCTAGGTTTCTTTGATTATTACATAGTTCTCTGAAATACTTGTTTCTGATAGATTACGCATAATGTTTTGCAGGCATACATTATATGTTTGTGCCATTACAGACATTTTAAGAAAAATTTGATAGATGCTACCAGCTCAGGTGTCCTCAGTTAAAGAAAGATATAGAGCTATGAGAATTGCAGATATACATTTTATATACATTATTTTAGTTCCAGTGTTTGTGTTGTTGCTAGGCTGGTTGTTATGTACAGTACACATTACATGTAATAATAAACTATTATTCTTAGCAGAAAAGTTACAAAGAAACTATTAAATATGGTAAAAGCAATGTAAAACAATTTTTCATATTAATTTATTTATTTAATGCCATTTAGTTATGTAATATTGTATTTGTTTATAGCAGTAGCAATGTAATAAGTAGCATACAAAATGCACGTATGTGTAAAATGAAATTAAATAATAAAATAATTTAGCAATAATGACTACATATTATTTATATAATACAAATAATATGTAGTCATTATTTGTATTATAATACAAATAATACAAATAATGACTACATATTATTTGTATAATATTTTTTCTGCTATAATCAACCACAGTGATTTAGCACTTATTAGGGCTTTATATACTTGAAATTGTTAACCCTGGGTCATCTAGACCCCTGATAAGCTGAGTCCTGGGTTATCTGTAATCACGTTTCACACTGCTCATACTATACCTGAGGTTAACTGTTAACCCTGGGTATTCATGCGGTGCTGACACCGCTTTCAAATTACAGGTGTGAAACGTGTCTTTACCCTGGGGTTAACAGCGGTGTTTTGACGATAACCTGGGGTGAAGCGCTATTGTTATGTACACATTCAATGTTATTCAGAATTATTATTCCTTGTAGAAAAGATATCCATACATTATCACCACTTGTATATTCTGCCAGAATCCATCAAAATTATTTGGCATATGAGCCAGTCTTACTAACGGCTTGCCCCAGCAAAATAGTACTGTCAGGATTTACTAAAGATGCACAGTGACAAATTAGCACTGAAAAGCTGTGGACAAGGTTATTTTTGCTCCTGATCTTATTGAATATGCATTTTTATGAGTTTCCGTTTCAGACACATCAGTAACGTTAGAGTATTAAAACTAATCACGCTACACGATTTACTTGCAACCCTTCATTTTTTGGCCTTCTGGTTCTTTTCAATTTACTGTGGCTTCTTTATTTCTTTATTTGCGACTGTGCTAATTTGTGCTGCTCTTGTTATATTGCGTTGGTCGATATGTAAATGAGATGTTGCATCTGTGTTCTTTAATTTGCGTGTTGTTAGTAAATCACCTGCAGAAATTTACACACCCATCGGTGCTGTTTTGGAATTGCGTTCTCGCGATAATCTGCCCCGTTTACTTAGTAAAACTGGCCCTTAAACTGATGCACATTGATTTTAACTAGACAAATTTATTACATTGATTAGACAAACAACCTAATTGACATACCGTACATGACCAAATAAAGTCTCAAATGAATATCAGATGTGAAAATCTCAAACATAAATTGCACATTCAACACGATGTGAATGTATCAGAGACGAATGTTGTAAAACAAAACGTGATCTCAAATAAGATCTGTCTGCACTTCAGTAGTGAGAGCTTCATGTCTCTGTCATAGTAACGGTGAGAGAAAGGACTGTTCTGTCCAGTTGTGATTTAATCTCAGGTGTTGGACAGCATGCAAGACAGACTATTATTTCTGATGAAAGGTGAGCTGGAGCTGGTCCAGCTGCATTGAGAAGAGATTTGGAGATAACAGCATGGGATCAATCACTGATCCCTGGGGGACCCCTGAGCAGGTTGGCTACTGTTTTATACAGTATAAGGCCAGTATAGCGATATCCACCTCACGGTGGGAGGTAGACAAAACTAATAACCAACAACTGTAGTTTCCACACGAAACCCAATAGCAAAATAATTTAAATTTCTGTTGTCATCTCCACCAGTTATAGTTACATAATTTGTTGTGTTCCACCTCTTTTTGTAACACCTAAATATCACTGTCAGTTTCTCTCCACTGTTCACATGATGGAACATCTGTCAACAGATTCGTTTTGGCTTAACAAACGTGGGGAAGGTGTAAAATAACCAGCTTGTGCTATGTGAGATGTCTGAGAACAGCTCTGTTGTCGATTAGCGGCTTGTTTGACAAAGAGACATATTCCACACCTAGACTTTATTGCTTCAAGTTGCAATCTATCAGGATGAAATGGCATAAAGCCAGTGGTTTGCTCAAGATAGAGGTTAGACAATGCAGTTCACACTCGGAAACTTGATTTGTTTTGCCCAAAAAAATATAGCAATAATAATCTGAGGAGGAAGAGGTCAACACATCGGAGGACAGAGTTGGATTTCTGCCACTTCTCTCCTTCTGTTTTGTATTCTTTGTAAAACTACTTAAAACAGTTGCCTTTCTTTTAGCAAATTACCTGAAGGATTATTTTGATAATAAATTAATCTAGATATTTATTTCAATTAATAGATGAATCAGATTTAAATATATATATTTAATGTGTTCATACTGTATATTTCATGTGGCAATTTTTTTCAGTGTATATAAGCTATGCTGTACATCAGGTAACTAGTGTAGGCTCAACTAATCGATTATTTGTTGTCAGTTATTTTTTATTATCAATCTATTTGTGTTGTGGGCATGAGACAGAGATGCCACCTGACTTTGGAAGTATCAAAAGTGTGGTGTGGGCAGGTGAGTGACGAGAGTTGCTTGGCCTCTAGAGATTGATAAGCACATGCCAAGGGCTACCCAAAGTGATAATACCCAGCTCATTTCCGTCAACTTAGAGAGATCACCTTCCCCCTGAATCCTGCGGCCTTGTCTCATTTTCTCATTTCCTCAAACACACACATACGCACTCATTTGCACAAAGGGATACATGCATTTTTCAGTGTGCTGACATATTATAAGTGGTTATGCATTCTGTTACTATACCTCAGAGCTTGTTCATGCCATCAGAGGTCATTAATTTGTAATTTGTGAATAATTTAAGGCACACAATGCAATTTTGTTTCCTGTTCAGGTTGGGATTTGAGGAATTTGCCAACAGTGTTTGCAGTATTTATGAAAGCATTTGTGGACACTAGATTAATCATGTGCACACGATTATTCTGTCAGTAAGGTAACATTTGTTTGTGGCAGAAGGACTGGTGTTGTAGGCCTATAATTTTGTGAGAAATAAAAATTAAAGCTAATGTGAGGTACTCTATCATTTTGAGTTGTAAGATGCAATGATCTGTTTGTACTGTAGAAAAATATGATTACAAGATGTAAAAATAATTTGGTAATTTGATATTTGATCAAACTTTTTTCCAGTTCTAATGGCAGAATAGAGTGCATGTGCACCAATAATATCTTCTACTTTAGTTATAGCGTAAAACAAACATGAATAAATATCCAGACAGGGGTGTGAATTATGACTTACTGAAATGTATCATCTGTCATGTAATCACAATCAATGTTTCAACTGTGGAAAAATTCAATAAAACAGCATATCATGTAACATCACCTTTACCTCTGGAAGGTCATTCAGTGACCATAATTTATTCATTAACTCAGAAAAAAGAACCATAGAGAAGGGCATATCACTAAATGTATGCATATTATATAAAACTAAATGCATTATATACTTTTCTAAACATATAATGTCTTAAAATGTAATGGATGTTTAAATAGATCTATTAAGTAAGTCAAAAAATGTGAAAATTATTTGGAATATTAAGAGGCCATTTTCTCAAAAATAAATAAATACATTTTATTACAGCAACTGCAAAGTAAAGCTAAAGTTGATTTTTATTCAGACACAAATATCCGGAACCAGTTGTATAAACAGCTTAGACTTGTTTTAAAAGTTAGTCATCTTTTTCTTTAAGAGTAGTCATACAATTTTCAGTTACATAAAATATGTCTATTGGTCTAATTTGATTTCAAAAAGTAAGACTGATTGTCCCAACTACTAGTTGGTCAGACTAGTTCTTAAAGTCAGTATGAAATGAAAAATTCACCCTGTCTGTATTCTGAATGCTTGTTTTTGATCTTCTTGTTAAAAATCATCTTTGCATATGTTTCTTTTTTCTTTTACCTCATAATTTCATTTTCTGGTAAATTGAGACAGACTTTTCCAATCATTTTGTCATTTAGTCCACTTAACCCCCTCTGTTTCCTTACAGCCGACTGCAATCTCGCATTCAATTAACAAGTGATTTTATAGAATCAAGCCCCCACATTTTCCCCTTTTTAAAAAATCTGTTGCCCTCTAATATGCATCAATATATGGTGGAAAATATCTGTCGCTACTTCTGTTTCATCAAAGTAATGCGTTACTTTACGAGTTACTTGAAAAAAGTAATATTATTACGTAACTCGCGTTACTTGTAATGCGTTACCCCCAACACTGGTCTTAAGCATAGTGCCTGTGTTTATTCTACTGGCCCCTGCTGTGAAGATGTGGCATTGCATTGTACAACAATGTCATTTTTGTATTCCTTCTAAATTTTGATAGATGTAAGTCACATTGCAATATTCCATGGGCTAGAATATATTTATTCTTTATATTTATATATATATTATTCTGTATAGATTGTTGTGTCAGGGTGTGAATCCAATCTCCCTGTCTAAGCAATGAGAAGACTACAAAATACAAGCTCACACATAGTAATCCTATCACATGTTCAGTCCTCTAGTGTGTGAGAGCGGGAGAGATGGAGAAAGAGAGAGAGAACTCTCTCCACAATGTACTCAACACTGTCAACAACTATAATCATTAGCAGTCAGCAGGGATCCCTCTCTCTGATTCATGCCATGAATTTGCATGGCAGTTAATACAAGCGTAAAATGACTTATATCTGCCAAAAACACTGTGTGAACATTTCAGCTGTTCATATAATCACTCACGGAGATTTTATTGCAGGCGGTTTAAATCGGCATTCATTACCGCTTTAATTCATAGAGTAAGGATGGCGCTTAACTGATGTTATTGAGAAAATCGATATCCTATTCATTAGTTTGTAGCTCAAGTCTAGAATAAATGTATTCTTGGAGCCTAAAATGTTTATTTTTTGCTGTTTATAAGTTTAAAGGCATAGTTCACCAAAAATGAAAATTCCATAATCATTTACTTCACCTTCATGTGATTTTAAAACCAAATGGCTTTCTTTCCTCTGTGCAGTACAAACGACTGCATTGATTGCTCTTTTCATGCAGTTAAACATCAACCTTTTTGTTCTTTAAAAAGAGCAAAAAACTTAAAAATTACATAAAAGTAGTGTGCTATATTCGAAGTCTTGTGAAGTACTATAGCTTTGTGTAAAAAAACAGGCCAAGTGCCTTTTCTTAGGTTTTCTTTGATGCTTAGTCAGTTTGTGCCGCTATTGGAGTATGTTCACCAAAATAAGGAAGAATTTGTCTTATGTTTGGGCAGAAAAATGATGATTAGAAATGATAGTTTGTATTATGCCTCAGTGCTCAGTTCAGTCGATTGAGCAGATGCGGTAGTGAACGAACAAAATAAGTCAGTAATACTGTGCATCAGTGAGTAAATCGCTGAATGAGTGATCCAGTGTGTGAAAGACACTATCTGTCTCCTCTTGTCAGAGAGAAAGTCTGTTTTATTCTTTCTTGGCACTTTTCCACTGACACCATGAAGGATGTTCACAGCAAGCAACTCTGAACATCATAACACCAGCCTCTCCTACATAATCACGCCGCACTTCGCTAGGAATCAATTAACACCCACAACCGAACACCTAAATCTTGGTTTCAGCACACTGGCAGTTTGAGTACAGCACATTAAGTGAGTCACGTAATAGTTGAGATGGGACTCTAAGTTCCTGAAGTTCATCTGAAATCTTATTTCTGTGTAGGTACTTCTTTTGAATAATTACTTTGTGACCATTTAAAAAGTAATTCAATCTATAAAGTGTTTCTATTACACAAAAGGGTTCTTTATAGTGGGAAAAGATTGTTCTTCACACTATAATTTATTTTTATTTTTAAAGAACTGTTCACAAAAATATTTCTTTGGGAACCCAAAAAAGGTTCTTATATGGCATCAGTGTGAAAACCCATTTTGAAACCTTTTTTTCTAAGAGTGTGTAGTATGAATGCAATCCAGACATAAAATGTGCCATGTACAGTGTCAGTTGCTTTGCTTCACTGCCATTGACAAATCCTCACTTGTGGCCTCATGGAACAGTAATGTGTCCCTGGATGCTTTTCACATTTGCAGGGTTCTTCTTTCATAGTGGTGAACATGAACTATAACTACAAAACAAAGATCATTTTTACATTTCCATTTGTTCCAATAGCAAAATAAAAATGTTTATGCGACTTTTCAAAAGAGGAAGAAAATATTGATTTCAATTACGTTGATCGAAAGAGAGAAAGATGTCAAATTTACAGTCACTTCCTCGTTTATTCTATTGTGATCAGAGAAACTAATATTTTTCAACTTTGAACCATTTGCTTCACTAAATTATTGGCTCTAAGTCTTCGAAACATGCCTGCTATTCAGGGGTGCGTTTCCCGAAAGCAATTATGGTCGCAAGTTCCATTATTACCAATAGATTTTAATGGAATTAAAACCATGGTTAGCTAACGATGTTTTTGGGAAACTCAGCTATTTACTCAAATATTTGATCCCCTGCTGATTCTGTATGTTTGTCCACTGACTAAGAATTTATCAGTCTATAATTTTGGTGGTAGATTTATTTTAACAGTCAGAGACAGAATAACAACAAAAAAATCCAGAAATCCACATTTCAAAAAAGTTATAAATGGATTTTCTTTTTAATGAGTGAAATAAGTAGTTGATCCACTATCAATCAGCAAGATTTCTGGCTCCCAGGTGTCTTATACAGGTAAGGAGCTGAGATCTCTTAAAGGGAGTACTCCTAATCTCAGCTTGTTCCCTGCATAAAAGACACCTGTCCACAGAAGCAATAAATCAATCAGATTCCAAACGCTCCACCATGGCCAAGACCAAAGAGCTGCCCAAGGATGTCAGGAAAAGATTGTAGACCTACACAAGATGGAATGGGCTACAAGACCATCGCCAAGCAGCTTGGTGAGAAGGTAACAACAGTTGGTGCGATTATTCACAAATGGAAGAAACACAAAATAACTGTCAATCTCCCTCGGACTGGGACTCCAAGCAAGATTGCTTGGTTTCAATGATCATGAGAACGGTGAAGAATCAACCCAGAACTATATGGGGAGGATCTTGCCAATGATCTCAAGGCTGCTGGGACCATAGTCACCAAGAAAACAATTGGTAACACACACTACGCCGTGAAGGACTGAAATCCAGCAACGCAAGGTCCCCTTTTCAAGAAAGCACATGTACAGGCCCGTCTGAAGTTTGCCAATGATTTAGAGGAGAACTAGGTGAACGTGTTGTGGTCAGATGAGACCAAAATCGAGCTCTTTGGCATCAACTCAACTCGCCGTGTTTGGAGGAGGAGGAATGCTGCCTATGACCCCAAGAAAATGGGTCGTGAAAATGGATCGTGGATGGGTATTCCAGCATGACAATGAAAACACATGGCCAAGGCAACAAAGGAGTGGTTTAAGAAGAAGCACATTAATGTCCTGGAGTGGCCTAGCCAGTCTACAGACCTTAATCCCATAGAAAATCTGTGGAGGGAACTGAAGGTTCGAGTTGGCAAACGTCAGCCTCAAAACCTTAATGACTTTGAGAGGATCTGCAAAGAGGAATGGGACAAAATCCCTTGTTCATCATGTTTTGCGAAGGGGTCAAATAATTATTTAACTCATTAAAATGCAAATCAATTTATAACTAAAAAAAATCTGCCTCTCATTGTTAAAATAAACCTACCATTAAAATTGTAGACTGATCATTTTTTTGTCAGTGGGCAAACATACAAAATCAGCAGGGGATCAAAAAAACATTCCCCACTGTACCTGTTATTTTATTCATTTGCTTCTTTTGTTTGTTTTATGGAGAGCTTAGTTAATCAGACCAAAAAGAGACTAATAACTGCAACCCTTCCTTTTTAACATACAAATCTGTCATTAAGAGTGTATAAAACTGACTTATGCAGCACCATTAACTAGTTTTCTGTAATTTAATGCCAATGTAATAACAAAGTACAGTGTTATAATGTACATACACAATGTTGTTTTATACAATTTTATTAAAATTAATAATAGATCCAGTGTTAACAGCTGTGAAAGCATGTCTTCACAGTCCATTGCTTGATTTCTCAGAATCTCACACAAAGTAGAAGGTCATCTTTTCGTCCACTGTTTTAATCCACTGTTTTAAAAATACATTAAATTAGAACTTTTACATACTACATTTTTCAGTTACTATATAGGGAAGTATGCGTGTTCGAATGCCACCATATTAATTCAGTAGTTTGCATTTGTTGTGTCGTGTTTTCCTCTTATTATTTTTGTGCCAAGTTTATTTTTATTTATTTTTGTACTTTGAAACCTGTGGGAATGCCTTTATTTGTCATAATTAATATAGAGTGTCAGACTGTGTCCTCATTTGTCCTCTTTAGATTGTCAATTAAAGAAACATAGAATGACTTTGGAGGTTGAATTAGTTTGATTTGGGTGCCAGACCTGTTCGGACCCTCTACTGTTTTATCACCTATCGGAGCTTAGAATTTCTCCTGGGAGCTCATTATTTCAAATTCTGTTTGGCTGTGCCACAACAAACAATATGCATGTGTGCACGCCCGTATGTGTGTGTGAGAGTCTGCCAGCGGTGAAGCAGCAAGTTGGCCCAGGTTCTGCTTTTCTGATTGATCTTCAGGTGACAGGCTGTGTCAGGGGGCTCATCGCCAGCCTGTCAGCGCCTCACCTCCCTTCCCTCTCCTCTATCCAGTCCCTTTCCTTCCTCTCTCTCTTTCTTGTCCTCTCTTCTGTCATCCTGCCAGAGATCAGGAGCAGCTGCTGTCCCAGGGGTCCAACTGTCTCCTAGATGCTTCTTCTCTTACGCTAGCCAAACAGTTAAAGAACTGTTTGCGTGCGTGGTTTTTATGTGATTTGCGGAATTTTGGCACAAAAAACTTTCTTGTTCACTAACCACTTGCAATCCAGTTTAGCCAGGTGTTAAGTGTGCTTCACTGTGAGTATTTAAATGAAGTCATTATCATTATTTTCTGTGCAAACACACCTCCTTTCTATGCAAACGTAAATAGATTATATAGATTATGACTATTTGCCTGGTGGGTATAACATTGTGCTATTAAACTGAATTAAAAAATATTTCTGTGTACATTTTATATTGGTTGTGGCAGCAGTTATTGGTGAAGTCAGTTGTGCAGTATTAGTTTGGAAGCACATTGTTGTTCTGCACGTTTGCTTTTTGTGTGCGATTACGAAGACTGAACGACCAAATAAAAAGACCTCTAGACTCTTTATCTCAGAAAATTCAATCCAGACGGCAAACTAATGTAATATTTTGAATTACTTTTATTTTTATATTTTCAATTTTCAATTTAGTTTAAGTGTTAGTACTTTAGATATGTGCTTGTCTTTTTTTTTTTTTTTTTTTAGTGGGTATTTAAACTTATTCATTACATTTGTTAATATTTAGTTTTTCATAAAATATTTATATTTTTTATTTCAGCTTTATTTAAAGTTATGTTACATAGTTATTTAAAACTATGTTTAGAAGTTTTCGTTATATCTGAAAACACTGCAACATGTGAATTGTGTTCATAACGTATTTGTTCTATTATCTAATTTGCATAATTACTGTAGTGAATTAGGCACCACGAATGAACGGTGCTATTAAGTGGGCAGTTCATTTTTAGTAAATGCTGAAGTGTCTGCTCAATCACACATGCACACACTCCACGCGTGCTTCAGGACATTCAGTGACCTTCCGTGTCGTGTATGAGTGGCCCAAACTGCGCCACAGTTAATGACTGGCTCATTTACACTGTCTCTGTTTTAATGAAGTATTAACATGCGCTCAGAGAGTAATTACAGGTCCGTTCCCGTCGGGCTTGTCAGACTGTACCAGGGAGTGCAGATGGAGGAAGGGTCAACTATTCACAGACTCTTATATGCTAATCAATATGAGTCCATTTACAATAAAGCTTAATTTGCAAAGCCATACAATAAGCAGCGTTATAATTTGTCAGCAGCATTACTCTGATGTTTTTTGGTTCACGCCAGCAACAGATTGTAGCCTGCGGCATCTAATGTCTCAAAAATGTGTTTTATTATTTGCTCTTTTTAATTAATTTTACATTTTGACGCTTTGCAGTGAGTGTGAGAGTTTTAAATAAAAGGTTTTACTGCTGGAGGTGCAATATTTACATATTTTGCAGCGTGATTTTGTTGTTATTGAATGGAATCAGCCTTGCGTTTCTCCCCAGGATCATCTGAGCATATTTCAACGTTGTTTCGCTGCATTGTGTTGTCATCAAAGCAGGAGATGGCCTTTATTCAAATCAAAAGCTGACATGACCATTCTTTAGTGAATCAGAGAGATCCACTTCTAAAATAAGAAAAGAGGAGCCTCTGTTATCTACAAGAAGATTCAGCGGTCCCTCTCACTCAGGTTTCCTCTGAAACAAACTGTCTCCTGAAGCTCTGCAGTGCCTTTTTGTCTCTGCACTCCCGTGACACTGCGCTCCCCTCCTTTTCTTCCTGTCCTCTCGGCAGAGGCTTTAATCCTATGCGGTGTGCACTACCCATGGACCGGGTGGCTGTCATCTTCTAGCTTTGTGTTTGTAATGAGAGGGCAAGATGTTGTCTTTGATCTGAGGTGCTTAAGTCTTACTGCATGCTACCTCGTGTAAGGCTGGGGATTTGCAATTATGTGTGTTTAGATCATTTGCTCGCCTTCCCTGACCCCTCCTCCACACACATGCTTCCTGTTCTTTTACTATTTACCATTCTTTTTATGGCCTTATCTCATTTAGTCTCACCTCATCTCATAGGTAATCCTATGTCTTCTCATCAAGTTCTTTTCACTTCTCTTTACCTTTTATCTCATGTCTCTTCATGTCTCAACTCTCATATCTCGTTCTGTCATGTCTTCTTGTCTCTTCTCAGCTCATCCTGTATCCTTTTCTTTGTCTTCTAGTCACATCCCATGCTGTCTTTTCTTATCTAGTGTCATCTGTTTTCTTCTTCTCATCTAGTCTTCTCTGTCGTCTAGTCTGTATATTCTGTCTCTTCTCATTTAGTCTCGTTTCATCTTTTCTCATTACTGTCATCTAGTTTCAGTTGATAATGCCATCTTATCTAGTCATAGTCTGTTAATTCGGTTCTCTTCTCGTGCAGTCTCATCTCATAATTTCTCTTCTTCTCTTTGTCATCTAGTCTCAGTTCATTCTTTCATCTCATCTAGTCTCATCTCATCTCTTCCCTTGTATTCTCCTCTCTTCTTCTGTCATTTAGTCTCACTTCATCATTTCTCTTTTTATCTAGTCTCATCCTTTATCATTTAGTCCTCTTTTCTCTGTCATCTAGTCTGTTTATTATGTCTTGTCTCATTCTCATTTAGTCATTTAATCTCAGCTCTTCCCATCTAGTCTCCTCTCTTCTTTGTCATCTAGTCCCCGTTGTTTCATTTTCTTCTCATCTAGTCTCATCTAATATTTTCTCATTTAGTCTTCTCTTCTCTGTTATCTAGTCTCAGTTAATTCTGTCTTGTCTTATTGGTCTCACTGAGTCTCAGTCCATCCTGTCTCTTCTCATCATGTCTTTTCTTGTCTCATCTCTTCTCTTCTTGTCTCTTCTCTCTTCTCCTCATCTCGCCTCATATTATCTGTCATGGGTCCAGCACTATAACTTCTCTTCCTCTTCACATCATCAGTGTCCCCTGAGCCAGTGAAGGTGATAGAGTCATAGACTGTAATAGTGTCAGTAGGAACTGCAGGGACATCTCTATTAACCTTCTGCTGAAGGACTGCACGTGCCGGGACGCAGAGTGACAACACTGCAGACCTTTTTTCACGACTTTCGCACGATCCCAAAAAGTGCCCCTCCTGGGATCTGAAGCACAATAGCTGCTGGGATTTGCTCTCCTAAGCATGAACTTTTGCTGAATTGAATTACTTGGCCCAGAAGTTGGCAGAATTACCTCAGTGCTTGTTAATGAGGCCTGACGATGTTGTTTTACTTCCTATGGGCATCATTAGGTTGTTTAGATTTGACAAGGGACCTGTGCTTGGCAACTTGATAAGAAGCACTCATATTGGTGAATTAACTCGAACATTTTCTCTTTCATTGCAGGAATTCTCTCTGCTACGATTGGACGATTTAGCTGATCAACGAGTCAACGTCGTCGGTTTTTCAGTCTTCAACAGGACACATCCTTACTTTCAGGACTTTGTTCTCAGCCTCAATCGATCCTGGCAGGAGAACTGTGATCATGCTCCTTTTGCAGGAACACCAGTAAGGCTGATAAACTATTAGTTAAAAATGTTTTGAATATGCAAGATTAAATCAATGTTAAAGGGAATAGTTCACCCAAAAATGAAACTTCTGTCATTAATTACTCACCGTCATGTTGTTCCAACCCGTAAGACCTTCGATTATCTTCGGAACACAAATTAAGATATTTTTGAAGAAATCCGAGAGCTTTCTGACCTTGCATAGACAGCAACGTAACTACCATGTTCAAGGCCCGAAAGGCAGTAAGGACATTGTTAAAATAGTCTATGTGACTTCAGTAATTCAACCTTAAATTTATGAAGCTATGAGAATAATTTTTGTGAACAAAGATTGGAGAATTTCTTCTCTTACATGATAGTCTCCGCCAGGCTTTCATGAGAGTACCATGACGCAAAAAGTATTCGTTAAGCTTCGTAACATTACGATTGAACCACTGATGTCACATGGACTATTTTAATGATTGTATTACTACCTTTCTGGGCCTTGAATCTTTTAATTGTGTTGCTGTCTGTGCAGGGTCAGAAAGCTCTCAGATGTCATCAAAAATATCCTAATTTGTGTTCCGAAGATTTTCTGAAGTTCTTACGTTTAAAACGACATGAGAGTGAGTAATTAATGACAGAATTTTATTATTGAAACTGAAGTGAAATCAGTTTCCTTCTTTCTTTCATGAAACAGAAAAGGAGATGTTAGGCAGAATGCCCAAGCAGACAATTTTAATATCATGAAAGTAGATGTAGAGTGTCCTTATGAACTCAAAAAAAAAACATCGTAAAACTATGAAAGTAATCATGTTTACATTGGGTTACTCTTATACTTTTTTGCTCATTTTGGAGCTTGAAATCATAAATTCACTTTAATTTAATGGAAAAAGCAACTTGGACCTCCATCCCAACATCTCATATGGGTTTTTACTGAAAAATGGGAGGTGTAACAACATGAGGGTGAATAAATAATACAAAGTGTACATTTTGGGTTGAACTATCCTTTAAAATGGTCTCCTGTTTATGTCTAGTACATATTGTAAAATAAGTCATTTATTTGCAACAAGGATGCTATGTTAATTAATTTGGAACAGCCTACTACTCATGTCCTCTTGCTCACCTTGAAGCTGAGGCTATGGCTGTATAATTCATCACACAAAGTCACATATTCACCCTGAGGAATACACACACCCTGCATGTTCACGTCAGCGCAGTTATTTCCGTCACTTTGGAAATGAAAACATCTGTATAATGTATAATTCCTGATCTCGGTCCCAGTTTGTACTCCATCAAACATCCAGGGAAGCTAATAAAAAGATCAAAGATCGATCGGTAACATTTCTTTATCTGATATATGCAAGCAAGTCGAAATAATTAATTTTACATTTTTGTATTCTAATTAAAGCTGAAGGAGGAAGACTTTTGAAAAATAAATGCTTACTGCTTTTAGAAACTATCCCTGGTTGCACTTCTCATTTAATTAGGCCTAATCTTTAATTAATCAGACGATGGTTTGTAGTCTGGCTGACAGATGAGAGAGAGAACAGGTCTAAACCCCACAGTGAGACTCAACTCTGTGTTGCACACTGGCCTAGAAATACAAAGCCTTAAAAACTAGCTTAGCCGAAGGTTTTTGATGTGGGAGACACTAACCAAACCGATATTTAAGCCCTGGACTTCATTAGCCAAAGACTAGACTGGCTAGTCTGTGCAGAGCTTAACCAGCGAACCTGCATATGTATGTGCCTCAGTCGGCAGCGCACACACTTTGTCATTCAGCATTCGCCTAATGAGAGCAGCCAGGACGTTTCTCTGCATGTGACCAGAATAGTTACACTGTTTTTTGTTTCTACAGAAAGGAGAGAAACGTAGTCAACAAAATATACACAGACTGCTATTTTAGTCACAAACACATTCAGTCTTCCCTCACGACACATACACACGCACATCTCCACCTCATCTAAGCTGCTGTGCTGTTCCATAATGCAGCATAGCATATCCTCATTACAGAAAGCTTTAGCACCATAATGGATGTCAGAGGGAAAGGAAACTCCACTGCCTTTGCTGGAGTGCATTAACACGCCATCTGATGTAATTAAAGTGGTCAGTAATTCAGTTCCAGGGGGCTGAAGGGGCAAAGGAATTGGTGGTTGTATCACAATGATCAACGATGAAATGTCTGAATGATTTAATGTTCTGCATGGCCAAATGCATGCAGACAACCAAACACCAAAACAGTTGTTTTTTCAGCATTATTGTACAACCGCAGACATTGATACTTTTTGATAGGTTTTTCACTCATCTTGAGATGCTTTCCAGTAGATATTAAAACATGGATTCAGGAATTTACTCCCATTCAAATAAGAGCATCAATGAGGTCAAAGAGGCGGTATTTCATGTGTGTGTGTGTGTGTGTGTGTGTGTGTGTGTACCTACATAACATATTTTGGGGACAAATTTGTACCCAAAAGTTAAGCTAAACCTGACAAAATATCAAAAACCTCCCTTTGGGGACGTGAGGGGTAGATTTCTCTGTAGGGTTGATGTAAAATATACTTTTGTACAGTATACAATTAAAGACCATTATGCCTGTCCCCATTTATACATGTCCCCATATTAGAATAAAAAAGAATGACAAATATATTGATCAAATAAATGCAGCCAATATCTCTAATAAATGAAGCTCAATATCTAAAAACTGCTCAGAATGCAGATAGAACTTATAATTCCAAGGCAGCGAAATCTTAAGTTTTAAATAGTTTTAGAGTAAATATTACAGACTTTTTATTAAATACTATTTAATTACATACATAAATATTTTTCTGGTATATTTTCTACTGAGTTCATGTGTTTTATTTTCAGGGAACATACATTTCAGCCAATAAATCCCTTTGGATAAAATGCATATTTATTTATATGCCTGAATAGCTAAAAGCAAATCAAAAGCTTTGTCAGCATACTTTTGGCCATGAAGTGTGTATCTATCTAGGTTAGCAGCATATAGCTGGATTGAACTGCTTTCTGTTTGCTTGGTCTATGTTTACTTTTATGTGTGTGTGTGTTCCAGCTTTCGTCAGCGCTGCTGTTTGATGCAGTACACACGGTGGTGGCAGCCGTGCAGGAGCTGAACCGTAGCCAGAACGTAGGAGCCACTCAGCTCTCCTGCAAGTCCTCTAAGATCTGGGAGCATGGCACAAGTCTGATGAACTACCTGAGGATGGTAAGAACCGCAGGGAGAGCCCACGAGCTGCCAATCATCTCACCTGCTGCCTTTGCAGGCTCATTCATCATTTAGTTTTTGCTCTCTGTACCACTGCGGCCCACAAACCCTCGTCAGAACTGCAGCCTTCAGCAGAATCTGTGAAACCGAGACATTGTGTATTACTCGGCCATTAAAGATTAACGGTCATCAGCTTGTCATTACTGAATCATCCCATGCATGACATATGGCAATCTATAGCCACTTCCTGCATTGTGCGAACACTTCCAGTGAGGAGCTCTGCCGTCCTCGTAGCTCTATAAATCGATACAGCACTGAAGACTTTTGTGGCTGTGATCGGATGATACCTACAGGCGTTAACATGCTGTTTCTCTCTCCGGATAGGTAGAGTTGGAAGGTCTAACAGGCCACATCGAGTTCAACAGCAAAGGCCAGCGCTCGAACTATGCCCTCCGGATCATGCAGAGCAGCAGGGATGGCCTAAGGCAGGTAAAGTAACTCTCAGCCACATCGGCCTATCAGCCAGAGGTAAAACTCGCCATTATCTGTGTTTATGTTTCTGTCTGCCAGGAACACAATGAGATTTCCTGGCTGTGGTCACATGGATGTCGTTAAAGGTGTAGAAATCCTCTAAAAGCACATTGTTTTTTCCCCAGTCCTCAATCAGAACGCTTGATCGTAAACGTGTAGGAAGGAAACGGCTAGACCGACTGTGATGGAATTATTGTTATTTAGTACTTTCATGCTCCTGTGATTTTTATCGGCAGGTTTGGATGTAGATTGAATTGTTATTGTGACATGAAGCGGGGGCTCTCGCAGGTGTTCCATCTGCCTCTAGTAAGCAGAAAGCGAGTGTTTGGGAATTTAAACAGACAGTTAACCCAAAACTAAAATTCTGTCATCATTTACTCACCCTCATGTTGTTCCAAACCTGTATAACTTTTTTTTATCTTCTAAATACAAGTTAGAAGATATTTTTAATGAAACCTGAGAGATTTATGTCACTCCTTTGAAAGTGACAGAAAGATTGCAAAGGAAATCATGTGAACTGAGCAGTTCAGTCCAAGTCTTCTGAAGAGACACGATTGCTTTAGATGATGGACATGTTTAATGTAGGCTTTTATTTGCATATAAATATTGATCATTGCACATCTTAGAGCACATCAGTTATGGTAAATGGAAGCTTAAATGTTTTTCAAGGAATGAACCGCATTGGTTCTCTCGCATCAAGCAACTTCATGAAAATATAAAAACAATTTTGTGGAACATAATTTCAGTAGAGGGGTGGAAATCTCTCAAGTTGTATTACAAATATGTTCATTTGTGTTTCAAAAGAGGAACAAAATTCTTAAAGTTTTGGACCGCATGAGGGTGACAGTTTCAAGAGTTTGCCTAGCCATTCATTCCTGATGGACTGCTGCTTATACAGGCTCGTTAATGATGATTGTCAGGACTGAATGATTAGGCTCCTCCTGAACCTGTGTTTGGAACTTCATATAATTAAAGGGTAGGCTACCTGAAAAGTCAGAATATTCTTCGTCCACTATTAAAATAGAGTTTGAGAGCATAGTGACAATATGATGTCTCTGTTTTTTGAATGCCTTCTTGAATGTTTTTTTGGTCATGAGCCTCCTCTAAAGCCATTTCAGATGTGTACATGCAGTTTCGTAAAAGTACTGGTTTTGTGTTGCACTCCACCCGATGAGATTTTATTATTAGTTTACCATCGAAAAAGCAATAAGCAACACATTTTTTAATTCACAAAGCATTATTATAAAATAATCATCTTAAAGGATAATCTTTTTGAAGATGTGCTTAGTCTGTGCTCAGAAAAAGGAATTTTCAAAGAGGACTACCTACCTACTCTAAAGTTATTTTGTTGTTGTTTATTTGTTTGTTTGTTTTGTTTTTTGATAATTTACCTACTCTAAAGTTATTTTATTGTTGTTGTTTGTTTGTTTGTTTGTTTTGTTTTTTGATCATTTACCTACTCTAAAGTTATTTTATTGTTGTTGTTTGTTTGTTTGTTTGTTTAGTTTTTTGATCATTTACCTACTCTAAAGTTATTTTATTGTTGTTGTTTATTTGTTTGTTTGTTTTGTTTTTTGATCATTTACCTACTCTAAAGTTATTTTATTGTTGTTGTTTATTTGTTTGTTTGTTTTGTTTTTTGATAATTTACCTACTCTAAAGTTATTTTATTGTTGTTGTTTGTTTGTTTGTTTGTTTTGTTTTTTGATCATTTACCTACTCTAAAGTTATTTTATTGTTGTTGTTTATTTGTTTGTTTGTTTTGTTTTTTGATCATTTACCTACTCTAAAGTTATTTTATTGTTGTTGTTTGTTTGTTTGTTTGTTTAGTTTTTTGATCATTTACCTACTCTAAAGTTATTTTATTGTTGTTGTTTATTTGTTTGTTTGTTTTGTTTGTTTTTTGATCATTTACCTACTCTAAAGTTATTTTATTGTTGTTGTTTATTTGTTTGTTTGTTTTGTTTTTGATAATTTACCACTCTAAAGTTATTTTATTGTTGTTGTTGTTTGTTTGTTTGTTTTGTTTTGATCATTTACCTACTCTAAAGTTATTTTATTGTTGTTGTTTATTTGTTTGTTTGTTTTGTTTTTTGATCATTTACCTACTCTAAAGTTATTTTATTGTTGTTGTTTGTTTGTTTGTTTTGTTTTTTGAATGTGCACATACCACTTAAATTAATTTAATAACAGTGTTTTTATGTTGCGCTCCATTTGACATTTTGAGGTTATTTTTGGAACGTTTGTTTTTATCAAAGATGGAAACACAACACTTTTGAATTCACAAAGGAAGGCTATGAAAGAATCAGCTTAAAAGATTGAAGCTAGGCCCCTTTTTTGCTCAGAAAAGATTCCCTGAAGGACTACCTGACACAAAAAGGGTTGAAGCGTTGTTTGTCCTGCATTGTGGCAGTGTGCTGTTCTTTTGTTATTTTTTGAGTAATATAATTATTCTTAGAATAAAAATTACTCATAGTGTTGTCATAGAATAAATATTTCCATCCATTTTCCCACAGCAGCACCTCTGAAGTTAAGTGAGTTTTCCTGCTTTGCCCCAAGCTGCGTCCAGCAGCACAGTATGATCGCTTTCCAACTTAAAACAGCCATTTAGTATAAACCGAGCTGACGGCTGACTGTTGTTAGCGTTGGCTGTTTCTGTATATGACGGCGAGAGAGCTGAAGGTTAAAGCGCTGTCAAACAGCAGCCTGGTTTCTGAGTGACAACGCATTTCTACAGCCTTTGTGACCGTCACCTTGTGTCACTCACATACACTTTTTTATTGCTCTTTTAACCTTTTGAAACACTGTCAACTTTCTCCGTCAACTGCTGCTGTACAGCGAGCTCTGTGATTCGTGATGGACAGATGGACAGTCGAAGGCCACTTTGTTCACTATTCCAGTCATAACAGCATAGATTGGACTGGCAGCTGGTGCTCGCGCCCAAGCTTATTAGTTTCACAAAGACGTCACTGTTTTTCTAGAGAGTAATATCCGCTGTCTCAATTTAATGTAATGCATCTGTCGCTACCCTGGCCCGGTCCTTTCAGCACTGCTGTGCGGTCCAGCTGGACAGCAAAGTTCATGCGAACGTCACCTTGCTGTCCTAACGCAGCTCCCCTCTGCACATCATTCTCTATATGTGTTGTGCACTTGTTGTGAAAAAACAGAGCATAGTGGCAGAGCTCACAGTGTCTCTTTCCCTTAATGATAGACATTCACCCACAAATCCAAGCAGAGGCTGTTTTCATTTAATGCGTATGAGTGTGAAAATACAGCGGATGTGTTTGGATGGAATACTGGCATTCTGCATAGTTTACACTTTATACTGCTTTTGAATAGTGTGATCACTATGTGCATGTTTAATGCAGTGGTGCCAAGGGATAGATCACACAAAAATGAATTTTCTCCCATTATTTACATTGCATCATGTTTTTGTTCCAAACCTGTGGGACTTACTTTATTCTGTGGAACATAGAAGATGTTTTGAAAAATGTGTCAGTGACTTTCAATGTAATATATACTGTATAGGGCATACTGTATAGATTACAGCTTAATTTTGAAAATGTTGAAGATCCATTTACTTTTAGCAGTTTGATAAAATAATAATGACTCAGGAAATGACTGATATTATTTTTGATTCCTCCATCGCTCTGGAGATGGAAGGTCAAGTTGATTGTATTGCATTGTGGTTTTCAAACTTGTCCTGCAAGCACCCCTGCCCTGCACATTTTGCATGTCTTTCTTATCAGACACACACTCATCAGCTCGTTAGTAGAGACTGCAAGGCCTGATTTCGGTGTGTCAGACATACAAAATGTGCAGGGCAGGGGTGCTTGCAGGACAGGTTTGCAAACCACTGCATTATGGGATACAGCATTCTGTGTGCAGTGTTTGTTCTGTTGTATTTTGCACATTATGGCAAAAGGCATGTAAGTATTAAATTAGCATATTGCACACTGCATGAATAATTAGAGTTGTATGCTATACCAAGCATAACCAATAGTCAGGTACTTGGAATGTTTTTTTTTATCCTATAAATCTGAAATTACACATTTAAAAATATATTAGTGCTGTCCAAAAATTGTAATAATGTAAAAACAATTATTTTGTTTAAATTTATTTCATTTTAAAATGACCATTGACTTCAATTGTATGGACAAAAACACTGAGAAATCTTAAAATATGTTCCACAGAAGAAGAAGAAAAAAACAAGTCCTGCAGGTTTTGAATGACATGAGGCGGAGTAATTTCATGAAATGTTAATTTTAGGGTGTACTATCACTTTAAGGAAAAAGACCCACCAAATGTCTCAAACTAACATAAACCCAAAATGTTACTTTAAACTATGCTTCTATAGTTTCTCAAGCAGCCTCCATTTTAATATTAATAAATGATATACAGTATAATATGGGGTAAAAGTAACATTTATGGTTCTGTTATTGGTTCTTCAGCTTTACTGAAGGAGCTGTGTGAATACCTAAGCTGAAAAAGGTTAGGAAAACTGTGGTAATGTACATAAATGAAAAGTGATGGCTACTATCCTGAGACAGTTTTGCTTTTGTTTTGTGTGTGATTTATGCTGTCAATATCCTGAGATATTTAAAGCAGAATGCTTCTAAACGCTGCGTCTCAGATTAGCATCTTTTAGAGCTATACGGATGCCTTGGCAACAAGTCTTGAGTGAAGCTGCCAGGCTTTATACAAAGACATGTGCACACATGCATGCACACATTCTCGAATGCACATGCTTTCTCTTTCTACATCATATACTGACAGATGCTTGTTGCTCATAGCCGTTTCGGAGGCTACATCAACACCCATACCTACTGGGAATCCGTGAAGCTTTCCAGAGACGCTGGACAAACAGAAAAAGATGGAGCGTTGTGACGGAAAGTGGTACAGCTCTGAGAGCAGTGTCAAGTCTAGATTTATCCATCATGTCCTGGAGCAGTTGGCAGAGCCAATCATAGCCAGCGGGCATTGAACAGATTGGCCCACATGTATACATACGCTTCCCTTCTGGAAGCTGGTATGGAGGGAGGAGAGGGAGGTGTGAATATGAGGTGGACCAGCACACACTATTGGCACTTCTAAATTGAATTTCTCTGGCAAGCATCTCACATATGTGAACTGTCCCGTATTCAACCAGCACTGCAATTTCACATCAGTTTCAGCTCGAAAGATGTATATCAAACCCAGCTGGGATGACAAGATGGCTGCAGCACTTTTTGTGCAGGTGTCTTTAAACCAAGCGTGGTTCTAGCAGTATGCCGGGCCTATCTGTGTGCCAGTAGTTTAAGAGAGCTTGTGTAACATTTCAACACTTCTCTGATTATTTTACACACTGCCAACACTCTCAAATGCTGATATGCTTCTGGGTTTTAGAAAATATTCCAAAACTAATTATTCAGTGATTTGGGCAAAAACACCTCACAATATTAATTTAATCAAGAGATCTGGTTTAATTATCAGTTTCCAAGACATGGGGGTTCTATCTGTCCGTCCGTCCTTCATATCGTTATATCGTTATATAATTCTATCTTTCTGTCTGTCCTATTATTGGTCCATCTATTGAGAATTCTTTAATTCTCTGTTGTTCTTTCGGTCTTTCTTTTGTTAGTTCTATCTATCATTAAATTAGTCTATTTGTTGTTCTACATTTTGTGGCATGGTTTTCTCTCTGTCAGGGTATTTCAATATTTTAGTGAATAAAAGTCATGCAGAGCTATTTCTTTTTTACATGAATATATCTATAGATGTCAGGGGATGCATGGCCCATAAAGCCCTTTTAGAAGTTTTGCATTAGTGGGAATCTGTGGCTTATATCTGAACACTTGTTTTAAATGGAGCAAAGATGGATCAATGTTCATAGGACAAAAGGCTTTAAACATTATTGGACATTAGACTTTCAGTCAATGTATTGTTTTTGTCCCACCTGGAAGCTTGGCTTCTCTGTATAATGATCGGGAAAGTCAAATGAAACTGAATAATGAAACTCCGGTGTGTGTGAATGACAGCATTTCAAATGTAAAAGCACTGCTGTTGAAATCAGAGTGCTCATGCAGCCTCAAAAATACAGATGCAGTTATTACAATCTGTCATAACTGATTTATTTTAGCTTTTATAATCCAGTATTTTGCCTGTTGGGTTTTTTATGCACTGAAGTTTTGAGCGTGTTCAATTATTTAGCCAAGTAAATTCACTATTTAGTGCATGGGCAGTTTGAATAAAAAGCAATAAAGGAAGGTTGTGATGTCACAAAAATACCTGGAAGAATAATTCACCGTGGGATCTCTTGAGATTTTCTTGTTTGTTTGTTTTGGAAGCAGTTCTTTTTTATTGTATATTTGTAATTAGTAACCACACAAGAACATTGGGGGTTTAAGTGTGTGTAGTTTGTGTTGTAGAGCAAGACAAAGTATCATCAGCTTATGTTTACCACATACCTTACACATAACTTATTACTCATTCATTGAAAAACCTCATAATAAAAACCCCAGAAGAATCCATGGTGAATTATTATTTTATGTTTTGAAGTCATAGCTACTAATTAGTTAATTAGATGGATTACAGTTTTTATTGATAAATAAATAAATATTCTACTGTATGTGATAATCTGGTTATGTCATTTTCCTGGTTACAATGTCAAAACTTAAATGTAAACACTAAAATCGGATATTAAAAATATCCAAAAATAATTTCATCTGCACATTGACTGCCTGTTTTTCTACAAAACAAGATCTGATTAACTCATTACACAGTGATTTAAGGGAGCGATCATGCTTGATAACTAATTCAAGTGCTCAAATTAACTTAATTTGATAACTTCATCATCTTGGATTTTGGAGAACAGTGGATGAAACCAAACATTACTTTTTGGTCCAGTGATAATTTGGCTTTGAATATGAGAGGTTATGGTTTTATTTCATTTATTTTTTATATAAAATTATATATATTTTTTTTTAATTGATTATATATAAAATTGCAGCAGTATAGCAGATGTATAGTGTGGAAACTGTTTGCATTTTTCTTTTAGGTTTCACTGGAACGGATTGCAAAATGTTTGACAGATTGGAAAAGGAATAGATTGGAGAATGTGCTGCAGAGAACATTGCTTGTCATTTTTTGACACTGATACCAACCGCCCAACAAAACAAAATAACAAATTCATCTCATTAACACACACAAAAACAAATAAACTCCTGCTAGAGAACTGGAAATGTTTCCTCTGTTTTAGACCATAATAGTGTGAGCTATTTGATAAAATAGTGGGCATATATCCCACCTGTCTCCATCATATATATGCTGCCTTTTGTTTATTAGCAGCCAGAGATGCAGCTTTTGGAAGCAGTGGCTTGTACATTTCTCTTCATGCTTTCTTAAGTAGTTAGCCCACTTAGCATATAAAGATGTGCCGACATTAAGAAGGTCACCTCCGCCTCGACTGTATTCCTCAGTTTCAGCAGGTCTGATGTTCCCCGTGGCTCTCCCTGTCTGATCTGGCATGTTCTCAGCCATAAGCTCCACCAGTCATCTCCATAAAGAGACCCCATTAAACACAGCCACACCGTTCAGCGCTCAGCTTAGCATCCTCCGACTAGCATTCTCACCCACGCGCTTCCTCTCTCTCCACTAAACAAGTGATGAAAAGACTGTTTAGACTAGTACATATTTTCTAGAGAATGTGCATTCATTCAGGACACCCTGCGTTTATCTTTATATGAGAGCGGGTAATGAGCGATATCAAGCAAGCTAATAAGAAGTCAGTGCTTTGCAACCGTGGGCAGATGGTGTCCTCCACTGGCCTGTGATGGTTTGGCTAAATGGACAATATAATTCAGCCTGTTCTGGGATGAAGATGTCGTACAGAATAGGGAGGACAGAATTTAGACACCTTTTCAGTCTAAAATGGGCTCTGACCAAGGACACGGTTTTCTGTTGTGAGCTTCAGAGATGATGTGGCGTGATCTTATTGACTTTGCCCCACTCCGAATGCTAGATAGTGTAGCCGCTGGGTCCCAGGGGGCAAGCCGAGCGGAAATGCCCTTCAGGATCCATGAGAAAGGAAGCTGGTTAGTTTGGGCACCCCGCCAGCCAGTGTGCCCTAAGAGCAGCGATGCAGGGAAAGCATGTTTGCAGTAACACACACACATGTACACACCATTGGTTAGGTCTGCACAATATACATACATTGAAATAAAATCAATATCTCAATATTGTCAAATTGTGCAGGCTTCGACTGAATAAATATATGCTTTACTGGTTACAAGTGCTGCATTTACACACATGTAGGTTGTGATCGTGTTTCAGTGTCTGAGAACATTTCGGCTCATTATGAATCGAGCTGTTAGTACACAGAAATGCCATGGGCTGCACGCGTGTAAATGAACACATAGACGAGCTTCACTCGGAGACTGACAGGGCATAGTTTTATTTGCTGGAAACCTGTAAAATGAAAGCTGAATGGTTTACCACTTGAAAATAAAAAATGTAAGATAATAATAAATATTAGTGTTGTAATTTTACAGTAAAATAACATTATTCTTATTAGTCTATTTTTTATTTTACAGTATTATTAAAATACATTTCTTGTTTTGTTTAATAGTTTTATTTCCCAATATATTTTATAGTAATATTTTACAGTATTATAACAAAATATTTCTTAGTGTTTAATAATTTTATTTCACAATATCCCAAATAATATTAGTCATTTAACAATAAAATAAAAAATGGTATATGACAGTATTTTACAGTAAAATAAATCTATTTGTATTACTTATTACTTTAAGTATTTCTTTTACAATGTTATTTCAATATATTTATTTTATATATTTTTTTAAATGTCACAATCTATATATTATAATCAATAATCAAAACAAAATCATGACAATTATTAATCATTTTTATAGTCATACTGAATTGGTCAAAAAACATGAGAATGTGGCTTATGAAAAGTCAAGCAGTGAGCAAATTGTCAAAGTTTTTACAAATCTTGCAGCCCAAATAGCATTTCACACTCAAAAATACATTTTCAGAGTGTGTTCCTTGTGGCTCAGTTGTAGAGCAGTGCGTTAGCAGCATTAAAGGTTGTGGGTTCAATACCCAGAGAACACACTGATAAAAAATGTATAGCCTGAATAAGTTCAGGCTATGTTCATAAGTAAGTTGCTTTGAAATGTTTGGATTAAAGCGTCTGCTAATTGCATAAATGTAAATATTACATTTTCAGCGTTTTTTTATGCAGACCTCAAAAAATCACCCCAGAAAACCTAGAATGATTCATTCTTTTTAATATACAGTAGCTATTAATATGACATAGTGAAAATGTTCATATTGTAATATACATCACAGAAAAACTAAATATGTTAGTTTATATATATATATATATATACAGTGGGTACGGAAAGTATTCAGACCCCCTTAAATTTTTCACTCTTTGTTATATTGCAGCCATTTGCTAAACTCATTTAAATTCATTTTTTGTCCTCATTAATGTACACACAGCACCCCATATTGACAGAAAAACACAGAATTGTTGACATTTTTGCAGATTTATTAAAAAAGAAAAACTGAAATATCACATGGTCCTAAGTATTCAGACCCTTTGCTCAGTATTTAGTAGAAGCACCCTTTTGATTTAATACAGCCATGAGCCCTACCAATGATGCAGCTTTTTGAAAAACACACATATTTTTATGCAAAAACAAACACAGGTACACACACACACAAACTTCCAGCCCATTTCCCAGCAGGTCTCAGCCCTGCATCTTTCTCCCAGGGCTTCCAAGAGGCAATTGTCAATTGTCTTTATTTCCCCCATCGATAGCATCGCGGGCTATTAATTAGCCTAAGCTCTGAGGAGCCTAATAGCAGTCAGAAGCCGGCTGTCGGAGCCGCAGTGCTGTTTATTTGTTTGTCCCTCTTGCTGCAGGGGGTTGGCCACTCTTGATGATTTCCTTATTAAGTTTGGTAATAGAAGTAGTTAATCAAGGCCTGAGATTATACCACCTGCAGTGGAGGCCTGGCAGCAGGGAGGAGTAGCTCTTCTACTCTGAAGGAAAGGCTTCAACTGATGGATTTTCTCCTGCTGCGTACAGCCCGCGTCTCCTGTCTCGCATTTGTCCTGCTCTGATTCTCCCCCTCGGCGGCAGAGCTCATCCTCTGAGTAGTTTAGACAGCGTCAGGCCCTGGTCTTATCTCACACTCGCTTCATACACATTAGTGGTGGGGAAGCTTATTTGAAAATGTATAGCTTTGTGAGCTACAGGTCACCCACAAAACGTTTTTTTTTTTACTTTTAATTTTACTTGCTAATTATTTTATTTGCTTTATCAGGTAATATTATTTGAGGATTACTTTTTAGAATATATATATTACTCAAAAACATACAAATTAAAAGGCAAAATGTATTTATTTTGTATTATATGTGACCCTGAAATCATTAGGATGTTAATTAAAAATCATGTTCCATGAAGATTTTTTTTTCCTACCGTAAATATATCAAAACTAAATTTTACACCCTCAGATTCCAGATTTTCAAATAGTTGTTTCTCAGCCAAATATTGTCCTATCCTAACAAACCATACATCAACGGAAAGCGTATTTATTTATGTATTTATTTATTCAATAAAAAAAATGACACTGTAGTGCCACGTATGCATAAAAACACACACAAGAGGATTGATAACCAGCACATTCCTAAGGGGTCGTAAAAGGTTAATACATGAGCCATGATCCGCATTTAACTGGCTGGCTGTGTTCCTGCCCTAAGTCTCCTTGTCTCAGGAGACCCCTAAAAACTAGGAGAGATTTAAGGAAAATATCTGAATGTTCTCCAAAACAGGACAAAAGGACTCTTTATCTGGACATGGCCCAGGAGAACCATTTAACTATAATTCAATAATGCAGGACTGTTTTATGGTGAAACTTTCAAACTGAGCCTCACCAGATTCCCCAGGACGTGACATAATCATGACCCCCGGACAACTCTTCTTTCGCTTTGCTTTTGCCCCCTCTGCAGGTCAAAGGAAATAACTTTTCTGTGTCTCTGCCCAGTGCAAGGAACACCCCAAACTTGTGTTCCTTTATGCAAAAGACATTAATTTATTCCATGGATATTAGAGCAGTGTACTCAAGAAACAATATATATATTAATGTTGCACTCTGACTTTCATATGCTTGGTGGGATTATTTAGAATGTAGGATGTTTTAATCTGTGCCTTAACCTGTATAGTGGAATCGATGCCATTGGTCTTAACCTATAATGGATTACGGTTCCCGGTAAGGTTATAATGTGTTTAGATTCATATAGATGGTCGTGAAAATTATGAATCAGTGGTGCAACAGATTTGGTGATATTATAAATGGGTAAACGTGATAACACTTTATATAAGTATTAAAACTCGTATTATTCGTCACATGGAAGATCACAGAGTAGATTTGGTATGTCCCAAAAGACATGGGCGAGGCTCCTCCCCACAAGAACAATCTGATTGGACGAAGCCTCTAGTAGGCGTACTGAAATCAATCTGTTAAAATGGACAACCACAGCTTTTTAGGCAGTCTGCTTTTTACTTGCTCGCTGACGAACCGGAAGCTGGTCGCGCTGGACCAGCTTAGCCTTACCATCAGGCTGAAGACACCATCTAAAAGAATTCAACACTTCGTCAAAGCAATAACTCGAAACGAACAGCTCAACAGCTTCCGCGTTCCAACAAAGAAACCAAGACCGCCAATCGCAAGAGGGCTTCCCCTGTGACGTCACGCAGCAGCGACATAAGCCATCGGAGATTTCCAGGAAACACGTGGAACGGAAAGATCTTCGGCCAGCTTAACGTGAACGCAAGTAATCAAACAAAATCTCTCTTCTTACTGAACTGATGAATTGATCCGTATGCAAAAGGACTGCAAAGTCTCTGTTCGTGGTCTTCCTCTCGTAAAGTTACAAGATAGAAAAGAGTGCTCTTTAAACTTTCTTCTAACATTACCTACAAAACTTAGAATGTGTGTGTATGTATGTTATGTGTTGTTTGTGTTTTATTAAGTTAGTCCATGTATTGTAGAATAACAGTTAGAAAATAAACCTTGTTTCATTTATAAAGAATGATGTCTTATATATTAAATATTTATATATAATATAAAATATAAGAATATAAATATACACTCACTGGCCACTTTATTAGGTACACCTGTTCAATTGCTTGGCAGCACAAATTGCTAATCAGCCAATCACATGGCAGCAACTCAATGCATTTAGGCATCTAGATGTGGTGAAGATTACTTGCTGAAGTTCAAACCGAGCATCAGAATGGGGAAGAAAGGAGATTTAAGAGACTTTGAACATGGAATGGTTGTTGGTGTCAGACGTGCTGGTCTGAGTATTTCAAAAACTACTGATCTACTGGGATTTTCATGAACAACCATCTCTAGGGTTTACAGAGAAGGGTCCGAAAAAGAGAAATATCCAGTGGGCGGCAGTTGTGTGGATGAAAATGCCTTGTTGATGTCAGAGGTCAGAGGAGAATGGGCAGACTGGTTGGAGATGATAGAAAGGCAACAGTAACTCAAATAACCACTTGAACCCTGAAGCAGATGGGCTACAGCAGCAGAAGACTATATCTATATATATATATGAATAATTAAATATGTTAAACAACACAAATATATCTAATCTCATTTTATTAACCAATGTGTTTGCTGCTGACCTTTGATTATCAAGTTCAATCATAATAATAAGCAAAAATTACTTTAGATAAACTAACAATTTTGCTTCGTTGTTTTTTTTATTGCTGAAGAGTGTTGAACCTTCTTTCTCCTGCGTTCTACTGTACAGACGTGAATTTACTTTTCCTTCAGCCTGAGGTTTATTCATTACACTTTTTGGTGTGAAAGGGCTTTTACATTTGCTATAAATAGAACTTCTTGTATTAAAAACAAACAATCAATCCCTGTTCATATTTAAAATGTTACGCAAAAGTAACTTAACACATTACTTTCCATAATAAGTAACTAAGTAACGTAATTAGTAACTTTTTTAGGGAGTAACGCAATATTGTAATGCATTACTTTTAAAAGTAACTTTCCCCAACACTGATTGCCACACAAAGTGATTGTGATAATTGTAAAGCTGCCATAGGCCTAACAATTGCCATAAGTGATATACATCGATATAGAATGTTGTCATACTATACTGCTATTGTTGGAAAAGTTACAGGATAAGTAACATTTTTAAGCAACCAGGCACTATCGTACTCCTAAAAAATGTAGCTGGTAGTGTCGCTAATTTTCCTTTAATTTCTCCCCAACACTGATACACACTCACAGCAGGTTGTTTTAATACACACACAGCTATTTGAATTTGATTATGTTCGCCTGGCTCTGTTGGCTTGCTCTGTCTTTCAACTGAATTTGTTTACTTGTACTCTCAGCATGAGACCTCATTTATTAGGCCTGTCTGTGTCTTATGTGTGTTTTTATCACAGTGGCTGAAGACAACAGTAGTCTCTAAGCCCCGTTAAGTTTGCACCCCACGTTGAACATTGGAGAGGAGTCAACACTTCCCGACACGCTGGGAGTTAAACTACCAATTCGCTTCTTGTCTTGAAAGATATCATACCACACCAGCTGGTTTGGCATGAGCCTTGCAAATCAACTCGAGAACAGTCGATTTAAACCATAAGGCACAAGTTCCTCACATTTTAAAGTCTTTAAAGAGCTCCGCAGAGTGATATTTTTATTTCCGAAGGACCCATTTCTCACATACTATACAGTTTGGTGCCAGTATAAAACATGTTTCTGACAGAATTTGGAGAAATGGAAGTTGAGGAGCATTTTGAGTACTTCAGCATTATCGCTGATAGAAATCATGAATTACCCGTTTATGTCTTCATCCGGGCGGCAATAAAACTGTCACAGCAGCCATAACATTCCTCTGTAATGTACACAATTTGTGTCAATGTGTGAGCCCGCCTGGGGAGAGCAATAACGTGGATGTGATGAAATATGAAGGAACGTGTCTGTGAACGCTGAATGATCAAGACTCTAGTACTGTAGGAGGTAACTGAATAATAAGATGAGAGATGTGTGGGAGAAAGGAACACACCGTGTGATGGTCTGGTCTCTTAAAAGTGTGTTTTTTTTACCCCAGAGCTATCACCAGGTCCACCATCTGGCCTACCAATCATCCTCTGACCTGGTCTTTAATGGATAATTGCTCAGCCCAGGCTCAACCTTTAACATTGCAGACACGGTGTTCTACTTCTGAGGAGACAGAAACAGAGAGATGAGAGTCTGAAGAGGTCCTGAGAGTCGGTAACGGACTTGAAAAGAAGCTGGAGAGGCAAGCAAGGCTCGTCTCTTTTTAGCACCCGACATTAAAGCCAATATGTTTGTATTCAGTGAGTGTTGTAGTAATTAAAGTGAAGAGGGTTGTGTGAACGTGGATGTGGATAAAGAGTGTTTGATTTTAGACCACAGGGGAATCTTTCTTTGTGTCTTTGCTTCTCTGTTTGAACTAAGTCTTGGCTGTATATTGACAGATTTGATGGATAATTTCAAAGAATAGAGGAAGTCATTCATACAATTAGACACTTTTAAACTTTCTCTATTAAGTTAAGGTTTCCAGCTTTGACATCTGGGAATTTACATGACCAATTTCCACATTCTTCAGGCCGTTTACATCAAAAACGACTTACCACTCACATCAATGCGTAATAACATTTTGTTTATAAGTGTGCATTGCAGTTCTGTCATCTGTTGCTTTAAATGCTCAGGCTCCTTAAAGTCGGGTGGATTCTGATTGGCTGTCTTGTTTTAATTATTCATCCGCTGGAAATGTTGTTTTTAAAAAAATAGTTCTGAATCCAATTATATTATTATTTTTTCATACTATAACTATACAATATTAGAACTATTCTTAAAACAGTTATTTGTGGTTCTAGTTATCAACCTTGGTGTTGATCAACTCTTAAACTGACAAACTTTATTAAATTGGGTTTTTTGATACTGGACTTTTAAGGTTTTATCATAAATAATTATGCATATTCTCTGTTAATGCGTTTGGTCTTGGCAGAATAGCTGCTACGCTGCTGCTGTACCGAGACTTGCTACTGCCAATACATCCAAAGACAGGCTGCTGTGAGCATGTAGAAATACTGCTGTGGCACATAACACATAGTACATGAAAAAAAAAAACATATACCATACATGAAACTACCCTGTAGTAGATCTATACAGGTGGATCTGGGGAAGTGGAGGGATTCTGAAGCGCGCTGCAACTGCTACAGCAACACTAGCCAAGATTAAAATGTTAAGCAGCAAACTCATTGGCTGCTGATGCAAAAAATAAACCAATCAGCTGTGGCTTGTGAATGATAATTATATCAGAGCCTCAGAGTAAGAGCCTCTCTAGAGTTTCATGACAGAACTGTATGTCAGAAATCACTTTTCACACTGTTGTTTATGAAGGGCCAAAGTGCTAAATACTGAATAAACAGCAATATATGATATTGTCAGACGTTATTGTGGCTCGTGGTTGGGAGATTTATATTGTGACACCTAACATATTGTACACTAACAGTTTGTATCTGTCACCAGGAGACAGACACCTAACATTTTGTATCTGTAGCCTGGAATTGAACAAGATTGGATTTCAGGATATTATGGTTTTCATGGCATCAGCAGTGTCTGAATAACACTTCCTGACATCCTCTTTTTATCTTCTTTTCTCTCTCCAATCTTAAAACACTTTAAATGTACTTTTCTGTTTTTACTGTCCAGTCTAAATCTTGTCTAATAAATTATTGTTCTTTAATAATTCATATTTTATTTATAAATAAACAAATGATATATCCTATAAAGTTATTTATTTGTTTTATTTGTATGTTTAATATCATTTCTATTTTTATTTACACTAATTTATAAATGTAACATTTTGAATTTGTTTTATGAATATTAATATTTGTATCGTTTTTTTTTTATTGCCAATGCATTTTAGCCATTACATTTTTGTATATTGGTGCGTTGGCAATATGGTTTGTATAACAGTCATGCTTATAAAATGTTTTAGTCTTGATTCCTCTATTCACCATTACCCATGCACAGCCAGTCAGGACCTTCAGAGAGCTGGAGAAGGAAGAAGCCAGCAGAGATTGAGAATAAACGAGGAATGATGAAAAGGGGACTAGACAGTATGCAGGATTTGGTCTCCTCTCCTTGCTTTCAATGTTCGCATCCGGACAGTGGGAGCTTCGGCAGAGCATTGTTAAGCGTGTGTGGGGGGCGTTTGTAGAAAGCTTTGATGTGAGCTGCGCTTTGGGTGGAGCTTGATGGGCTCTGATCTCCAGTGTCTCCTCATTAAGGGAACGGCCTGCAGCAAGCGGATAATGTCAAATAATGAATGTTGAAATTGGCTCTGCTATTTGGGAATAACAAGAAATGTTTTTATGTTGGCGGGTATGTGCTGCAAATTGAAATTTTGATTGTAGTAAAAGGTCACTTCTTGAAAGGGAGTATACCCACCTGACCTTTCCAACCAGCCTTTAACTCTTTACCCGTCAGCGTATGTTTCCCGCTAATGACTGCAGGTGTGACATTCTCCTCGTTCCACATGAGAGGCGGGAATTCTGGCCTCTGAATATACGGCAATGGGCAGCCATCAAACGAAGCGATGTGGACTTGTTTTTGAGTTGCGGGTCACAGGGTCACCGGGTTGTAAAGAACACTCACAGATTGGTGAGATGACACTTGGCAGTTTGGCGGTGCTCCACACGAAGATAGTGCCATTCAACCACTGTATACACCCACTTCACGTTCAAACTCACTCTTGAGAAACTGGACTCATACACTGATAGTTTGATAGCGGCTTGACAAGTCGCACACTGATACAGTTGCCTCTTTGTCCTATTAGTTTGAGAACTGACTGAAAGGTTGTGGCAGCTCACAAAAGGCGTTCATGTTATCTCTGGAGCTGCAGTGCTTTCTAGGGCCACGCTTGGGCTTATCCGTTGCCGTCTTCTTCCTCTCCTCCATCTTTCTCACACTGTAGTATTGATCTGTGTCGACTTCTTCATGCCTGCATTCACAGACTATACCAGACTCTGCCTGCCTGTTCCAGCCACCCCACTGGTTTTCATTATTGGGTAGATTTGCAGCAAGCAGAATGGTGAAAGCAAAAAAAGGAAGATGAGAGACAGAAATCGTCTGGAGTGTGTGTCGGCACAGCTTAGGTGATAATTGCACATGTAGCCGGCATGGAGCTCTATGATTATTGCTGACAACCACTAACCTGACATTATCAGAAAGTTAAAACGCATGTAGAGTTGTACATTTGTACCTCTTCTTTACTTTTATCCGTGGAAACCTTCCACGGAACTTTCTTTTTAGTATTACAGTGGGAAAACCCTCCTGAGATATAAACCTACAACAACACCTCTGCCGACTAAAGCAGACTGACTGATGTTGAACTTGAGAAGTCTGTCCCTGAGTACATTACGGGCTTTGATCAGGCGTACAGGAGGCTGTAAGTACCATTTGCACAAGGGCCATTCCACTGAATGGGTGCCATTTCTGTTCCCAGGACATAGGTACAAACATGCATAAAAATTAACTATGAAATAAATTGTAATATTAAGCAAAGTGTCCTGCACATTAATCTAACTGCAAATTTAGAATATATAATTTAAACAGTTACCTAAATACTGGTAACTGTAACTATATTTTAAATACCTAAAATACCTAAAACACTGAAAATATTGCATTTGTACATGTCCCCAGTGTCTAACGCTACATTTGAACTTGAAATATAATGTTTAAAATCCTTCGGAAAACATTTTTATTTTGCATTTTTGTGTACCTCCATATCCCATCTGTGCTTTAAATACCTTTATTTCAACATAAATGTATAATATTTTGGATAAAATATCCCCCTAAAAACAGGAAAATTCCACAAGACACATTTTTAACATAATATTGCAACTTTGAAAAATGCATCTTTTTCTCAAAGTTTTGGTCTTCTATCCACACATAGACAATGCTTTTGCCCAGAGAAAACCTATGGTTGTTCCTGCATTTTATATTATATTCCTGCAAGTATGACAGAAAATGTATATGAAATTTCTGTCCTTTGGCAATTATGTATTAGACTCATATATGAAATGGCGTTTGAGTGTGAGCTGCGCTATAAGAAATCAAAATCCACAGAACAACTCAAAATATATTATTTGTTAAGTTTATAATTGTTAATATCAGTTTTACTTTAATATTTATTGTTTTCGTTATTTATATCTAATAACCCGTCCTAAACAAAAACCTCTCCAGACCACTAGATTTAAATTTACATTTATACATTTAGCAGATGCTTTTATCCAAAGCGACTTACAGTGCATTCAGGTTATACATTTTTAGTCAGTACATGTGTTCCCTGGGAATCGAACCCACAACCTTTGCGCTGCTAATGCAATGCTCTAACCACTGAGCCACAGGAACACTAGAAACATGATTTGACCTTTTTTTTAGCAGTGAGGTCAGCTCACTAGTCAATGTTTAACACTTTCACTATATGCGGGCATTAATACTTCATATGTGTAGTCAAACCTGTATACTAATATAATGGATACTTCTTCCTGTTACCCATTTCATTCCTGTTACTAAATCGTTTTTTTTCTTTAAAAAATAATGTTAAACCACTATTTTTTTATATGGTCCATAATTTATCCTATTGTTTAATAAATTGCATCATAGAAAATTGATAAGCTTGAGATTTGAGTCAACTTTAAAATGAAAAAATTGGTTTGTGTACTTTCAAAAATACACCTTGTTTAGATAATTAGTGATTTTTATGATAAAAAAATTTGACCATAAACCAACAATTTCTTTAAAATAAACATCTGCCTGAGAGGGAAATGTATGAATTTGTTGACATATTTTTAAACATGCTTTTTAAAAGACATTAGAGTTTTGGTAACGGGACTTAAAAATTGTGTCAAAAATTAAATAAAGTTACCTGAAATGGACCAGTACAGATTTTGAATAGTTAAATATGTGTATAACTAGATTCAGTCTTTAAAAAAGATGGAATCAGTGGAATGACCCCACAAGCAGTGGAGCTCAAATTTGACTTTGATATTGTGTACTTGTCAGCGGTAATTAATGACAAGCACTCATAGCTCTTGATTAATCGTGACTCGTTTAAATGAACAGGATATGGTTCCTGCTCAGCCAGTTACTCTCATTTACCTTGGTTTGTTGCTCTCATTTTACACAATTAATTACCACAACTGCTCCCTTATAGCCTCTTATGGGCCCAGTGTAGAAAATGAGTCACTTGCTGGGCCTTTATTGTGATTATTTATTTCATAGGCATGAAACAGACTAAAGACCTTTAAGGATATTAAACCGTGAAACCCATTCTCCTTTAAATCACAGGGAATCATGGTCAAACGTTTAAATGGGGACACTGGACTTTAGGTTCTCTCTACACGTTCTCATTAGTTTCTTTCTAAAAAAGCATGCTTTTTTACTCTTTAAAAGTACTACTTCTAATCCTTTATGGGGTAAATTATTCCACTTTAGTTATTAATTGATTAGGGGTATCATTTCGGTGTTAACTTATTATTGACCCATATGGATGGATATATATTGATTGTTGTTGGATATTTAGTACTCATTTAGAGAGAGTTTTTCATTTAGATTTGCATTTGCTGTCATCTAAGACTGGCTTTTAATATTTTAAACACATTTCTTTTTAGAAAAAAATATAATTTAATAGTCGTAGTTTTAAATTAAATCTTTATCAGATCTCAAAATGAATATCCGTTATTAATGCTGTACATAATAATGGTGTGATATTTAAATTTACATTCTTTTAAAATGATGGTCTTTTATTTTATTTGTATTTGTATTTTACTGTATCGGTTATCGGTTACCCTAGCATCACGGGGGCGAGTTTTGCATTGCAAGTGCTATTCAGATTGTCTTCCGAGTAGTCCAAAAATCCTGTTTAATATTGTATTTGAGTATGTGATAAATATATAAAGAAATATTTATATTTATAGAAAATCTGCTCATAAAATATAAACATCAGAATCAGTTATCCTTTCATAAGGGCATGTGTGTGTATACATACGTAACCATATTCTGAGGTCAAATTTGTACCCAGAAGTGAGGTAAACCTGACAAAAGCATATTTTGGGATATTCGGGATGTCCCTAGTGGCCTAAAAACTAGTGGTCAACCGATACATTGTGAAGGTCGATACATTAGCCGATATTTGCCATTTTCTCATTATCGGCATTGCCCAATGTGTTTTTCTATTTGGCTAATGTGTTGCAAGCAGGACTTTTATTTTATTTCTAACTAGCTGTACATAAAAATAAAGTCTATGTAATGTCTTCATTTAAATAGCTGAGTAAAAGTGTGTGCGCATGAGTGCGTGTCTGCTCTAGTTGCCACTCTGGGCATGTTTTGTTCTTCATGTTTGTCAGAGCTGTTTATGCTGAGTAGATGGCTGCTCTCAGAGCAGTTCTTCCCTATTGGACGATATCCAGACTGTCTTCCTGCCCACAGATTTACTGCACTGTCCCTGACTGTACTCTCTGCCTACACCTCCTCCTCCTCTCTGTTCTCTATGTCTCTCCTAATAAATCCTAATTGTTCTTGGTATCACAACCTCTCTCTATTGAAATGGTTTGGAGATCAGGGTCTGGCTGTGAGTTCTTTTCAGCTCATCACAGTCATGTGCTGCTGATTCCACAGAGCCATCAAGGCTGTTTGGCTGCCGCTGGATTTCATTTGTGAGAGTAAGGTGGTATCTCTGCCACAGAGGCGAGGAGGGAATGAAATAGAAAGCAGGATCTTTTGATCATATTCTCAGAGGAAATCTCTGATTCCGGGTGTCCTTGCATTCTCACTTTCCCCTATCTTCATCTCTCACTGTGTTCACTGCAAAACACAAGATACATTTATATATGTAATATATTAAGCCTGGTTTTAAAAGAATCATTTATTGTCGTTATCCTAAATTTTGTTATATTTAAAAAGTAAAGTCTTGATGTGAGAGAACATATCTTGAAATAAGTTAATTGTTGATATCCCATTGTCAGTTTTATTGAATTAATTTTATTTTAACCATTATTTAATTCTGTTCTGTATGCTTGTAAAAAAATAAATGTCTTGTTTTGAGAAAATATGTCTAGGATTAAGTTTGTTTTTGGTATCTCATTGCCAATGGTATCTCATTGGTATCTCACTGTAGTTTTATTGTTTTGTTTTATTTATTTTAACTAGAATTACTTTTTGTTAGGTATATGCTAAAAAAAGTAATGCCTAGGGCAACAAAAACTTAATTCAAGATATATTCTCTGAAGCACATCTTAATATCTTTCAACTGTTTTGCTTCTCAAATAAATATATCTTGTTTTAGGGCTATTTTAGTGGAAAACAAGACCAGAATAATGATTGGGAAAATATGTTTTGCTGTGTGCTTTTAGAAACAGGTTTACAGTTGAAAGAATGATGAGCTATTTTCAAATGGATTATCCTCGGCATCTTGCAATCTCACGAGGATCAGTGCATTCTTGAACAGCAGCTCTGCTTTGCAACATAAAAGTCAAACTAGTGCAGATGTATTTTGCCCTTGCTTTTAGGAGTGTGTCATGCAAGGTCCCCATGCACGCACGATTTGGAGAAATATTCCTGGTTCTGTGGCTGCAGCATCCATAAAGTCCTTAGAATAACACTGCGAGATTGTTTTTGCTTCTTACATTAACTTTGAACAAAAAAAAGTTCCTGTTGCTCACTTTCTCCCCTGTTTGTGGCCCTTGACACTTTCATATCTCAGAGAGCGGGTAATTTTAGATCCAGCGCAGTGCTGCATCATTCTCCCTTGTGTCGTTTGGGTCTATGGAAACGCTAAGGATCAGGTACGGAGGGGAAGATAAATAGAGCAGCAACTCAGCAGAATACTTCAAGCAGGAGGCCCAATGAACCATGCGGCTTTGTAATTATAATAAAAAAAAAAAACGATGGGTGATTTAGGACTGCCATGTGTGCTGGGTGGAGACTCAGCCTCCCATTAAAGGCAGTGGCCCCATATAGGCAGTCTAGCGAAGGGGTGCCAGCCAAAACCGGAATGATAATGAGGACATTGGCTCGCTTCAGAGAATTGGGGTGTAATTGAGTTAATGAATGCATACTGTTGCATCTCTGATTGAGCGCATCCCTTCGCCACTTCCTTTAAGCTGTTCTGACTGTGTGTGTGTGTGTGTGTCGACAAGCTCACTTCCGCATTCTCCTCCACCTGACATTGAGTCTTAAAGAAATAGTTCATGCAAGAATTAAAATGGCCATAATTTACTCTTCCTCATGTGTCTTCCTTTGTGTCTCCCCTGTATGACTTGATTTCTTCTGTTCTGTGGAACACAAAAAGTAATTTTTAATCATATCCTGATCACTTTTCTTAATGTGAAAGTGAATAGGGTCTGGGAATGTCTTGCTTCAAAATGACAAAAATAAACAAAAATCCTACCAACATCCAAAATAAGGGGGCAAAAACTGTGCCTATACAATTGAATTAAATCTATTACAAATGTTGAAATGATAAAAACATGAAAAGTATTAATTCTGTTTCAGAGATTATAATGATCATTTTTTTGAGAGAGTAAATAACTCATGCAAGACTGAAGTCATGGACAGCTTCGGTGATGGAGAATGTTCTTTTCTCACTTATTGTATAATTTATTAATAGTTTGAATAACCGTTTTGGTTTTCATGCTGCCAATGTCGAGTTTCTAATGAGTAAAAAGCATTTAACCAATTCATAAATAGTTAATGGCTTGTTTTCTCTGTCTATCCTATAAGAATGATGTTCCATTTCTCCAAACATAAAAACATATTTTATGTATTTTATTAATAATCATTATTACACAGTAAAAATATTCAAAGTTGCCTATACAAAGTAAAAAAAATGGCCCTGGAAATCAGTTTAAGGGGCAAATATAGCCCCTTAATGGAAAAGTTCATTTCTGACCCTCATGTGACCTTTGTTTGTTTATAAAGTGATTTTGTACACAAATAGGATTTATTAGGAACAAGCGGCATTTGAAATGTTAAATTTGACATTTCATGCACAAATCTGAACATTCAAAGTGTTGCAGTAAAACCGGCACTCATTTTGAGGTGCCATATTTGAATATGTGCAAAATAAAATAACATTTGACAGCTATGAGTTTAAAGGATAGTTCACCCAAAATGAAAATTCTGTCATTAATTACTCGTGTTGTTCCAAACATGTAAGACCTTCAATCACATCTTCGGAACACAAATTAAGATATTTTTGATACTACCAACGCAACGCAACTACCACATTCAAGATCCAGAAACATAGTAAGGACATTGTTAAAATAATCCATGTGACATCAGAGGTTCAACTGTAATTTTATGAAGCTACGAGAATACTCTTACAGTCTCCACTGCACATTCACGAGAGTACCACGACACAAACATTTGTTATTTTTGTTTTCTTTGTGCACAAAATGTATTCTTGTAGCTTCATAAAAGTTTTGGTTGAACAAACCTTTAAGTGAATATCTAATTTTGGTCTGTTCCTCACGCAAACTGTGTAGTTTCAGAAGACATGAAATCTAATTAATTGGTCATGCTTTCATGGTGCTTTTAGTTTTTTGGTAGCTTAACAGTCAATTGCCTTTAGAATGACTTGAGAGTAAGTAAATGACAGAAATATATTGTATGGGTGACCTATCCCTGCAAGGCTTCATGGTTGCTCTTTCATGTCATTGGATCTTCTGCTGCACATAGTTTGCTTAAAGGCTTAGTATAACTCCCAGTGTGTTTCTCTTACAGATTGGTCAGTGGCATTCAGAGCAGGGACTATCCATGGAGAGGAAGCTTCCATCACTTAACGTGACAGACACACTATTCAACACCACTCTCACCATAACTACCATCCTGGTAAGTCCTATCTTCTACTCTGACACGCCCTAATGATTCAGCCAAGAGATTTACACACACCCCCTGCAAAGGATATATAATAACTCCTTTTTGAAGGAGTGTCTCTTTAGCTTCCAGAAACGGTCTGTCTAGTCTCTGATCACCTCAGGGTTCAGCGCTGATCTAAATAAAGACTCTTCTCCTCTGAGATGAGTGGAAACTAACAAGTATGCGTGTGTGATAGTATTTCCTGGAGCAGCAACCACCAATTGAAGATATAATCCACTAGGCTGTTATCTAGGGGCAATTTTCTCATCTTCTCATACACTGTATTGTGATGAGAAAAAAGAGGCTCTCCGCAGCCTTAGGCCGGATATCGCATATCTGGCTGGGTCATCCCTCACTAGAAAAGAGAGGGGAATAAAGAGACTGCGAATGAAGAGGGGCCATGCAAGGTAAATGAAGTGCTTGGAAGCCAATAAATAGCTGGTTTAAAGAAGCCTTGTTGAGGACAGATGGAGAAATCTTCTTCAGTTCAATTTACACCTGATGAATGATATGATAAGCATGAAGAACTGCTGAAAAGACAAGCATAGTCATGCTGTTTATCAACAGAACATGCCGCTGGTCGACCAGCATGATGCTGCTTTAAGGAGTATTCCAGGTTCACTACAATTTAAGCTCAATCAACAGCATTTGTAGCATAATGACTACAAGGGGAGTATATGTGCGAAAGAATTTAGAAGCAGAAATGTGAAGGTTGTAATTTTATAAAAGCACGTACATTTTTTGAGTATTCATTTTCATATCATTCATCAGGTGTAAATTGAACTGAAGAAGATTTCTCCATCTGTCCTCAACAAGGCTTCTTTGTAGAAATGTAGAAACTGTAACTTGAATGCAATGTAAGTCGCTTTGGATAAAAGCGTCTGCTAAATGCATAAATGTAAATGTACATTTTGGAGTTGCTTGAGTCGTAAAGTTCTCATTTTCATGGTTGTTTGGGTTTTAGATGGGTTTTGTTTGTTTTTACTTTTCATGGCAACAAAGTAGTAAGATCGGCTATAACATTGAACAGAAAAGGGTAAGTGATTAAGTGAACATGTTGTGGCTAGACTATTGAAACTGTGAGTATTTTAACATTTACAGATTGGCCCCATTCACATCTATTGTTAGTAATTGCAATGTAAACATTGCCTGTTAACCAAATTTTTCTTTTTAAGAAAAAGAGTGCAGATTCTTTACTTTTTTGTACCACAATTAGAATTGTACCACAAATGCCATAGTTTGAGCTTATAGTCACCATGATATCAAAATGGACCATACTTATTTATAATGGAAACATTGCAGTGTTTATTATAAATTATTTATCCATGCACATTTTTCTAAAATCTAAAAACATTTTTTCATTATATTCCCTTGTAATCTTTAATCAAAAACAGCAACCCTTCCCTCTGTCAGTGACGTTGATCCAACAATCCAATCTATTCTTAACGAACAAACTCAAGTCTCAACTCACCCTTTTTCTTGTTCGAGAAGCTGTTTCACTCGGATATATACATCACGATAAGAAAGAAAAGATGATCACAGTTTCATGGTGACTTGAAGTTTGATTTAACCCGGAACAATCCTTTGTTAAAGTTTGTTAAAAAGCCTGATGGGAACATCCACACAACAGTCTCCAACACAACACATTCTGGTGTTTTCACCAGGTTTATGAAAACAAACTGCTGTGCGATACTGTAAGTGAAATAGAGATAATTATGTTGGGGAGTCCGTGTCTCACTAAAGAACGAGTGGAATACAGGTGGAACGATTAGTTCCTCTCAGTTCTTTTATTGTTAATGTGCTTGATGATGTTGCAGCTGGGAGAATGGTGAGAAGTTTTCACCATGTGTTTATTCCACTTTAAAGATATACGAAGACCTAGGCCGCATTAAAGAGCCACCGAAGAGCAATTTCAGCTCTATCACGGCCCATTCATCACAGGCTGATTGCAAAGTCTGCTTTATCTGGGTAAACGCAGCACAGTTGAAAACATGCTTCAGAACTCAGCACCTGTGGACCACTCCACCAGCGTTTTCATTACTGCTGTGAGCTTCTGTCATTGCTGGAGTTACAGCGCGCACACAAACACACAGATTGAATTTTACCCTGGTGATATGGGCTAGATCTAACATTTTTGTAAGGATAGACGGTATGTTAGAGCTGGTTTGGCTTGTATTGGTAAAGCTGTCTAAACTGTACAAACTGTTCTGTGGGGTTTTGTAGCTGCTTTTGATGCCTTTGGCATTATATCATGTGCAGAAGGAACCAGAGCTTCAGTGCTTTGATTGAGAACACAAATAACTAAAACTATAATAAATATTTTTCATAACCCAGCCTTTGATTGAGAAAAAAGTGTTACTCTGCCATTGATAGATGGTGGCAATTGGCAGACTTGGTGAAGACATAATATCCTATTTAATATATTATATAATATTAGCTCAATTTACCTCACATGTATTAGAAGAACTTCTCAGAATAATAGTATTCCTTTAATACTCATTAATATCGCTTTATATGGTAATAATTATTTTAGCTGTGAGTAATAATGTGTGCTTAAATGGGTCATGAATTATTTTATAAATGTTACTGGTCCACTTATAATGTTTGTAGGATTATTAAAAACTGCTGTAATTTAGAAATAGATTTTCCACGCTGATTTCATCCCTCTGGTTTAAAAACTCTATTTCCTTTCCTTTTAAGATTAGGTGTGGGACTCCTTTGAAAACTTAATTATAATTTACACAAAACTATAAATTGATTTATCACAGATTTTTGCAGAGAGATCTTCATTGAGGGCATATCTAGTGCTAACTTGTAGAAATGTAGTGTTTTACAATTGACCACAGTCTCCCCTGTAATTATTACTGGTGCAAAAACTTTGGTGTGAAGTCAAGCAGTGGCATTGGGGCCAGAGGTGAATTCAGTTATGCCACGGCGTGTGGTAATGCAACTGCTTCTTTTCACAAACCTCCTGCCATCCAACTCAACCAGGCACTTCATGAGCTTTTGGGTTTACTCTGTTTGACAGAGTTAATGCCTGATTTGCATAATTCCCTTAGTGATTCAAATACTAAAACAACACAGACAGTTTGTGCAAATACAAGACGCTGTTGTTTTATTTGTGTTTAATACTTTTTTAACCTTTCTGTGCTGTCATTTGGTTTGATATGCTTTCCCTTCAACAACTGCTTGCTTTTTCAGATAAAGCCTTTGTCAAGACCTTATTTTTCTTTTTAAGCTCAAATACATGTTGTTTTGCCTCTGAAACTGGTTCACTTTCCGTTCACGCTATAAAATCACCTTTCTGTGATGCTATCTGCAGTGTTTTTCAAAACGCCACATGATGAATTTAATGACTGAGATAAGTTAAGTAAGCCTTTACCGGCCAGAATTGTCTCTGAGAATCCATCAAAAAAAAGAAAAGGCAAAGTGTTATTAATCTGTATGGGTGCAATAGCAGAAGACAATAATGTGACATGGAGGGGATACTGTATTACTGCATCTTCTCAAACGAAAGTCCTCACTGAATTCATGCTCACTGCAATCAATGATAAAGTGCTCTTTCTGAAAACATGGAGAAGTACGATTGCAGAAACTATTTCATGATGAAACCTCAGGCTCACCATCTTCAGTGGACAGACCACTTTTATTGAGTTCACAAAAAGGCCCTTATTTGCAGAGCAATTGGAAATGTTCACAAATATAAAATGTGAGGCGCTATCTGTATGTAATGTGCCTCCTCTGTGACCATTTTATGTTTCTCAGACCACTAGCAGAGCTGGTTCTGTCTGGACTATCTTCAGTGCCATTCACCCACTGTAACCCATAAAAAAATAAAGGGAGGCATAAATAAAGAGAGAGTAGTGGACCAGTCAGTTACCAAAGTCACTCAGGTTTTGTGAGAACGTCTGAGAAATGCTAACACACAAATCCAATTTTTCTTCACCTTCTGAACAAAAAGCTTTAAGATTTGATTTGAAGTAAGATTGACTTTAATGTGTTTGTTTTTCAAAGGCACCAAACCAGACTGCCGCCATGCTATATTTGTAAAATGGATTTCATCAGCTGACAGCCATCCAAGAAAACAAATAGAAACAAATCTGCTGCAGATGTCAGACTGGTGAGGAATGTTGCATTTGGCAGACGTGACACCCAAAGTGCCCTTAATCTCACTGTCTGCGCTATTAAACGGAAAGTTTCTTGCTCTGATGTGACCCGTGGATTTTATGGAACCATTCAAGCTCGGAAGAGAGGATTGGTTGGCCTGATAACAGCACTCACTCAGTTGATTGATGCCCGAGCTCCATTCCTGAGATTGATGGCGATACGCCAGGACCGGTCCTGTGTGTTCACAGTTAACCTCGCTCCTCTTCCTCAATTGCTTCCTCCCTCTTTTCATAGGCTTTGCTAATAATGGATTATTATATGTAAATATGTGGCCGCTCCATTTTCTGGCATGATCAATCAGACTAGAAGCTATAGCTGAGAAAAGGAGTTGTTTTATCAGTTTTATTTAGTGATCATTTTTAGTTTCTGGGACATTAGGTGATATGTAATTTCAAAGGTTAAAAGTTAGCTTGCTAACCGAAGATGATCTGTAAACAATGAAAGCAGAGATGTTTTGGTTATTTTTAGCTTTACTGATGTTAAGTTAAATATGGTAAAGTTATATGTAATTTAAAAGGTCCAGCGAGGCTATTGTTATTGCTAACAACTGATAACAAGCTGCTTAATTTTTTGTAGCTTCTGAAGCTTTTTAGCTTCCATTTGAAATGTAATCTAAAAGGCTAAAGCTAAGCTATACTTTGTTTACGGAGTGTTACAGTAACTGAAAACACACAAAAAACATTAACTTAAATTGTATAGCTTCTGTAATATGTGATAAGTAATTTCTAAGCTGTAAAGTCTAAGCTGTTAGCTTGCTAACCGAGGACTGAAAACAAAAGAATGGAAAATGTTTAATAGGACAATTTTTGGTAAAATGCTGTGATAGATGGAATCGACTGGTGATATTGATGGTGAAAAGCCCGGTGCGTCAGAGCCCTTAAGAGCCCTTATTATATTAAACGTGTAGTAACCATGGTTTTTTGGAGAATTACTATTTGTATAACCACAGTTTTAGTGTAACTAAAACACAATCAAAACCATGGTTAATTTGTCATTACCATAGCTAAACTAGTACCATGTTTGTTTGTTTTTTGTAGTAAAACCAAGGTTCATTTCCGTAAGGGAGTTTACTTCCCTCCTCTTCCTCGATTCATCTTCATCTGTCTTTTCATAGATTCTGCTTATAATGGATTATTAAGTATGAATGTGTAATCATTCCCTTTTCTTTGGCTTAATCATCAATCAGACCAGAGGCTAGCTAGCCATTATGGGCACCTCGTAATGACCCGAAGCCATCGATGACTTCTCTCATCCAGTGCGTAGACCTATTAATTGAATACAGAAGATTTGTTTATTAGCTTTCCTCCTTTCTTTGAAACCATCTGTCTAATATGCAACTGGTCCATGAAATGCTACTCTTTAATAAGTCTAGTTTGAGAGAAAGTGTCCGGCTGCAATACTTGAGTGCCTCCAGCAGGCTGTAAGCAATGAAAATTTGCATTTATATTGTGCTTTTCTGCATAACCACCGCAGCGGTGTCAGTCCGGGGCATGACGGGAACATGCGTGGATGATTCAACGAGTTAATGAACAAAATGGAAGGATTTGCATTTAAAGAGTATCAGACTCTGGGCCAAAGCGGCTCCTCTTTGTGCCATGGCAATATGGGATTTCGCTGTTTGCTCCGACAGGTCCAAGGTGCGCACATCCATCTGCAAATACATTGTGCGCTTTTATGGACATACAAATGAGGTGAAAGGAGGTTACAGTGTTATTTGGATGCATATGAGCGGCTCATATTAATAGGGTTCAGGTTTATTTGAAGTGTCAGACCATGTCCATTGATGTTCCCCCTCGCCTGACAAGCCGCAAGACCCAGTTGCTGCTGCTATACTCAGGCCAGCTGGAGCGTGGCCACTGGGCACATCAAAAATCAGGGATGCAGGACCAGACAAGCAGGTAGGAAAAATAAGAAAGTGTTGCCATGCCGATGCGAAAGACTGAAAAGTCTCCTCAGCTTTTCAGATTGCCACTCAAAGCATCGGAGTGGAGCGAGTCAGATTTACTGGTGAAAATGAAACACTCTCTCCAGTCAACCAGTCTGCGCTAAACAAATCTTAAGTACAACAGACCCATTTTAGTGTCTGTCTTACCACAACACATCAGAAAAGTTTTTTTTTTTTTTGCAGTTATAACAAAAAGTGGTTTTGAAAAGCTTTGTATGGCTGGTTTCATTCTGTAATGTCTGTTTATGTCCAAGATGGCAATGTTCTGTTCAATTTATGCAAAGTGTTTGAAAATGACAGTAACATTCTCCACTACCATGCATACTAGAAATATCCCAATGTATAACGGTGGACAAAGCCAGTGTTTATTAAAAGATGGTGGGATGAAATTTTTACGAAGCCATTATTTTGACCACAGATTGCCTAATAAATCTGTTTGGTCTTTGGGCAGCATGAGAAAACAAACCGTAAATTAGAACTTGGTCTTTTGGTGGGCTCACATTAGTCACAGAGCCTTACGTGTCCAAACTTTTGCTATGCTTACATCCTCGTATTTTTATCCAAACTTAAACTATGTTAAAATATTGCGTTAAAACCTCTGGATTGAAATTGTGTAAATTTCATAAAATGTGTATAAAATATGTGTTCAACTGAGGCAAATCATTATTATGATCCAATAAGAAGACATGTACAATGGAACACACTTACAGAATAAATTCCTTAATACATAAAAACTCTTGCCTCAGCAGATCATTGAGTGGATAACTGGACTAACCAGTGGACCACTCTCATCGCACAACATCTCAAATGTTGGTTTAGTCATTCTGAAATGCCTGAGCCAAAGTCTGTCATCAAAATGGTTTGGTATAATTACACCTCAGAGGTGTCTCACATGATTGCATTCCCAAACATCAAGCATCCGCCTCCGAACGCAAGATAACATGACAGCATTTGTTATTGCATTTCGTCTGCATACTCTGAGGTGCAAGTCATTTCTTATGTAGGAAAAAAAAGCTACTGTGTCTTCCCCAGTTGCATCAACTTCCATTTTGATTCAATTTTGATTCGATTTTGTTCTCTTGAACATATGGGATGGAAACTCACATTTTCTCACATTAAATGTACAAGTTGGGATGGAAATTGGAAACTTGGCTAGTGTGACTTGCCAAATCAAACAATCATTTGTCACACAAAAGTGAGTGTTGATTGATACAGAAGTGCTCCCAGAGTGTGAGTGCTGACGATAACACCAATGATATCTTTACAGGAGAATCCATACGTAATGCTGAGAGCCAATCACCAGGAGCTTGATGGGAATGAGCGCTATGAAGGCTTCTGTGTGGACATGCTGAAGGAGTTGGCGGATATCCTGAAGTTCAAGTTCCGCATACGTCTAGTTGGGGACGGTGTGTACGGAGTGTCGGGTGCCAATGGCACTTGGACAGGCATGGTGGGAGAGCTCATCAGCAGGGTGAGTGAAGTCACAAGGGAATAGGTTTTAATCAGGGGTTAAAGTTGGACAGAACGGCACTGCAGTGTCATGCATTTTCCCCCTTTCTTGGCTGCCTGATGATTATTGGTATTGTGAAATGTTGCTACATTAGCTAGTAGGCAAAGCTGTTAGCTTGCCAACTGCAGATGCAAAGAAATGAAAATGTTCAATGTGATTATTTTTAAGTTCTGGAATTTAATTAAGTATGTAATGTAAAAGGCAAGTAATGGGAATTGTTTAATTTGATGTAATTTAAAATGTGTGCATTTAATAAAATTTGGTAGTTAACAAGCTAAATTAGGTTAAAAATTTTTACCCGCTAATCATCAGCTAAATGAAAAAGCTATAAACGTTTAAGCTGACCATTTTTAGCTTTAGAAATATGAAATATAATTTAAAATACAAACTCTACCGTTTAAATGGTTAGGAAAAAGGTCTCTTTTGTAAATACAATGGTTACACTTTATTTGAAGGTCCAGTTCTCACTATTAACTGACTTTCCCCTCAGTAAACTCCTAATTACTGCTTATTAGTAGTTAAGTTAAGGACAAAGTTTGTAGAATATGGTCATGTAGAATATTTGCTTTGAGTACTAATAAACAGTCTATATGCTAGTAATATGCAACAAGTTATTTGCAATAATTTGTCCCTATACTAAAGTGTTACAATGCAATTTAATATGAATAAACAAAATGCAAATTATATCTGTGATGGCAAAGCTGAATTTACTTCAGAAATCATTCTACTGCGCTTATTCATTTTAATAAAATTATTGAAATTTGATCAGTGTTGAAAACAGTGCTGCTTAAACAGTGATACTTTTTTCAGGATTATTTTATAAATAGAAAATTCAAAAGAACAGCTTTTCTTTGAAATAACTTTGTGTAACAAATGTCTATACTGCCACTTTGATCAATTTAATGCATAGTTGTTGAATAGAAGTTAATTTCTTAAAAAATAAATCTTACTGACAAACGTTTGAACTGTAGTGTACTTAAATTTTTCATGAATAAGAAAAAAAACAAGCATAAAGTGATTTACTGTCATTTCTAATCAGGCAATGTATACAGTAGCCTACTCATAAAAAGTTTTTCCAGTAAGCGGAATGGCTTTGAGGAAGGGGGATAAAACATTATTGGCAGTTTGTTTGTCTAGTAGCTTGTTGTCTCTTACCTGAGGAAACAGAATCACTGGCAGATTTTATGGTTCCCCTCCTCCAAAATCCCAATTTAACCCCTGGTTATACTGGCATCTAGAACAGTCATGTAGTCTGAATTTAATTCAAAGCACACCACTTCTGCTGTTCTAAATACATAGCATGAAACAGTCTGCTTCCTCTTGTCTTAGCCTAGAATTATTCATTCTCAAATGCTCATTTCAATAATTCATTAAAGAAAGAAGCCTTAAAGCCAGACTAAAAGTTGTTTTACTTGCTTCCATGCAGGTGATGCAGATTAACCAACAATATTCATGTTTATGCCTCCAACCCAGTTACAGGTCCCTCGTCCTAATGAATTTCAATTAGCCCATCTGATCCCATAACAGACACAGATGTGTTTTAAAAGACTTGGTGAAGCGTGAAAAGTATTAGTCCCATTCTGACAGTCACTAACATCCCGTTGATGAGATGGAAATCTTGCATGCTGCAAATAGTGTTTAGTTACGAGCGCTTGCCCTATTCGGCGGAAATGTTATTTATTTAAAAACAGTCGCAGCATTACGGCGTGCTGCTGATTTATTCGTCCGTTTTTTTGGCAGGCACCGCAGGGAGCAAAGTACATTTTCAGAAATGAACAGAAAGGCCACGGCGATAGTCATATATTTCCAGGGGAAAGGGTCATAAACCAGAACATTTATCTGCAGCCTACGTTCTTGCATACAAAAACTTGAGAGGCTTTGAGAAGTTATCCGTCTTAATTCCACAAGCTAATGGAGGGCAAAGCCATTAGTGAAATAAAGAAAGAAGTGCCTAATCTTATTATTGTCTCAATTTGTTCCCTCAAAGAATGCTCTATACAGCTGACCTTGAGAGTGGCCAATGAGTCTAATTGCATCCCACGCACTATAGTGTCTGTTGACAGTAGAGGGGGATGAGGGGCAACGGAAGGAGGCGAGGAGCGCTACCTCGTCCTGACAGCCTCTCTATGCCCCTAGGATCCCATAAGGGACCTCTATCCTGTTATTTATTACATAAAAACATGGGTCTAGATTTGCATATCAACAAAGACTACAAATATTTTAGCAGTTGCGATTGATTGTAACAGAAAATTTACATTTTACATTTTTTTGTCCTGAATCCAGAATATATAATACAATATAATATTAACTCTGAATGCATAAAAATCTACAATGGTTTGTTTTAATTATATATATAATAACATGGATTTTGTATCTGTTTACATGCTAAATGCAATCTAAAGCAAGAAAAATTTACCTTAAGATGATATAATGGTCAAATCAAAGTTTACATTTATATTTAATTAATGTATTTGATGGTTATGCATTCATAAATGAAGCAACAAATACAATACCTCACAAAAACATTTCTGCAATTAATATTATCATTTATTGGAAAATGAGAATCTGCACAAAAGTGGCTCACTTTTGCCCTGAAATATGGACTCCTAATCCTTTCCTTTCTCTTTATAATGTTCTGGAAACTCTTGTAAAACTAAAGGCAGCACGATAGTACACAAAAGTAGCAAAGCAGCCGAGCTGTCAGGGTTTTCTATAGCGTCAGATGAAGAATAAGCCTCAGAGGGAATTTGAAATGCCACACTGGGAACTTATGTCAATGTATTATTCAGTTGTGATATAGTTGACATTGCATTCTTCTCTCGTTATTGAGGGCATCACTTTTTAATTGAGTCAAAGCTGAAGGGGACGGAGCGCAGGAAGAATATCATACTGCATTATTTATTATTTAGAGTCTCCATCTTATAATTTCTCTCTGTGCAGTCCATCAATATTAATACATAACGTGATGTCAAATATTTGAGCGGCAGTTATTGTCCTTGTTTCGGTTACGGACGACATCTGTTTGAGGGATTTCTGTTCAGCGGGGACCGCGTAATGTCCTTGTTTGTGTGTCAGCGTGATGTTTTGTTGTGTGAAGTGAAGTGTGCATGAGTTGGAGAAGAGCTGTGGGCCACAGCTGAACTATGAGAGCACTTGAAGATTAGTGCATCTGCAAGCTGTTATTTGGGAAGGAATCTTCAGGGAGCGTGCAAGAGTTCGTCTTACCATGCCACAGTCACTTTTGCTACGGTGAAGTACTGTACATGGCGAGATAATGACATAACTAGCTTTATAATCAGGTGAGCAGACTGCTGCTGGGTTATTATCATTAACTAAAAACATTAAAAACATGGTTTCTTTAAATTAAATATATGGTAACACTTTAGAATAGGGAACACATACAGTTGAAGTCAAAAGTTTAATTATTTTATCAAAATAAGAGGGGTCATACAAAATGCGTGTTTTTTTTTAATACTGACCTGAATAAGATATTTCACATAAAAGATGTTTACATATAGTCCACAGGAGAAAATAGTTGAATTTATTCAAATTACCCCATTCAAATATTTACATCCCCTTGATTCTTAATACCTTGTTTTTTACCTGAATGATCCACAGCTGTGTTTAGTGATAGTTGTTCATGAGTCCCTTGTTTGTCCTGAACAGTTAAACGTTTCTTCAGAAAAATCCTTCAGGTCCCACAAATTATTTGGTTTTCCAGCATTTTTGTGTATTTGAAACAATTTCTAACAATGACTGTATAATTTTGAGATATGTGTTTTCACACTGAGGATAACTGAGGGACTCATATGCAACTCTTGCAGAAGATTCAAACACTCACTGATGCTCCAGAAGTGCATGTAAACTTTTGACTTCAACTCTATTCAGTATTAACTATGACTTTTCCCTCAATAAACTCCTAATTAGCTGCTTATTGATAGTTAGTAAAGTAGTTGTTAAGTTTAGGTATGGGGTCAGATTAAGGGATCTAAAATATGTTCATGCAGAATAAGGCATTAAAATGTGGTTTATAAATACTAATAAACAGCCAATATGCTAATATGCGTGCTAATAAGCAACTAGTTAATACACTGTAAAAAATTTAAAAATAGTTCCTTAAAATAAAGTGTTACCAAATAAACTTTAATAAAATATTAAAATATTTTTAAATGATATTATTTGTGCTTTCAATAGCTAAAATAAAGATAAAAATGTATTAAAACTATATAAAATAACGAATAACAAAAACATACAAAATACCAAATTTACATTAAAACTAGAAAATGTTTGTTAAGACAAACTTTTTGTTGGCTTGACAGAGCGGTTTAAAAATGAAAACAAAATATAAAAATATAAACGTATAACTTATTAAAAATATATTATAATAGTAACTCTATGAGGTACTTTTTGGAGCTTGAAACACGTGTCTAATGTTCCTAATTCAGCTCTCGGAGTTAACAAGCCTCTCCTGTCACTTTTAAGGGTTCAGGCTTGAGGCGAAAACATCACATTGTAACCGGTATCTGCTGTCCAGAGATTCTCTCTCATTTACAGCACGGCTCCAATATCTCATCATTCCTCAAAAAGCAGTGGAGGGTAAGAGTGTGTCCCGCGGGACCGTAAAATCCCTTGCAGATGCACTTTTCGGTGTTGTTTGATTAGTCGGATCCGGCCACAGCATTGTGCCCATCATGTTCCATCACACACACACACAACTCCGCTTTACCCTTCAGAATTCACCCAAACACAGGTATTTGGACTGCAAGCAGTTGTTTCCAGGTGTAAGACAGGTCATGGTAAGCTGGTTTGTTGCTGGTTTGAGCTGGTTTATATGCTCTAATCAGCTTAACTAAGATGGACTACAGGGCTGTCATGATTTTGAGGGGGCTTTGTGCTTTTGGTGAGACAAGAGACAAACACCTACTTCATAATGATAAATACATTTATTTAATAATTGTATTTGATAATCAGTGTTATTTATGTGTAATTTATCAAATATAATTTTTAATTTGATCAGTGTTGTTTGTGTATAATGTATAAACTGTTATAGTATTGTTATAATATTATTAAACAAATATATATATATATATATATTAGTGCTGTCAAAAGATTAATCGTGATTAATCGCATCCAAAATAAAAGTTTACATAATATTTGTGTGTACGGTGTATATTTATATTGTGTGTATATATTTAAGATGTAAATATTTAAGTAAAAATGTTTATATATTAAATATATTTGTATATAATATAAAATATAAGAATATAAATATATATACATGTAAATATTTTCATTTAAAAAACTGTGTGTGTGTGTGTTTATATATACATAAATATACACAGTACACATGCATATATTACGTAAACAAAAACTTTTATTGTGGATGCGATTAATCATTTGACAGCACTAATAAATATATATATATATATATATATATTTTTTTTATCCGTTTTATATAATATATTATATTTATAATATACATTTATCAGTTGGTTTAATATTTTCAGATTTCCTTTTAGTTTTATTAATTTTGTGTTTTTGTCATTTTTATACTTCAACTTCAACTTTTTAAGTTAAAATTGTAATACTTTATTTTATTTAAATAAAACTTTTTTATTTGTTTTAATTTTAGTTAACAATAACAACACTCTTGATAATGAAGTTTAAAATTCACTTGGCTTAACTACCTGAGGGGCCAGATATCCCCTTTCTTGAACCAGCAAGAAACATTTTTGCACCACTTTATCCAGACCCGCACTAATGGCTGCTGTTATTTTGCATATGTTTCAGAAGGCTGACTTGGCTGTGGCCGGCCTGACCATCACAGCTGAGAGGGAGAAGGTCATTGATTTCTCCAAACCCTTCATGACTCTGGGGATCAGCATCATGTACCGAGTGCACATAGTAAGTTCCTCCATCTCCTCCACCCACTGCAGCCCGAGACTCCCGAACCATTCCCGACCTCATAGCATTAAAGATCAACAATCCTCGACAATCAGCAGCCTCTACTGACCAGAGAGAGAGCGTGGCAAATAAATAGAGAAACACTTTGGGGAAGAGAGCTCTGAGCGGTCACCCCTGCCGTAGCAGATGGTGCGCTGTGGTGTGAAAAGCTGATAAATGTAGTGCTTTCCTTCCCAATTTCAGATTCTCCTTATTGTGACTTGTATCTAATTCACACCAATAACACCCCAAGCTCTTGCACACAGCAACACTGAAAAGCCAATAGCTATTTTATTTTTAAAGGCCTGTGCTCCATTAATCAAAGCCCCTCCCCAAACCCAAGGTGACATGCTGGTCTCTCTGTTGGCTAAATGCCGGATGAAGCCGCTCGGTGCAGTGTGTGCAAACATTAATGTGGTGTCCCGGTAGGGCATTTACACAAACACACACTCACTCGCTTACACAAACACATCGTCAGCCCCCCTGCTCTGTTCATGCTGCTAATAGATGCTCCTGTGTGTCTTCATTGGTTGAGAACAGTTAAGGGAAATCAATAACACCAGGTGTGCTGTTAACTGAGAAAGAAAAAGGCACTTCGGTTGAAGATTTTTGATCTACGGCATGCAAACGCATGCTTTTCACCCAACTCAAGTAGTCTGTAACCACTTTAGACATTGAGTTAAAAAGTCACCCCATTGATTAAGAGAAAAGGTTCACAAAATGTTTTGACAAATTGTGCTGTATTGAATTGAAAGCTGATTATAAAAATCTTGTTCTTTTACTGTTCTTCTTTTTTTGTTTCTATTAAATCTAAGAATGTAAGACAAGAATGGACCATTACAATTAGCCATTAGAGTGTGCATTGTTCTGAAGTTTGAATTCAAACCGAAGTAGAAGACCATCAGGGAAGCTTTGGCCTCTCTTTTCATCATACTACGATTTGGAACATATAATTATATTTTCGAATACTATTTAGGAAAGATAGTATGTGAATTGGGATGCAGCAATAGTTATACTGTTCATCGCTATCTTGCATATACTGTGTTTTTTTTTTTTTTTTTTTTTTGTCAGTATCAGTCGATATTGGACATTTATTTGTACATGTTCTTTTCCATAATTTTTTGCCTTCAGATTATATTTGCCATCATCTATAACTCACGTAATGTTATAAATATAAATTATATAATAACACTGTTAAATGTAACCATTAGTCAACCTCAAAATCAATGTTTTTTTTTAAAACAATCGATATATTATAATGTTGTGATGCCTAAATTGACATAGCATTTAAAAATGTATTGTACATTTCTGTGTTTTATTTAAACTAAATATTGTAGAAGGACTAAATATTGTAGAATTTTAATATCAGCCATTTGTTGGCCCTATCATCGTATCTGCCAGAAAATTAGTATTTGGGTATTCTTTCTTACCAATTACTATTAATTAATGTTGGTTTGTACTCGTATAGAAGATTCTCATGTGCTAAAATTCTTTTGTGCCCACACAATAGTCTCGGTGCTTTTTCATGCTAATACTTCGTAACAAGCACTTTTTAGCACTTAGTTATATTTTCTGATGTAACAAGGTGAATAATCCAGATATTTTTCCATGTACCATTTCAATATGCTGGCTATAGGAAATGCTAAATAGGAAAATTGTTCCAGAACCAACAAAGGGTGTTGGGGTAAATTACATTGTGCCCCACAGTGAGCTCAGATCTTAGTGAAGTGTGAATTTATGCTTTCGTTTCCAGCAATAAATAATTAATTTATAGGTTGATGAAAACTATAAACACTGCGGAGGTTTCAAAACATAAAATGATCAAATTACACTCTTCACCTTTAAATGCAAGGCTGTGACTACCCAAGAGAGGTGGCTAAGAAAGTGAGAAAAGAAGTGAAAGTTGATTGAGAGAGGCAGACCCAGCGAGCGACTCGGAGACTGGCAGACAGAGAGAACAGTGACAGAAGACATAAGAGGAGTGTTAAATGAGTTCACACAGGTAAAGAGGATAAAAGTCTGTTGTACAGTGTAGAGCTGTTCTCAGGCTGGAAAGTCTTACTCATTCTCTCTCTCTCTCTCTCTCACCTCACTCTCACCTCACCTCACCTCACCTCACCTCACCTCACTCTCACTCTCTCTCTCTCTCTCTCTCACCTCACACCTCACCTCACCTCACTCTCTCTCTCTCTCTCACACCTCACCTCACCTCACCTCACCTCTCTCTCTCTCTCTCTCTCTCACTCTCACCTCACTCTCTCTCTCTCTCTCTCTCTCTCTCTCTCTCTCTCTCTCTCTCTCTCTCTCTCTCTCTCTCTCTCTCTCTCTTCTGCTCTTCTCTGTCCCAGAATAAAGCTGAAGTGGTTGTTTTTCTGTTAATAATTTATAATTAATCAGATGTGAAAATTACATTTTGTAATATTTTATAATTTAATTACTTTTTATTTTTAAATTCAGTTTGTGTGTATTTTATTTTCTACTATATACAGTTTTTCTTTTAATTTATAATTAATCATAAGTGAAAATGTATTTAAATATAAATATAAATATTTTTTTCTGCAATTAAGAGATAGATAGATAGATAGATAGATAGATATACATTTTATATATATATATAACACATTTATAAATAACATTTCGATTGAATAATTTATCAGTTAATTACTTTTTATATTTAATTTCATTTTGTTTATTTTATATTCTACTATATGTAGTTTTTCTATTAATAATTCATTCATAATTCATGATAATTCATTGTATATAAATATTAGTGGTTTTGTATCGGGTTAACGTGCATGCGTTAACGTGAGACTTTTATCGGCGATAAAAAAAAATATCGCCGTTAATCTATTCTCAAAGTTGGGTTGGGAGCTGGGTCTACCACGCAAGCTATGATGACTTTCACCCTGATATTTTAGCTGCCGATGTATACTAGCCTAAATTGCACTGTAGGGTGCGAGAACCAGTCTTCGAACTAGAGGCTCGCAGTCCGTGATGGACAGATTGTTAACGGCCGATCTGTGTGTGGTAATACAATCGTGCAGGACATCCAAACGCTCACCTATCATTCATCAACCTCAAATATGGCTTTTCATCTGAAAGATGTATGTAGTAGCAACTTTACATGGCCGCTCAATATGATGTTAACCTAGAGAAATGTGCGCTATTGAAGTGTTTTGTGGAAGCGTTTGCTGCAAGACAGGCTCCGTGCGCTCACTTGCTCTTAAAATCTCCGTCATTTTTGGTCATACAGATAAAAGTAGCCTAATACATCTTTCGAATCTGTAAAGACTCTACGCTTATTTGTGTGCACTCAGAATAACAAGCTTTTAAGTAAACAGGATGCGCTTTAGGTCTCGTGAACTTGAGCGAGAAACATATATCTAAAAATACAGTACATTAGTCATTATTTGATTCTGAAATTTTAATCTAGATTAATCTAGATTAATTATTCATTTAATTTATTTTGATATTGATATACAAGACATGAGCTGACTAAACTTTGTTGAGTGTGCTAAAGATGGGGGTCGGCCGCTCCTGCTCAGAATAATCTCCTCTCACTCATCTATACCCCACAGCCATGGCGCTCTGGATATTTGGATTCTTGTGCGTGCACTTGTTTAGATTTAATCCACTTACTATTGATCCAGCAGGCTTTGATTTCTACAAGGACCCCCATAGCTTATTTCAAACTTTAAATGAAATCCTTTGCTTAATCGATAACAATGGCAAATGAATAAAATGTGGCCTTCGGCCCTGTTTTAATTACATATTTGCGAGTACAGTGGTATCTCCATTGCAGCATGTAATTGGACGTACTGGTAAACGTGAATGTATGGAACGTGCCATTTTGTTTTTGTATGTATATATGAGTTTAGTCTGGAGAGAGTGAATAAACCCAAGAATGCATGAAAATTTGTCTCCCTTCATCTTTGTGGCACGCGAGGAAGAAGAGAGACTAGGTGTGGCTGAGGATGAAATAACTAATTAGTGCAACGAGATAATTAGATCATACAGAGAGCATTGGCAAAATCATGCACAGCCACAAAGAGCAGCAACAGAGCTTGTGTGCATTATGAGGCTGTGTGGAGTGTACAGAAAAAGAAAAAGAGCAGCTGCCCTTAGAACATGAAGTCATGGCACTTTTTTCCTCTGAAGCACTCCAGCTGTGACAAGACCATGTTCCCACTGGCCACACACTTTCAAGGTGTGAGCGGCTGCAAAAGGGAACTCTGGGCCTCTGCAGAATTGAGCCCTCTTGACTCGTGACCGAGCGTTTGTCTCACAGCAGCGCGCTTGGTTTCATGACGTTCTTCAGATTTGAAATAATGCATCGCACCTCTATGTGTGTTTATGATCCGTCACGCAGTTCCATTTAAAATTAGTCTACAGAAGGATACTTTTTAAATCTGGACGTTTTTAGTGACAGGAGAAAAAATATTGTAAATGTTACTATCTTACGGTCTATCAGTGGAATTCAATGGAACATTAAGTTTTCAAATCTTTTCAATCAATCTGACAGTCAAGCAACAAACATACTCAAGTGTGTGAGAGCAAAGAGAAAGACCCCATGCATAACCCTTTTATGTATTTTTTAGTGGTGGGCATAGATAAAATTTTTTAATCTAGATTAATCTTGGAATTAATCTAGATTAATCTAGATTAAAATGACTCATTTGAATTCTGCCGAAGGCATTCAGAATATGTGTGCTACCCAAATAATGACTAAGTAAGTCTTTGAGAACGGGTTTCTCAAACCAGGTGGCGCGATTAGACCAGGGGCTCATCTCCTGTTTCCAAAATGCATCACAAACTTTAATCTCTTCCCGTCCCAATCCACGACGAAAAACTGGAGGAAAATCCCTCCACTCCCGTGTTGTTGTTTTTGTATTTTTTTGCCGATAACTGTCAATTACAGTAAAATATAGTACAGATCACAGCTGCCCACCTTATTAGTTGAATAAAAACCCAAATGTCGTTTTTGTTATTATATTGAACTGAAAGCCATCTTATGCACAGTGTTGCACAGATTCAATTTCATGTAAATCATCCATGCTAACACACACGTCTTCTATTTTTATTTTTAGACATTTCACTCTCTATAGATATATTTCAAGTTTCTCGCTCAAGTTCACGAGACCTAAAGCGCATCCTGTTTGCTTAAAAGCGCAGCGTTTCGTTGTTATTCTGAGTGCACACAAATAAACGTAGAGTCTTTACAGATTCGAAAGATGTATTAGGCTACTTTTATCTGTATGACCAAAAATGACGGAGATTTTAAGAGCAAGTGAGCGCCTGGCCTGTCCTGCAGCAAACGCTCCACACAAACACTTCAATAGCGCACATTTCTCTAGGTTAACATCATATTGAGCGTTGCCATGTAAAGTTGTTACTACATACATCTTTCAGATGAAAAGCCATATTTGAGGTTGATGAATGATAGATGTGCGTTTGGATGTCCTGCCCGATTGTATTACCACACAGACCAGCCGTTAACAATCTGTCCATCACGGACTGCGAGCCTCTAGTTGACACCGTTCTCGCCTACAGTGCAATTCGCTAGGTATACATCCGGCTAAAATATCAGGGTGAAAGTCATCATAGCTTGTAGTATAGACCCAGCTCCCAACCCAACTTTGAGAATAGATTAACGGCGATATATTTTTATCGCCGATAAGAGTCTCACGTTAACGCAGCATCGTTAACGCCGATAACGGCCCACCACTAGTATTTTTATTAAATGCATGTGTAATCACCATCTTATGGAAGCCCGTTTTCATCTTAGAGTAAAAAATATAAAAGATCATTGTGACTGTTTTTTTTTTTGTCAGAATTAGGATCCTATAATATATCTTTTGACTTTTTGTCTCACAGTTTGCGATTATAGTTCTTGTAATTGTAACTTCATTAAGTCGGGGGAAGTTGTGGCCTAATGGTTAGAGAGTCAGACTCAAATCAATAGGTTGCGAGTTCGAGTCGGCAGGAATTGTAGGTGAGGAGAGTGAATGTCCAGCGCTCTCTCTCCACCCTCAATACCACGACTGAGCAAGGCACCGAACCCCCAACTGCTCCCCGGGTGCCGGAGCATGAATGGCTGCCCACTGCTCCGGGTGTGTGTTCACTGCTGGTGTGTGTGCACATTGGATAGGTAAATGCAGAGCACGATTTCAGAGTTTGGGTCACCATACTTGGTCGTATGTCATGTCACTTTCATATTTCATAATGTGACTTTATATCCCCAATTCGATTTTATATCTCACATTTGCAACTTTACATCTGACAGCGTGACTTTATATCTCACAATTTGACTTTATATCTCACAATTGTGATGTTATGTCTGACAATTTGGCTTTATATATCCCACAATTTAATTTTATATCTCACAGTTGTATTTCTCTTAGTGTGACTTTGTATCTCACAATGCGACTTGTTTTCAACGTTATCTCACAGTGGCCTGTTTTATTTTTATTTTGAGGCATAAATGAGATTCCATACTGTTAGTGTTCCTGTGGCTCAGTGGTAGAGCATTGCGTTAGCAGCACAAAAGTTTATGGGTTCAATTTCCAGGGAACATACATACTGACAAAAACAAATGTATAGCCTGAATGCACTGTAAGTTGCTTTGGATAAAAGCATCTGCTAAACGTAAATGTAAATGTTTTGTGTAATTGTTTCTTAGATATTTATTTTGCTTGGCATGTGGCATTGGCTTTAATGACACCATATTCTTTAATGAATCTAAATTTCAAAAGAACAAAATTTATGTAAAATAGAAATGTTTGTTAGTCTTTACTGTCATGTTTAATGAATACAATGCATCTTTGCTGAATTATAGTATAAAAATTATTACTAACCTCAAACTAATTCATTTCATCTTAAAGTTCAGAATATTAAAGTTTGTGTTTTGTTTTACATTCATTCAAAATACAAAAATGGCTAAATTATTTATAAATCAAACCCGTATATTAAACAAAAGTAAAAATCTATTTGCAGCATTGAATAGTGAAATTGAATTATCATTAAAGCTGAAACATCACCGATGAGTGAAACACGCCACTAAAGAGAAAGCCAGCAGTGAACTTGTGAAACTCAAGCTGTAATCAGTAAAAACGGATAAACATGGTAAGACCACACATGCAGTGACAGCTCTGCAGTTTCCTCTATAATTGAATATGTTGTGTAGTGCAAATGTTAATGAGGACCTGGTTAACCAGACACAGGGAACCCTGGTGTGAAAATCTGGTACGATTGCAGGCTTCTGCTTCAGGTTTCATTTTGACAGCCAAAGCAGCAGCGCTTCTGAAAGACTGAATTTTGAGTATATCACTGGGAGAAACTTTATTTCTTACCTCAAATTCACTAAGCCAGAAACAAGAAATTACATAACACCACAGAGACACATCAGAGCCTATAGGGACACGCTAGAGTCGAGCAAGAACTGCCCTTCTGCACTGCTGTTCAATCAAACTGAGGGAGGATATATCTGTGCTCATTTGTTAAATGATCAAGGTAAGATTCGCTCTTGAGGGTGTTACATGTTCGAAAGGCTGTGTATAACCTGTGTAACTCACCTCTAAAACAGCCGAGCACTAGTTTCTCACTTGTTTTCCGGCAGGTTTCTGCAGTCCACATTGTTGATTGTGCTTTTGTTGAAACATTAAAACTGAATTTACAAAGAGGCTGTAAACAAGGCAAGTTGCTTCAGCTGGAAGCAGATTGCACAAACTCAACACCCCAGTTAACGTACCCCCTTGTGAGCACCATCTGCAAGTCCCTCTCGCTGTAAGTCACGATACAATTATCTCCTCAAATCTCACACGAGCTCAGTCTGGCACATACAGGCTCCAGGCACGGCCCAATTTTCCCTTCCCTTGACGGCTGCTTCCTTAAGAAAGTGTAAAGCAACCTGCCTAAGAATAAAACCACACCTGAACCGTTTTTTTCCCCCCATTGAGAGCTCCTCAGTTTCTTGTGTATCTACCATAGACAGGACTGCCTCTATTTATTGCTATAATTACAGCTTTTAGTGCCCAGCTCAACAGCAATGCCATTCAATTACACTAATATGGAGATAATTGCAGACACATTAATGAATGTCCAGCCTGGTGCAGGATAGATAGTGGAATAATTACTCATTTCCGAAATATAGTAAACCTGTTTTTGTAGTCTTGGGGAAGCAGCACAAATGATTTGTTTGTGAGTGTAGGCTAAATAGCCTATACATACGCTGGGACTATTTAGATTCACCATCAGCAAGACACCTGTGGCGTATAGATATATTAGCCCTGGTGCTTTCACATTTAGTTTAAAATGTGACTGTTAAGAGACTGTTAAGTTGTTACTGACTACTGATTGTCAAAGTACCCCCAAGAGAGATAATTGGATTTGACTATTGTGTACAGAATCGGCTCCCGAGTTCTGTTCCAGCGGTTATTGGGTCTTCAGAGTGTGCCAAAATGGTTAGGAGACAGAAAATCAAGCACTTTGTTTGGATCAAGCCAATCAACCGTTAAAAGCATCTTTAACCTGAATGTTTACTTACTGGTATTGAATGATATAGGCTTATGGGATCCTTGTGATGCTTGTTTCAGTGTCTTGATGTTGCCTGTGTGTTTTTATAGGGAAGAAGACCGGGGTATTTCTCTTTTTTGGATCCGTTCTCTCCTGGGGTTTGGCTTTTCATGTTGCTGGCGTACCTGGCAGTGAGCTGCGTGCTCTTTCTGGTGGCGAGGTAAATACTCAGCTCCACACTGGCACCTGCAGGATATTATTAGCACCGACACTATGCTTAAAGGAGTTGTACAGACTTTATGAAGGAACATTTAAAATAACTTTTTCTCTGCTGCCATATAATGAAAGTGCAAAGCTCCAAAATGGACTTAAAAATGAAATAAAAGTTGTGCAAATGAATCTTACACTATATTTCAAGTCTTTTAAAATCATATAGTAGTTTTGTTTCAGAAACAGACTATAATTTAATTTAGTCACTAAAAATCGTACCTTTCTTCATTACTGCTACCATTCTCTTTTATTGAATGGAAATAAGCTTGGACACTTAGTTAAAGTTCTCCTTTCATGAAAGAAAGAAACAACATGCAGCACATCACACATTTTATTTTAAAAAAGGTCATTCATTCCTCAATTGTCATTCCAAAACTTATCTTTTAGTGGAAAACATTTTAAAGAACGTTTTTCCTGTTGTTTTCCATATAGAAAAAGTGTATAGGAACTGGGACTATCAAGCTTAAAAATGGACAAACAAATCCCATAAAAGCAACATAAAAGTTGAACATAAGAATCATGCACTATATTATGCTAGCTTTATGTTAGGAAAACACTTAAATTAAAAATGTATTCATTATTCACCGAAAATGTTGTTTGGCTGCTCTGGTCACCATTCATTCTCCAAGTAGCTTGGACATTCAGCTAAACTTCTTCTGTAATGTTTTGTAAAGTAAAGAAAGAAAGTCATAGATTTCACATAGAATGGCAAGTGAATTAAAACTGTATTTATTTTCTTGCTTTAACACCATTAGACATTATGGGCCCGATTTTAATAACAGTTTGCACCAGTGCAAAGTGTCTTTTGGCGTTAAATTAGTACTGTCAGGATTTACTAAAGCACAGTGAAGAATTACCACTGAAAAGGAATGGACACAGTTATTTTTTGTGCCTGACCTTATTGAATATGCATTTGTAGGAGTTTCCCTTTCAGACGCAAAATTTATGGGAGAAGAGTGTGCTCATCAAAGTACTGGTATTTGCGCCATTATTTAACGCCCAAAAAACATGTCTTAAATGATCAAGCTCATAAATGTGCTGATAAATGATAATGTGCGCATTGTCAGTAAATCACCCACAGAAGTTTTCCTCCCATCGGTGCATTTATAGATTTGCACTCTTACGCTAATTTGCCCTGTTTAGTAAATCTGGGCCTATATCCCAAAATTAAACCCTCTACTTAAACCGGAGGGCAAAGATTAGTTGATAGGAATTCTGGAACATTCCTACTGCATGATATAATCTTTGTGCTCTGATTTTAGGAGGAGGGTTAAAGGTTAGGATTGTTAGTCCAGTAAGGATTGTAGAATGTTGTTGTTGCAAGATCAACATCCTTTGTTGGTCCTGTGAAACGGTCATGACCTTAAATCTAACCCTAATATCTAATTGGTTGGAATGCAGTTCTAGTGTACAGGTGCATCTCAATAAATTAGAATGTCGTGGAAAAGTTTATTTATTTCAGTAATTCAACTCAAATTGTGAAACTCGTGTATTAAATAAATTCAATGCACACAGACTGAAGTAGTTTAAGTCTTTGGTTATTTTAATTGTGATGATTTTGGCTCACATTTAACAAAAACCCACCAATTCACTATCTCAACAAATTAAAATTTCATAAGTTTCATAACAAACATTTTTAGTGAATTGTTGGCCTTCTGGAAAGTATGTTCATTTACTGTATATGTACTCAATACTTGGTAGGGGCTCCTTTTGCTTTAATTACTGCCTCAATTCGGCGTGGCATGGAGGTGATCAGTTTGTGCACTGCTGAGGTGGTATAGAAGCCCAGGTTTATTTGAAAGTGGCCTTCAGCTCATCTGCATTTTTTGGTCTCTTGTTTATCATTTTCCTCTTGAAAATACTCCACAGATTCTCTATAGGGTTCAGGTCTGGTGAGTTTGCTGGCTAGTCAAGCACACCAACACCGTGGTCCTTTAACCAATTTTTGGTGCTTTTGGCAGTGTGGCCAGGTGCCAAATCCTGCTGGAAAATGAAATCAGCATCTTTAAAAAGCTGGTCAGCAGAAGGAAGCGTAACGTAAAATTTCTTGGTAAACGGGTTCAGTGACGTTGGTTTTCAAAAAACACAATGGACCTCCACCCTTCCTCCAGACTCTAGGGCCTTGGTTTCCAAATGAAATACAAAACTTGCTCTCATCTGAAAAGAGGACTTTGGATCACTGGGTAACAGTTCAGTTCTTCTTCTTCTTAGCCCAGGTAAGACGCCTCTGACGACAACTGTAGCCAAATTCCTTGACACGTCTGTGTGGTGGCTCTTGATGCCTTGACCCCAGCCTCAGTCCATTCCTTGTGAAGTTCACCCGAATTCGTGAATCGATTTTGCTTGACAATCCTCATAAAGTTATTTCGGTTGGTTGTGCATCTTTTTCTTCCACACTTTTTCCTTCGACTCAACTTTCTGTTAACATGCTTGGATGCAGCACTCTGTGAACAGCCAGCTTCTTTGGCAATTAATGTTTGTGGCTTACCCTCCTTGTGAAGGGTGTCAATGATCGTCTTCTTGACAACTGTCAGATCAGCAGTCTTCCCCATGATTGTGTAGCCTAGTGAAACAAACTGAGAGACCATTTTGAAGGCTCAGGAAACATTTTCAGGTGTTTTGAGTTGATTAGCTGATTGGCATGCCACCATATTCTAATTTGTTGTGGGTTGTTGTTAAATGTGAGCCCAAATCATCACAATTAAAAGAACCAAAGACTTAAACTACTTCAGTCTGTGTGCATTTAATTGATTTAATACACAAGTTTCACAATTTGAGTTGAATTACTGAAATAAATGAACTTTTCCATGACATTCTAATTTATTGAGATGCACCTGTATTTGTAGACATTTCATTTAAAACTCACTTTTTATTCAAGCTTTGCATTGGATCACAAAAGAAATGTCCTGATTAATACTCTTTCACCTGCTGATTTTCCAGCATTCTGGGGTTGTGTTTTTATTCGCTGAGCATTACCTGTCAAGACCTTTTTATATAAATTCATAGTTGGAGCATTTGCGTATGCATGTGTTTTTCTACGTTTGCCTCTCTATAATGTGTATATTTTTACACATTTGTTATTGAAATACGACCTGTGTTTTCTTTTCTGCACTGCTTGTGTTCGGCATTTCAACAGAGCTGTAATGTGAGGTTGTCACACACCTTGAAGAGTAACTCAGCAGCGTCCTGCAGTGCAGTGCATTTTTATTAGTGTCCTGCCAGTCATAGCTAAAGCTTGCACAGCCCCTTCAGGGAACAAAAACAGGTTACATGGCCAACAGGGAGCACTGGCGACTTCATGCTTTGCCAACTGTTAAAATTGTTCCTGGCTCATTTATGTTTACTACTTTTTTATCCTTTCTATTTTCACGCTCCTCTTGGCACACAGGCTAACACCTTATGAATGGTACAACCCTCACCCCTGCCTGAAGGGGCGCTGTAGCCTGCTCATTAACCAGTATTCACTGGGCAACAGTTTCTGGTTTCCTGTGGGAGGTTTCATGCAGCAAGGCTCCACCATCGCCCCCAGAGCCCTGTCCACACGCTGCGTCAGTGGAGTATGGTAAGAGCGCACAATAAACAATCTCCAGTCTCCATTCTGCCTTGATGGTTTCCAGGATGCAATTTATGAGGAGTGTACAGAATGTCAGGAAATTATATTTATAGTTCCTCATAAATGTTGAATGTAAGCCTCAGAAATTGACATATTTGTTGGTCATAGCTCTTGTCTTCATAAAGCAGGTCAAAAAGGCCATGTATCGAATCATGGTATTTTTACCATGATATATTTAAGACTTGACATTATTTGGATTACTAGAACATTTTGATTTGTGATTGTCAATTTCATATTTTGTGACTATGTTTGTAAAAACAGTCCATATTATTTAACACAGGATTTTGTCCTAAATAAATTTTCCATTATGATCATTTTCTGTCTTTCAAAAAAGTGATTTCATAACTTGATCTTGCTCTTTCATTTTGGACGCACCTGAATAAATATTTATTTTGACAGAAGACTGTCCATAATGTATATGTTTTTGACTGGTTTTGGTCTCTTTTCTTTAAAAGGCAGTCATGTAAAATCTGCCCAAAAGCCATGGAAACTTGTGTTGTGAAATAAGAAGGCCATATCTGAAGGATCATATCAAAATAATCTGCAAAAAGGGCAGGAAATTAAAATTTCACTCATGAACTTGTTAGTTAGCAGATTCTTTTGTTCAAAGTGACATTACATTGCGTTCAAGGTATAAACTAAGCCTCTTCTGTTTTATCTCCAAGAATGATTATTGAATATTGGATTTGTTTATTTATTATTGTACTTGGGAAGTGAACAAATGATTGAAACAAACAAATTGTGTATTCCCTCCTTTAGGCATTCATTTTGAATTAATTACATTTTAGGGTCAACTAGCTTAACCAGCAAGACCTCACTGAAAAACAGTTCGATTTTTTATCCTTAAACTGGTTTACCAGCTCAACCAGCACCCAAACCAGCATTAGCCAGCCAGTCGAATATGTTCTTTTCAGCAGAGTATCACATGCAACACCCTGATCTCATTGTCAGCTGCTGGATATAGCAGATAAAAGTGCTACTCTCACTTGGCCTCTGTTTTTCTGCTGCGTTATTGTACTGTCATTTTTTGAGGCCTCGCCGACTGCAGCACACTGAGGTCAGTGGAGAATAAAAGCAAGCTATTTTTGAGTATTCTGAACGGGCGTACAGTATTCAGAGGAGCCTTTCAACTTCTCATTCAGATGCGGTCGCTCACAGTAGTGCTGAGCTCTTTTGATGTTTGGTCAGAGTTTTGCGTTCCTCACGTCTAAAACTGATTTATCGTTCCAGGTGGGCCTTCACCTTGATCATCATCTCTTCCTACACAGCCAACTTGGCAGCCTTTCTCACTGTGCAGAGGATGGAGGTGCCCATCGAGTCCGTGGACGATCTGGCTGACCAAACGGCCATCGAATACGGCACCATGCACGGCGGGTCCACCATGACCTTCTTCCAGGTGAGATCTTCAAGGACAAAATGGAAGGAAAATCCACCCACAAATCAATGGCCTGTCGGCAGGTTTATTGACCATGTCGCTAGCGCTCTTCCCTACTTTTGATTTATCTGTTTGCTGTCTTAATATCAGTCCCCTTCGATATCTTGCCCTCTCCAGAGGGCCGTCCCAGACTAATTCAAACTCTTTGATGTGTCGGAGAGACGTTTCTCAACCCGCTCCTCAGCGAGCACAGACTGTTTCACATATTCAGTTGTCACATCAACATGTCAAACTGTCAGCTTATCAACCGCCACATCCTTGAGTTACACAATCAGTCTCACCTCCTGAAAGCTCTAGTGATTGGCTGTCAGGACACCAGACGAAAGTTGAGGAGCAAACGTAACAATATCTCCTGTTTTCCTGTTAGAACTCCCGCTACCAGACGTACCAGCGCATGTGGAACTTCATGTACTCCAAGCAGCCCAGCGTGTTCGTGAAGAGCACTGAGGAGGGCATCGCCCGAGTGCTCAACTCCAATTATGCCTACCTGCTGGAAAGCACCATGAACGAGTACTACCGCCAGCGCAACTGCAACCTCACCCAGATCGGAGGCCTGCTGGACACCAAGGGCTATGGCATTGGCATGCCTCTGGGTGAGAAAGAGTTCCTGTTAGAGAGACAACAATGAATAGAGGTTTATGTGGAGTTAGCAGGAACTTTAATTGATTGAAATACAACTCATCCAAAGTGCAAAAGAAGTGTAGCAAGGTATCTCACACACTGTCCATTTATGCTACTGAACGATACACAACTTTGGTCAAGATTGACAGCCTTGACTGGTAGATCAATGGTGTCACAATCTGACATGCTTATTAACAAGCCAAATAGTACCACACGCCCAAGCAAACCCTTGCGCTGATGTTTATGTTTTACCTGAAAGAAAATAAAATCGGTCTAAAAGTCTGTGGAATTTAACTTTTTTTCTCAAAACAAACTTGATATAGTTTAATCATAACATAAAGGAAATGCTAAAGGGCTCTTATAACATTTAAATTAAAGGGTTAGTTCGCCCAAATAATACAATTATGTCATTAATTAATTAATTCATCCTCATGTTGTTCCAAACCCATAAGACCTTTGTTCATCTCCAGAAGACAAATTAAGATATTTCTGATGAAATCCGAGAGCTTTCTGAAAGCTCAGAAAGGTAGTAAGGACATTGTTAAAACAGTCCATGTGACTTTATTCAACAATTCCTCTCTTCCGTCAGTCTTCTATGCGTGTTCAAGTGAAAAAAAGTGAAATTACATTACATGCGTCATTACATTTTATTTATTTACTTGTATTATTAAGTGCCATATAGAGCACTATTATATACAATGCTCTTGCACACACGTCATCAGTTGCTGTGTTCTTATGGGTTGTTTATTAGACAGGCATTGTAGCAACAGTCACAATTCACAATTGAAACCTAAAATTTCAGACACTTTCAGAACATCGCCTGATGCGCTTACTAATTGGCCATCAGCGAGCATGTGACAGTAAGCTATCCAAGGCTGCCATTCTTGTCCTATAATGATATAAATATTTTATATTCACAAGAAATCTGTCTCAGATGGCAAAATGGTAGCCAAAATAGCACAGTGCACACCAGGCTTTAATCATATAATTGCAGTTAAATTAATCCATTGACAGAATATAAATTGCACTGAATTGATTTGAACCAATGTCCAGCAGATGTTTTAATAAACATTACTGATGGCAGGGTTTAGTTTACAATAAGCTAAATGAACATCATTAGAGTGGCAGAAGTCAGCACAGCAGAAAATATACATCCAGCTCCGGCTCTCTAAAATTAATATTTTGTTTCAGGTTCGGTTTACAGAGATGAGTTCGACCTGGCAATACTCAAACTACAGGAGGAAAACCACTTAGAGATTCTGAAGAGGAAATGGTGGGATGGTGGCAAGTGTCCAAAAGAGGAGGATCATAGGGCGAAAGGTGAACCCCCTGTCACTCAACTACAGGTCCAAACAGAATCTTTTAGGAAACATTTATGAGGCTGTGTGTTTTGTGAAGGTCTGGGTATGGAGAACATCGGTGGGATCTTCGTGGTGCTTGTGTGTGGTCTTCTGGTGGCCATCTTCATGGCGGTGCTGGAGTTTGTGTGGATGCTGCGTCATACGCCAGCAACAGAGGTGAGAGAGGGCTATTTTACTTGCCTCTGCTTTTTGTCGTTCTCCCCGCCCTCGCGCCTCCCTCCCTGAACCCCCATCCCGCACCTCACCACCAGCACTCCAAAGAATATACCTCAAACTGATCTACACAGGCCATCACATGCTAAAGGTGCCCGATGCTTTTAGATTTTACACTTTTTAATGTTTGAATGGAATTAAGTTCCTTCTTTTTTTGTATTTTATTTTCTTCCCTGAATCAAATCAATGGTTGTGTGACTGCATTGTTTCAAATGAAACATTGTGTTTTTTTAACTGAATAAACACTTCAGCATGTTTCAGTAGAACCCAAGACGTGACTTTTTTGGAGGGTGCAAATGCATGCTATTTGTTTATGATGTCTTCGTGACTTAGTTGTGATTGACCATAGTCATAGACTGAGCATTGTGGGTAAATATTTAAAGAAGAATGATGTTTGTGTTTGTCTATATGTCATGTGGGTGCGTTTGAAGTGGGGCTAAACTAAATGCTAATTGAAAACTGCTTTGGAATATGGGTGTTTCTGTGATTGTGTTTATATCACCACATTAAGTCCAAATGACTAGTGCATTGCAGTTTAGCCCATTTTTGATAAGTAGAGTGAATATTTGCATTATCCCTAAGGGAACTATAGCTTTGCGTGTTTGCGTTAGGTAGTGCTAATAGTGTGTCTGTGTTTGTTTATGTGTGTGTGAGGTGCATTTCTGCATGTAAATGTATATCCAGCGCCTTAAACTGCACTGGCATGGCTCATCATCCAATAGATAACAAATTTCTGTCCTGTTTTTAACTAGTGTACATATTTTACCACCATAATACATTGATCCAACACCAAGATGGCCCCCCAATTAAATGTCTACTACACATTAAAGCTCCCAGAATCTCATTGTACGCAGTGCCTTTTCAACCTTACGACATGATAACAAAAAACTGATTGGATCATATTTTAGTTTGCAACTTTGCATGTGTATGAATGTATGTGAAGTATATCAGATATAGACCTTAGGCAAGGTAACAGCACCATATTTATTTTTTGACAAGAATGAAAACAAGGCTGTGAGGGACTGAAGTATAGTGTGTATAATGTACTGTACTGTTGTTTAACAACATACCAACAGTTCAGCTAAAAATACACATATTTCCGCTAACTCCATAAAAGAGTTTTAAAAGTTGTTAGTTGTGAAATGTGAACTAGGACATTTATACAGTGCGTGCCATTATAAAGACTGCAAGTATATCACTCACAGCCTCGTTTTCATTGAATATGGTGTCTAAACTGACAAAGGTTAGATGTTGAGACAAACGGTTGAGCAGACTTCTGGATTTTATCAGCAAATTTGAAATGAATGCTAATATGATGTGGCATTGAATTTTTTTAAAGGTACATCAGAACAAGCTGTTGTTGTTTTTTGGTTTTATTAAATACTTTACTTGTCACACAAAACCTTAAGTTTAAGAGCTGGTCAATATATTAATTTCAATAGCAAATCCCGTCATTTCAATAGCAATCCATGCAATCAGGAATTATAATGAGGGCTAAAGATCTCCCCACACAGATTTTGAAACAGAAACAAGTTGGTCACACGGATTTACTGCATTGACCAATAGAAAGCTGCTTGGTTTAACAGGCTCCACACAACGCTACTCTATTTGACCGTAGACATTAGTGCCTTTTTGTGACCTCATCTTAACTGACTGTAACTTAACAGGGTATAAATTAAAATGTGAATCCTTAAGGATTTTGTGCTGAGGACTGATTCAATTTTGGTTTACTCTGAGTAGATATGCATAGTATTTCCCTGGTTGGGAAAACACTACTGAGGACAAAAGAAAAATACTACTGTAAAACAACTATTAGGAGAAATGAACGATTCAAAGCAAAGATGATTTATTTAACAGCCCTTAATCGAGACTTTATTTTTGTAATAGTGTGCAATAGTATTCCATTTATGACAATTCCATTAAGATGACAAAATTGCCCCAGAGGACACGGAAAACACCCCGCCTCTGTTTATAAAGTGATTAAAAATATATATGCATTCAAATAATCATCAAAACTCTTCGAAAATCCTCTTGGGTGCAATTTGTAGCCCAATTTTATAGCTAAAGGCACTGCATACAAAGAATGACCCAAACACTGCTCCACTCACTTATCACTTTTTTTTTGTAATGCAAATCTAACAGAATACATTTAAAGATGTGAACTTGTTGAGAATGTAATGAGCGCACACTGAGCTCACCAGGCGCTTCAGGACCTTTTCTCTGATTTCTATTTATCTGCATCAGTCAGATAAAAACAGCCACCGCCCCCTGTATAGCCCAGTGTTGTTTTTGATCAATGCTCTGGCTGTGCTGCCTGCCACCCCTGCGAGCAGTGTGTCAGCGAGACCCCCTGGCCTCTCTTTCTCTCTTTCTCTCCCTCTGTCTCCGTGTCTGTGCCTCACAGCTGTCCGTGTGCGAGGAGATGCTGCGAGAGCTGCAAGGCATCGTGCTGTGTCAGGACAGCCTGCAGTTGCGGCGCAGGCGCGGAGCCAGCGTGTTGCGACCACAGCCTTTGCCCCTGGACGAGCGACGGGCGCGGCGGGCGGCGGCGAGCCTCAGCAACGGCAAGCTGTGCATGGGCACCGGCCTCCCTGAACCCCTCTCCCACAGACTGGCGCAGGAGGCAGCCTTGGTGGCGCGAGGGTGCAGTCACATTCGCATCTGCCCGGAGTGCCGGCGCTTCCAGGGCATTCGAGTGCGCCCGGCCGGCCCTCCAGGAGCATCGCCCAGCCACAGCGAGGAGAGTATAGAGTGGGAGAAGGGCACCAACAACAGTGAACCCGAATAACCTCTCGGATCTGTGGCAGATAGACGTTAAACGATGGCTTTGCTGGACCCAGGGATTATTGGAACGTAGGCTCCAGGGAAGGAGCTAAAAGAGAAGCTGTCCGTGCTGCTCGATTCGGGCCCAGGAGCTGCATCTTGTTTCTGTACACTGTCCTTATGGCCCTCTGCTTTAGGGGGACACAGCAGAGGGGCTTTGTACTATGCAGTATATTTGTCTTACTGTGCTGTTGATTTATTTTTAAATTATTCCTCTTTTGTTGTGAAACCACTATATTGCTATTATCTCCTTCTCACAACACCGGTTTATTGTGGTTTTTCACACCGTGGACGGCTGCAGACTGTCAACCACGCTAAACTTTTTTTAGAGTGCCAAAACACTTTGTATTAATTCTGTGCTGTTGCCATCTCATTCCGGCCCCTGAAGGAGTAACAATTAAGAGAGAACTGAACACAAAAACAACTGCACTCTGTTTTTATTAATAGTCATATTCTATTAAAAATGTTTTTGGGATGTTTCTGAATGTTTGATGTGCATGTACGAGGGTTTTAGATGCTACCGAATGGAGAAGAACATGGGAATTCTATTTTTTCTGGTTAAAGACACTTTCTATATTTTGCTTTTCATTCTTTTAAGTTTTGATTCATTTTGTTGCACTCCTCGGATATGAAAATTGCACATAGTTATGGGAAAGTGAAAGATTATGCTCCCATTTAGGAAATGTGCATTGGGAAACTAACTAGGAATTATGCCGATTTCCATTCACCCTTATTTTTGCCATTCCTGCAGGGCGCTTGGGGGTGTCAGATGTGTTCACTTTCAAAAAAACATCAGGAAAGTGAGATCTGGGGTGATTTTGTTCCTGTTGAAGAACATCTGTACCACTCAATACATGATGAAATCAACTACAGACAGGGTCACTCCATCTAGACATATCTGTGTGATGAGACATTTGAGATCATAGGCCTATACACATTCAGGTATTTCTTTATATTACATAACATCTCATAATATTTCATGTTTATTTTCTTGTTTGAACCCAGAAATGTTCATTTGTTCATGTGACGTCTTTTATTCATACTTCTGTTGAACACCCTTTTAAAACTGGATTCAACCAATCCGTTTTTCAATGTACCACAGCTGAAGAAGCATTTGGATACCAAAATGAAATTATTTTATTAGGCATGGTGTTACCCTCAACTTGCAGTGCCAAATTGTAATTGCCTTCACGTTTTGGAGACCCATTAGAGGTTACTTACTACCCATGTTGATTTTTTTCTGTGCATTTCTATTGAACTGAATCCATTTCTACATGATATTTCAATACGGTGTTAGTGCCTGATGAAAATAAATGGCATTGTGTTCAGTTCTGTGAAAGGTTGGCTTTGTTCTTGAAGGTTTTGTCTCTTGGATCTGTCAGCCCTCTCTGTAAACATTTATTTTTCTAGATGCGCAAATACAGCTCTATTCATTTCCTATTGCAGGCTGGAATGGCTGTGCGAGTATCTGTGTTTCAGGCTTCTGATGAACAATGGCACAGTTGTATGTGCAGGTGGGTTTTCACTGGATACGCAGACCTGCAGACGACTCTATTGGGGCAACTTCAAGATGTGACACATTTACTATGTGGGGCATGGCATCAGCTGCACACCTGCTTTAGATTCACAGAGCCACAAGCTGCTTTAAAGAGTGTCAACAAACAAGCAAAAACATTTGGGAGACAATTACTGCTTGGAGTGACAACTGGCTTAGGAAGGTTAAAACAAGTAGTTTACAATTAGCATTGACAATTTGGGTAAAAGCAAATAAATATTGCAAAAAATATGCATGCAGCAATTATTCACATATGTCACAAGAATTGTAGCATCGTGCAAAAGTTATAAGCTTCTAATATTATTGAAATGCTAAATTTGCACTCAGACATGACTAATTTATTCCATTATCCAAAGTGACCAATAATAGTTAACAAGATAAAGAGAGTAGTATCTGGCTTGTCATGTGACCTAAAAATGGCTTACTAAATACACTTTTGTGATTGCATTATTTTCTCTATACTAAATACTTTATATAAATATCTTGTTCAATGAGAACTTACTCATTAAAAAAACATAACTATTTTATGAGGTTGCAACGTAATTCATACAAGACTTTCTATAAAGAAGCAAGCATGAAGCTCCATCTCTACTGTAAATATATGGGATTTAAGCATATATGAAAACATACAAATTAAATTTAGCTAATGCATATGAATTAACCACAAATTCGCCAGAATGTAACATTGCCATGAGACCGTTTTGGAGCTTCTGTGTTTGCCTAAATCCTGAGTATTTTCAAACTGAAGAAATATCTTCAACATCTGCAAATGTCTATATGATGGAAATCGATTTAATTTCCAGGGTTCAAACACTAAGTTATCCAGCGCTATGATGGTTTGATAGTAATGAGTGTGAATTACTCAGAGACTGAAATGTCATGGCTGAAGACAAGACTTATTAGTGAGACACGCAAAGCTCACAGCCCAATCAGTCCGGATGCATTCCCGAGGGCAGAGCTTCTATCTCTCTCAGCACACTGCCCTTCTCCAAGCCATTTATTTCTTAATCCAGCTCTAACCTGTTTCCACAGAATGAAATTGCATCTTTAGCTTTAATTCCTTCTAGGGTCGCGACTGGTTTCTGTCCAACAGAAGGATTTTTGTTGTTGTTGTTGTTGCTGATTTACACTTAATGACATCACTAGACTTGATGTCATGTCTTGATGCATTTAGAAATTTGTCAGACTGCAATTTAGACACGTGTTGCATTTTCAGCGTTGCCATATGGGGCAGGGCCACCATAAACCTTAATCAGGGTATAGGGTCATAATATTCAACAGGAATTATATTTTTGTTTAACATAGGCTACCAATGGCAAGCTGCCATGGCAACTGACATTACTTTTTGAGAAAAAAAGACCAAAGACAAGAACATCTTAAAACAGTTCTGAAAGATGCTAAGTGTATGGCCACAAAGTTCAAGTCAATATAGGCCTAGCCTAGCTATAGCACCTGAATAACAACACGTCCAATTTTATGTCAGTGGTATTTGAATGTTGTGTTTTATAAATAGTTGACTTGCCACATCTTAGTGCTTTTCAGACATTATTTATTAATAAAAAAACAGCCCGTTTTTCTAAAATGTTAAAAATGTAATTATTTATAAAAGGAAACAATGCTGCTACAAATCTCTTCCAGATCACTGGTTTGTCACCTACAGCAGGATTGATCTTAGACTCTTTCCAATGTTCTGAAACATATTATCAAAGGTAAGTAGCACAAAATGTTATTTCCCATTTTCGTTTCACAATGGAAGTGCTGTTAACATCCCTGTGAGTGAGGGTAGAGATAATGTTCATTTTGCCGCCTTTTGTTCTCCAGCAGTGCTTAAACGAGTAGAACAGCCGCCTCACATTACAGATTTAAGAGAAATACAAGTATTTGTTTGCTTTCTTCTGCTTTCCATTTATTGATCGATCTCAGATTGGGAGAGATTGATCATCTGCCTGCCAGTTCTGCTGCACAATAGTGCCATGAGCTTTCCATGAATGTCAAATGTGTGACATAACAAGGTCCTTTAACATTTAGCTGCATTAACACAATAATCTGTGTAATCAAGATGATGTTTGTAGAGCTTTTTCTCTCGGGAATCTCAACAGCTGGCGTCTGTCAGGGGCATTAGAGCATTACGTTGGACTCATGAAGAACACAACAGGTAAACATCCTACACATTCTTTAGGGACAAAAATAAATCATAAAAGGGCTATTACATTACTTTAGTAAAATCATTTTAAATTAGATTTCAGTGTAAACATGAAAACGCTGCGCACATTGGAATAGCGATAGAAATGTAGATCAACAGAGACCCCTGCTGGAGACAGAATAAACTGCACTGTCTGTTGTAAACGCTTTGGATCATGGGACTTCTTCACGAAACACTTTTTCGATGAGTTGTTTAAACGGAAAGCCAGACTGCTTGTTTCATAAATAAAACAAAAACATAAGTCGGCCTATAAAAACAATGTTTAAATTGCTTCATCAAATTATGCTAATATAAATTATTAGGTAATTCAAAATGTAAACAATATTCACTTTAGGATAAATTAACTTTTAACTGTCCCGAGTCTTAGTTTTCGAAATGATTTCACAACCTTCAACCCCATGTTAAACTAATTTCAAAAGTCACTAATTTCAATGAAAGTCAGCTTGACCTTTGTATGGTGAAGGATAATTCAGACAATGTCTTTTGTTGTTGCTGTGTTGTTATCAGATCATATTTCAGATCATCATTTTGACCTCAGTTGAAGTTATCGGAACAAAGCTAGCACCGTTCCCAAACCTGTATAACTGAAAATATATCTATCAATTAGTCAGAAAGATTTCAAATGCTTTTGAAATAAGTATTTTATTCTCACCAAGTCTGCATTTATTTAATACAAGTAAAACAGTGATGTTGTAAAATATAGTGACAAGTTAAAATGACTGTTTTCTATTTGAATATATTTTCAAATGTATTTTATTACTGTGATGGCAAAGCTGAATTTTCAGCAGCCATTACTCGAGTCTTCAGTATCACGTGATACTTCAGAAATCATATGCTGATATGATGCTCAAAAAAAACATTTATCATCAGTGTTGAAAACAGTTGTTCTGCTTAATTTGTTTTTTGTGGAAACCGTAATATTTTTTTTTCAGGATTCATTGATGAATAGATATTTCTAAATAACATTTCTTGAAACATTATAAATCTCTCTACTGTCACTTTTAATCAATGTAATGCATCCTTGCTAACTAAAATGATAATTTTTTTTATAAAACCGTACTGACTCGTGCTATATAGGAGTTTAAAAACTCTTGTTTTATGCAATATATGTGTAATTGCTTAGATGTCAAAGGTCAGATATCTTGGTCCTGCTCCTTCTCTGTTCACAGCGCTCAACTGAAGGTGCCCTCATATGTGAAGCGGGTTTATCCCAAAATCTCTGAGCGTGTCCTTGACTTCCTGATGAATGACTGTGCTCTGTTCTTCCCACTGCAGCCGTGTCTCAGCCAGATGAGAGAGCAAACTGTCCAGACAGCCCTGTATCAGGCCAATAGACACCAATTCATAAAAACATACTCAATTTAAGATTAAAAGTCTCTTATTAAACGAGGCATGTCTCGCCATCTGGCATAAGCATTTAGAGGTGCAGATGGTCTCTACTATGCTAAAATGCTGAAATGGATAACCTTGTGGATGGCAATTAGATTTGTTAACACTTTAATTAACAGTCAGTTCAATTAGTTTTACTATAGCATTAATTATACCTAATTCGTTAAGGTAGATTAGTCTGCAACGCTTTGAAATGTCACGAAGCAATTTAAGCTAAGCCTTGTGTAATGCTGATAAAATATGTCATCCATTCAAACATCTAATATATATTTTGATACAGTGCTGATATTTCACGTAATCACTTATAGAGCCATGACTCTGACTTACGTGCAGGATCTTCTCACACTCCCTCTCCATACTATCCAGTTTGCTTTGGAGGTCAGAAATGATGGCGTCTTTTTCTGCTTCTGTCTTCTCTCTGCTCTCTCTCCGATTTTAATTGAACCTGACATCCGGCTAGTCAAACAGAGGCCTTGTTTGTCATCAGCATGTCATTGGAGAGCATGTGTTTGGTTAAAGCACACACTGCCTATGAATGTGTTAATGCTTGGGCTTACCGAGCTGCGTCTCAAGTAAGTCTACTCTCACTTCAAGCCGGTTTACTTTAGTCTGCAGGTCTGTTTCCATGGACTTGTATTGGCGGTTGAGATCTAAAATCCAGTTTGTGTAGAATACAATACATATTGTGTTAGAAATCAATTATATAACTTTACTGAAATTTACATTTGCATAAGTCATTTAAAGGGGAGTATATTTTTATATAATTACATTTATAATGTTTTGTTATATGAAATGAAATATAATCTTCATGAAATGTATAAAAGATTTATATTTCAAATAAAATCTTGTTATTTTGCTCTTACGATTTATCAAATAAATTTTGGTTTACCCAAAAATATGAAGCTATTTTCAACATAATAATTATGATTATAATATGACATGTTTCTTGGACAACAAATTAGCATATTATAATTACTTTTATTTAGAAAGTAAGCATTAAATTAATCAAAAGTGGCAGTAAAGATATTTACTGTATATAGTTTAAATATTTCCATTTCAAATAAATGCTGTTCTCTTAAACTTTCTCAAATAATATATATATATATATATATATATATTCATAAATAGTATTGATAATAAAATAATTATTGATGATTTCTGAAGAATGATGTGACACTGAAGACTGGAGTAATGACTGATGAAAATTCAAATTACATTTTCAAATATATTAAAATAGAAAATAGTTATCTTTGTAATAATATTTCGCAATGTTACTTTCATCTTGAGTTTTAGGACAGCTGTGGATCAAATAATCATGTAATTTAAAGAAACTAAACTAAAGCCCATCACGTGTTCTCAGAAATATTTAGCAAGTTTATGAAATAATGAAGTCTGCCTATAACTGAATGTTATCTATATGTTAGAAATAAAGATTTTTCAGTATCACCAGGATCTGTGGGGAAGCTTTAAGATATTAACTAAGTCAAACTTTTTGAGACATGAAGCGTATGTTTGGAGAAAGCAAAAATTCAGCAAACTTCAGCATGTTTTGTTCTGTAGACTGCAACATGCACTTTCATTTTCATTCAAGTATTTCCAAAACAATACAGCATAAAACATGAGTATTATGAAGTACACATTGTTTCATGCAGGTGCACTATATCAATAAACCTGGAATAAAGAAATAGACTTTATACAGACCTGTAGTGATGTCCTTCATGTCTGATCGTTCCTGACTGAGCACCTGCTCCAGATCTCTGATTTGACTTTTCAAGTCATCTCTCCCTGCTGTGGCCTGACGCGTTATACTGGTCCTCAGAGCTGCCGAGATTTGAAGAGAAGTTCATTTCTTAATGTTTCAATAGAACTGGACATCAACAAACAGACAACAACTGCTAGAACAGGCCAATTTAACAATTATATTTGCCTTACCAAGATGTTCTTTTAAAACAGCCACGTCTAAGGCACTTCTCCGATACTTCTCTGCAAGTCCATCATCTGTATGATGGGAAATATCATGTCAATCAAATACTAGCTATTGTTAAATAGCCTATTATTTTGTGTTTATAAAATATAATGTTATAGTTCGTAGAAAACACCTTTTTCTGGTGTGCTCTTTTTGGACTTGTCCTTTTTGCCGTTTCCTTTCCCTTTCTTTTTTGGTGGCATGGTGTAAAGATTCTAGATCTTAAAGTTCCGAACTGAAGGAAAAGTTTCATTGTGTCTGTATTTTGTACACAGAGCGTCCTGGCAGCATGGGCGTGGTTAGAGAGAGACGTTAGCCAATCACCTCTCCAGAATGCCAATTACAGTTGCTCTATCCGCATTGCACTACAAAACCGGCTCGTTGCCTGGAAGTGTGTATAGTTGCTAAGCGCGTCCTTTAGTTTTATGGACAATAAAGTATTTTGAGGGACTTCTGAATTGCATAGATTCTTTAAAGAGAATCTCACCGTTTCATTTTGACGTAACGTTACAGGACGCAGAGCTCTGTATATGCGTCTCATTCACAAGTTTTTACTTTTCTTTCAATTTAGTTTTTGGATATTTTTAAAGCGAATATGAACTAAAATTATAAGAAATGATCAGTGAATCAAGCATCATATGTTAGACCAATTCGTGAAATGTGTCAACAACAAAACAATTTGCATAATTAATCTCTTTAACCCGGAGGGCGGAGAAAGTACGCTACATCAGCCAACGCTTTGCTCATGAATATTAACTACGTGCTTGCTTACGTTGCTTGGTAAACTTTCCTAGTGCTCTGGTTACGTGCCCTATTTAATATTCATTAGTCGTGCTTTTCACCATAGTAGGATAGACTGTAAAAAACATGGCCGTAGTGTCCCTGACGTCACCCGTAGGTTTCTGAAGAGCATTTTTGAAGCTCAAAGTGGAGACAGCCGTCGCCATCTTGGCTGCGCGTCACTCCCGGATAATCGAAAGTGGGCAAAAAGGCGGGATATGGGTGGAGCTGGTTGCTGAAACCACGCCCACTAAGCGCGACAGTGGTGACTGCAGCGGCAATCCACTTGTCACTCAAGTGGCCACGCCCTTAATTATGCAGAAATTTAAGGTTTAATATAATTTAAACGGATGAGTTATAAAAATATTCAACCCCCCCTCACAGTTGTCATGGAGGGCAAGATTAGCTATATAGATCGAAATAATTTTTGCACCAGGCTGTAAACATGTTTTTTTCTGCTGTAAAGTTTGTTATTTTTACAGGGGGGGGTCTATGGGATTGACTCCCTTTTGCAGCCAGCCTCCAGTGACCAGTCGATGAATTGCAGTTTTAGTCACTTCCGTGTTGGCTTCACGAGAGAGTGGGAGGTAGCTGCTTGGGTAGGTTTCGTATATTCGCAAGAAGAGCAAGAACGGAGGCGGAGAAAATGTGAGACATGAAAGAGGGCGAGGTCTTACAGGCGGAACAGGAAGTGCAATCTCACGAACACGGGAGGGAGAGGTCGAAGGCGGCGTTTATTTCCCAAACTGGTTTATTTAACTTATGTCAATATGATATAATTTCGCCATCTAATACTTCATTTTCATATGGAGAAAAACAATCTGTGCTGGGTCTATAATAAACGCGAGTGGTCGCTTCTTCACTCGCTTTTTGCTTGCAAGTGCTCTTGACTTGCTCAGCCTGAACTTCCCGTTGCAAAAGTAGTGATGGGAAGTCCGATTCATTTCAGCGATTCGATTCTTTCGGACAAGTCACCTCAAAGAACCGATTCAACTATTTTTGTACGTCACTTCGCTAATAGATCTTCACGTGATCCTTAACACACAGGCTTTGAAATTTCCAACTTTTTATTTTCTCCTTATAAAAATATTTTCTGGGCGGGGGTTGTATAACACATTGTTATTCTGTATTTGCAGATTATTTTTGAAATGTTTATTGCTTAAAATTACTGTTAACTAAATCAAAGTCATATATATATATAGTCACAGGTTTATTGTGTTTATGTTTTGATTGTGCTTATTGTAATTTCATTTAGCATGTTCATGTGGTTATTGTAGCAATAATTATGATCATATAAATCATTTCGATCTTAAATATAATCTTCGCGTACATTAACCCATGCTAATTTCATTTTACCTGACAAACTATTTCAGTCCGACCAGTTTTGCGAACCGATTCATTCAAAATATCCGAACCAACTGATTCATTCAAAAGATCCGACTCAAATGAACGATTCGATCACGAATCGGACATCGTTCTGCAGAAGCGCACAGACAGAGAGAGAGAGTTGCAGGAAAAGGGAACATCACACGGGGTATCGATGTGAAAGCGGTTGTTCCTCCACGTCCAGACACCCTTCAAACCTGTTTTTAAGCCTTGCTTTTAACGGGATCCGCCGCACTAGCAGAGCGTATACAACACAGCGTGAAACGGTGGATTCCTGCACGGGGGATTTAATGGGAGTCTTGCATCGATAAAGCGCTTCTCCCCCCCTTGACGGACCCTCGCTCGAACCCAACCGGACTCGGGCGCTGTCCTCACCGGGGGGTATCCGATCCCTGTTATATTTTGACTAGGAAAAGACCACTTCAGAGTCCGAATATGGCAGGAAATCTGAAGAAAGGTGGGGGGCTTATTGGCATGATGAAGGACGCTTTTCAGCCTCACCATCATCTCCACCACTCCCATCACCAGCCCGGGGCCGTGGACAAAAAGACGGTGGAGAAATGCTGGAAATTCATGGATAAGGTGGGTGGCTAATAATCAACACACACAAAAGAAAGATACAAGAGAGAGACGCTGTAGCTAGCAGCCTCGGTCGCTGTTAGCTTAGCCGGATGGCCTGCACGGAGGAGTCCTAATGCAATATGGCAGGGCAGCTCTGCTAAGGCAATTAGCTGAATGGTTTGCAGGCTAATAAACTATATTCAGCCGGCCAAACACTCTGGAAATATCTAATTTTAAAGAGTAACCTTAGGTCAATTGCCGTACCCGTACACCTCAGCTTGCCTAGTAAGATTCGTTAATGTGGTACAGAGTCCTGTGCTAGTTTTGCTAGCTTAATAGCTTGTGGCATTTATTTAATTAGTAACGTTAAATATTGTTTATAAGACGACTAGGAATGGTTTGGACATATATCTTCAAAAGTGACCGCTTCAGGGTGTTCAAATGAACAGTGTGGAAAGCCCAAAGTTGGTTAAGCAACCAGTGTGTGATCTTGTTGCTGGTCAGTCAGTTGGTTAAATTGCATTTACTCCGTGTAGACGTGGATAATAGCATTTGGTGGATTAATCTGCTCTTTCAAACCACTACTTGTTGCTCTTGGTCCAGTTTCTATGTAGTTTTGTAGGATAAACAGGAAGTGCCATATACCTTTTTTCTTATCTTTAAGTATTGGAATCTGTTTTATGTGGAATATAAACTATTGTGTTCCAATCATGTGAAGCTAAATATGCAGCTTTATTAAAAGCTAGTTATTTGGGGATTTAATGCAGATCTAAGTATGGTTGATCTTATGATCAGGTATGGATTTAGCTTCTAGGCACACAGTCCTTACTTCACACCTGATTATCCATATAAAGCCTATGTATCATTTGGTATGTGAATTTCTAAGACGTCTAAATGATTAGCATGATCAAAACTTAACACACGATCTGCTACATGCTTTCTGCCCTGTGATTGATAGTCCATACCTTTTTTGCAAGTAAAAAGCCTTTTAGTCAAATTGTAATGATGTCCACCTTCAGGTTGTTCAGTTTTTTTTATAAAGTAAATATAAGAATAACCTTTATATTGGTTAATATTTTAAGATGAACATTTAATGGACTGAATCAGCTCAGAATTGTATGTAGCCTCAATGCTTTGCTAGATTATTTTATATATCTTTTATTGATGTGGATTACTATACTTGGCAATATAAATAACTGTATAACTTCAGGCCTTTTAATAACATTGAGGTATTTTCTTCAAGTGTTAGCACCATATTCTCATTATATCATACTATGAGCCAGAAAAAAACAAATGTATTAAATATGATATAAAACGCATATGCAACTTTTTACAGATTTTGTTTTAAGACTAAAAAAAAGTCATAAATGAACTTTCAATAAAGTGTTCCATTTCAAAGAAACATATTTGTCATATCTCAAGCTTTACAGAGTTAATGTACTAACTATTAAACTAAGACTTTAATCAACCGATGAAGAATTTTTTACCAGGGTTTCTAGTTAAACTTAAACCGTTTATGTGAACATCTGTCTACAAGAGTGGTTTTCTTTTGTTGAATTTGCTGCCTCACAATACAAAAGTTAAAGCTGCAGTTCATGGAAAAAAGTTGTGGTTGCTGACCTCACACTTCCTGTGATCTTCACACTGATACATGAACAAAACCGTGCATCTGTCACAGGGGGCTCATTTTAAACTTATCCTGTTGATGGCTTAGATAGTAAAGATGGCTTTTAATTTACAACTTGAGATGCATTTTACAAAGGAAGACTATTTGATTTTTCCTGAGATGAGCAGATAATGGTTGCTGATTGATAACCTCCCATTTGTTTAGTTTCACACTGGGTGGTTTGGTTAGTGCACATGTGACGCATCACATTGCCTTCATAAGCAAATCTTCCTATTTTTGCAACAAAAATTGTACATTTCCACTTTAAGTCAGCTGAGACTTAGATTATACAACCTTTAAATGTTTTAGTATGAACATCACGATCAGTGATTCAGGAAACGTGACATTAGCAGAAGTTCCACTTGCGAAACAGACTTATCTGAAATGAACTTTTTCATATGACTTAAAATGTTGTTTATTTTATCATGACTTTGCTATTTATTATCCAAAGTTAACATTTTCATGTTATCCATTTAGTTATATTCTGTAAATCCTCTGTAAATATTCAACCTCTTAAGTTGGGCTTCTTCCCTGTGAATCTTAACATGCAAAAACATTGCATGTCTAAAACTGTAATATAGAAGTTCTGTATTTGACTATGGGTTTTCCCCCGTGTCTATTTTTTCACCTTATTTACAAACACAGATTATCTACCCTTTGCTTTCCTTATAAGGTTTAGTAATCATTAAACTGCATGTCGATTGTAGTTGTTGACTTTATATTTGCATACTTTGATAAGGTTGTTCTTATACTCTGATTGCAGATTCAACGTTATAAATGGCACTCTTGCATGTTTGAGTGCATTATTGCATTGGTGCATTTTATATTGTCTATTTCAATCGACTTACTGATATAGTTTCTACACTTGAGACCAAACGGACTTTTCTCTGCACTTCTGTATTATTATTCTGAATTCAGGTTATTGCTGGAAGCCCTAATGAAGACACGTCTGCACATGAACACGTAACATGTATGCATGTTCGCTGATAATTCTCGGGACGTCCTGTCGCCACAGTCTTATCTTTTGGCTGTCAGGGCTGGGGTGCATGAGATCCAGAAGCTTTGGAGCACAAGTCAGACTGGATGGTGACTAGTGATGTCATCAGCTCTCCCCACCCCCAATCACAGCTGGTCCTGTGCTGAAGACAAAATAGATAAGAGTGGCTGCAAGTACTCTGAGCAGCTGCAGACAGCGCCGGACTCTTATTGCTGGAACGTGCGTGCGTCCGTGCGGCACGGCGCTTCTCGAACTGCTGGGGTGGTGACATTTGAGCAGTTTCCCGTTTCCTCAAATTTCCCACCCACGTCTTAATCAATAGTTCAGAGGGTGATGATACGTAGCTTTAGTCCAGACACAAGAGAGCCACTATGTCTGAATTATAGCAAAGCCTATTGGAACATCAGCCTAGCCATTAAGTTGTTTGACTAATGAAGTGGTTTGAGGCCATGCACTTAATCATAATGATTTATTGTCTGGAATGGAGTTTTTTTTTTTCTTGGACAATTTTAACAGCTTTGTGGCCTCCAGTGTGGTTGGATAGAATAACGCTATATGTATGTGGTGTTTTCGATATGTGTAAAGATTTCTTTGTACAATTGGCATGTAACTGTTTCAAAGTTTGGGGATTTGTTATTTTTTATATATATATATATATATATATATATATATATATATACACACACACACACACACACACACACACACACACACACACACACACACACACACACACACGCACGCATGCCGCCCAACTCTCAAGTATTAAACCCCTAGAGCTGCACAGTACACAATGCATGCATATATATATATATATATATACACATATATATATATATATATATATATATACTAGTGTTGTCAAAAATATCGATATTTCGATAAATATCGATACTGAAATATCTGAACGGTACCAATACTAATTTTCCAAGTATCGATACTTGATCCCAGCCGAGCTGTCACTTTCACTTCTCTCCAAAGGCGCGTTGACAAACACCACACGTGACCGCAGTGCCTGTCACGTGTCTCGTCTCATTCGCTCTGGTTAAATAGCAAAAGTGAAGTGAATATAAAGATGGCGAGTGCGGCTTGTTTCTAACAAGCAAAATATGTTTGCTTCTTAAATCAGACGGACTGAGATGCAGCGATTACTACTTGGACTTCTTAAAAATGCAAATCAACTCTGTCAGCAGGAGACGCTTAAAAGCGGGAGAAATAACGTAATGTTAAGGCCCGTACACACCGGGACGAATATCGGCGCACGTTATTCGTCAGCGTTTTTCAACGCGTTTTTTGTGTTCACACCCAAGCGATTTTCGCTGACGATGAGCCGAGTGAACATGCAAATTCATTCCCTGACATTAGATGGCGCTTAATGTAAAACAGAAATACCCCGGTGCACAAGGTGGTGCTGAGCAACCTACGCTTCTGACACTCGCTTGTCTCTCAGAAGAAGAGAGCAAGTATTTACCCGCTTGTCAAAATCATACAAATTTGTCATAAAGTTATTTGTGTTCAGACACCAACGAGACCAGCAGCTCTACATTCATCTTGCCTTGCATCTTCTTTGTCTTCTTATTTCTTCCCGGCAGTGTAGATCTCACCGTAGTTTAGATTTTTTTTATAGTAATAAAAATAATTTAGTTCAGTTAGAGGACACTACAATTAAAACTGAACGCTGCTTCTCAATGTAGTGCACCGAACGAACGAGAGCTATGCATCACAGTATTGATTTGTACCTGTATTTTAAATCAAACATTGTGTTTGGGGTTATAATTGATAACCAGATTTCGCCGCGGGATTAATTTCCTGAATATAACGTGGTAACGGCCGGTAACTCTAGTGCAATTTGAACGGGAGCGGGCGGTCTAACATTATCCCGTTCCTGACGTCCTTTCAGAACAGCATATCTGCGCTTTATTCTTATCGAGAACCAGTGCTTCGTTTTATTTGCGGGGTCTGAGCAAAGCATGTGCAACGATGCAGATATAATATACAGCTCTCAAACAGAACAGACAGGTTGTGATGAGTGACAGATCAGAATAAAGATGGAGTGTGAATGCGATGTCATTGAAGGACGTTCAACTATTTTCCTTTTTTTTGTATTATGCTTATTCTATCATTTTAAATGACAGACTGTCAAATTTATTTATTTTTCTCTGCTGCACTTTTCACTGTGTTAACAGCAAGATGTTAAATTAATTTAGTATTTTGACAGGACTTATAAAATATATATTAGGCTAAACCTACATTTTTTTCTATTGTGTTGTAGGCTGAATGTTAGCATAAACGAATTATATCCTGACAAAACGAATAAAAATAAGGATTACAATTTTATATAAATTTTTCTCTCTGTGACACTTTATTCCGTGTTGGCAGCAAAATGTTATTGACATTTTTTGTCAATAAATACAAGATTTAATAAAATAAATAAAATTGTATGCAGACTACACTTTTATTTGTTAGCCTAACTACCTGTTCAAGCAGAAATATGAGTGAGCCGAGAGCGCACATACACGGTTCGCTTATGGATCATAAAGGACATAACGCGCCTAATGCACGATCCTGTCACTGTAATCATCTCTTCCTTGATTACAATAGTCGTCCATCAAAACTTGTGTGTACTATTGTGACACTGGCTTCTTTTATCCAACTGAGAGATGTAGTTTATGTATCATATGATTATACAGTGTTTTTGAGCAACTGCTCAGTCTGTATTACACACGATAAGAAATATGTGCTGCTCGAAACACAGAATATGTAGAGAGGTGGTACTGTTATTTATGAATAGGCTATATATTTTTTACATGACTTAACATACAGTCATAATATTAGTGAATATATTATATTGTAGTTTTATCTCTCCCCTGGTTGAGAAACACTGACCTAAAAAGTGATCTTCCAGCATTGTCTTCGTGATCGATCTATTAGGCATCCCTGCTCTATAGTGATGTTTAAAAACATTCGTTTCTCATTTATTTCAGAATTTATTTGCTGATTTTATTTTATTCAAACACAGTCCTTGACGCAGAATTGCTGCTGATATTAAAGTCAAAGTAAAACACGCACGGCGCTTACAGGCTATTGTAATGAGAATTTATTTGCTGATTTTTATTTTATTTAAACAGTGCTTGAAGCAGAATTGCTGCTGATATTAAAGTCAAAGTAAAACACACAAGGCGGTTACAGGGTATTGTAATGTATAACTCCCCATCGTGTGTAATAATGGGAACATTTCCTCACTGTCACAACCCTAGTGCTCAGCAAGACTGTTTTGTGTTTGAGCGCCCCCAGGTTGTGTTTTACTGTAACTTCAGCTGCTCCAGGCACGTGAGCAAAAGCGCCAATCTCATTGGTCGGATAGTTTTGACGCGTCAAACCAAAAACGAACCCGAGGCGTTTAAAAAAAAATGACGGTTTTACGCGTGGCGTTTTTCGTGTCGGTGTGCACACTCACATTGGCGCCCTTTGTTTAGTCGTGAGGCGTTAAACGTCGGCGAATAACGCGCGCGAAATTCGTCCCGGTGTGTACGGGCCTTTAACGTTAGAGGTTTGCGCCCTGTAACGGCTGTAAACTGAGCGTACAAACGCTACTTTATCAGACGTGATGTTTCACAAACAAGTTTCGGGAGGAGCACGCGCGCATAATTAACACAGCCAATTCATCATCAGTAATCACATCACTTACCCAATAAACGCTAGAGAGAACCCCTATAAATAACCAAGCAGCCTTACCTCCATTATCTCTAGTCTTCCAGCGTTGATACACTCAACTGCCGAACCATGTCAGAGATCGAAGCCTTCAACGACGAAAGTCTCACCAACTTATCGGATCCGCCCGCCGCTCAAAGCACCAGCGCCCGCAGAACAGCTCAACCGAGCCAGCGGCTGCTGTCGGGCGGCGGCCTTCCCGTACCACCGCGGCTAACGCCTCCAAGCGCCGCAGCCCGCCTTCACCCTCGCCTCCAAGGCAGCAACCACCTTCTCCAGCCTCCTCCTACACGTCAGTCTTCTCGCACGCTCCATCAGCAGAAAACTGGACCGTGGCAGGACTACGCTGTTCTCACCGCGCGCGTCATCATCCCGACGCTAGCAAGCCAGATCTCCTCGCCTCTACAACTCTCTCCAGTCCGGGGAACTTCAAAATCCCTCCCCTCCACTCAAATCAACGACAACAGCGAGCAAGAGCCGCAAATCACCCTACGCGCGGCCCGGCCCAATCTTCACTCCCTCAAGAACCGGCTTCCGCCACCGAACCGCAGCAGCAGGCCCTCGGCCAGCTTGGGCGCGCCCGGATGCCGCAGCCACCAGCCCCAACCTTCCTCGAGGCCCGCCGAGCGCCAGCGCAACCCAGCACAGCGAAGAGCCAGCCTTCGCCTCCACAAGCCGCCAGCCAGAACAAACTCGCCTCCGTCAGCGGCTTACAGCTACACGCAGCCTCGGATCAACGAGCCCCTCCCTACCATGGCCCGCAGCTCCGCCACTCACGGCTAGCCCTACTCCATCAGCGCAAGACCTGGCGCCCGCCTTCCCCCCTTTTCCCCTCTCTCTCCGCTCACCAAGCCCTTTCAGGCACAAACTTACCCCAATCATTGACCCAAATATCAGCCATTCCCCCTCCCTCCCACGCAGTCACCTCCATCCCCGGAGCCCCTTTTTCTCTTTCCACCGCCTCATCTCTACCCATCCCTCCAAACGCACTCGCACTGGAACCACCCCCTGTAGCCAACTCCATCAGGTCACAAATCCTATCAGAAATTCAGAACATTGGCACCGGAGGCGGATCCACTCCCCACCCCAGTACCTCCCTTTTCAAAACTGATATTCCCTTAAGCCATCCCTTGAAACCTCTCCTCGAAGCTTCCCTCAATTCAATTCTCCAAGCAGTCTCCCCAAGGACCCTCCAGTCATACCTGACAGCTTGGAAAAGCTTTAAAACTTTTCACTCCGCTTATAACTTGCCATTCCCCACCTTTTCACTACTGGCCATCACCTCATTCATCTCCCACCTCAACATTAACAAAAAACTCCAAACCTCCTCCATCAAAGGCTACCTAAGCGGACTACAATTTTTTCACAAACTTTTATACGGTTCCCCTTCCGTCCACATAGCCAATTCTCAGACCTCCCTACTTATTAAAGGTATCCAAAAAACCAATCCCACCCGCCCAGACTCCAGGCAGCCCATAACTTTAAAAATTTTGACCAAATGCATTTCCACCCTCCGTAGAGGCTACCATTCTGCCCACACCGCCCACACACTCGATGCCATGTTTATCCTGGCCTTCTTTGGCTTTCTCAGATGCTCCGAGCTCGCCATCTCATCCAGTTTCGACCCAGCCATCCACCCCACTATCTCAGATCTAGTAGTACTGGACGATTTAAACCATTTCTTACACCATTAAGCAAAGTAAGACAGACCAAACAAAGAAAGGCCACTTCATTTACATTTTCAAACTCCAATCACCTCTATCACCATACCAAACCCTCCTAGCTTTCCTCCATCTAAGGAAATCACAGTCCAAACTCCCATCCGACCCCCTTTTCACAGACGACTCCAACCGCCCGCCACTCGCTTCTGGTTCCAAAAGCACCTCAAAGCAGTCCTACACCTATCAGGTACCCCAGCCGGAAACTTTTCCAGCCACTCATTCAGAATAGGCGCAGCAACCACAGCGCCCACAAAGGCCTTTCCCAACAGCAGATCCAAGAACTCGGTCGCTGGTCGTCAGAGGCTTTCAAAAGCTACATTCGACTAAACCGCTCCCACATCAAGGAAGCCCACCAGACCCTAATCGGCCTTCCTCTTTAGAATACACCTCCGAAACCCCACAGCAACCGCTCCTCTCCAGCATACTCATCCCCCTACCCAACTGTTTTTCCCACTGCCGCAGCAGTGCCCGCTCCCGCAGGAGCCTTCTCTGTATTTCCACCATTGCCGCAGCGATGTCTACTCCCGAAGGAGCCTTTTCTGTATTTCCCCGACGCAGCTGTGACTGCTCCAGCAGGAGCGCTATCTGTATTTCATCACTACCCGGTGACTGCTCCCCTCAGGAGCGCTACCTGTATTTCCCCACTGCCCCAGCAGTGATTGCTCCCGCAGGAGCGCTATCTGTATTCCCTCACTGCCGCAGCAGTGCTCGCCTCCAACAGGAGCCTTCTCTTCCCCTACCCCAACCCAACTGCTTTTCCCCACTGCCACAGCAGTGCCCGCCCGCAGGAGCCTTCTCTGTATTTCCACCATTGCCGCAGCGATGTCTACTCCCGAAGGAGCCTTTTCTGTATTTCCCCGACGCAGCAGTGACTGCTCCAGCAGGAGCGCTTATCTGTATTTCATCACTACCGCTGTAGTGACTGCTCCCCTCAGGAGCGCTACCTGTATTTCCCCACTGCCCCAGCAGTGATTGCTCCAGCAGGAGCCTCTCTTCTACACCCTCCCCTACCAGCCTTCTTCTTCACTACCAAGAGTAGTGCCTGCTCACGCAGGAACCTTCTCTATATTCCCCACTACCGCAGTAGTGCCTGCCCGGCAGGATCCTTCTCTATATTTCCCCACGGACCCAGCAGTGACCGCCTCCGCAGGAGCTCTCCTCTCTATTTCCACTGCCGCAGCAGTGACCGCCCGCAGGAGCACCTCCCGTTTGTCCCCACTAGAGTAGTGTCCGCCTCCCGCAGGAGCTCTCTCTATTTCCACTGCCCAGCAGTGACCGCCTCCCGCAGGAGCTCTCCTCTCTATTTCCACTGTCAGCAGCAGTGACCGCTCCCGCAGGAGCGCCACCTGTATTTCCTCACTACCGCTGTAGTGAATGCTCCCCTCAGGAGCGCACCAGATTTCCTCACTGCCCCAGCAGTGTCTGCTCGCAGGAGCTTCCCTAAATTTCCTCACTGCCGCAGCAGCAGTGCTCGCTCCAGCAGGAAGCCTTTCCTCCATCCCTCTCCTTCACCCACCCCCTCTATTTCCTCACTGCCGCAGCAGTGCTTGCTCCAGCAGGAGCCTCCCTCCCTCCCTCTATTTTCTCACTGCCGCAGCAGTGCTTGCTCCAGCAGGAGCCTCTCCCCTTCCCAACAGCCCCCACGCCACCATAGGAATCCCCCCCCAGCTGTTTCTTCACTACCGCAGTAGTGCCTGCTCTAGCAGGAACCTTCTCTCCATTTTTCCCACTACCGCAGTAGTGCCTGCTCCAACAGGATTCTTCTCTATATGTCCCCACTGCCCCAGCAGTGACCGCTCCGCAGGAGGCGCTTATCTATTTTCCCACTACCGCAGTAGTGGCCGCTCCCGCAGGAGCTCTCTCCCTTTTTCCCACTGCCCCAGCAGTGCCTGCCCCCGCAGGAGCTTTCCCTTCGTTTCCCCACTGCCCCAGCAGTGCCTGCTCCAGCAGGAGCGCTACCTGTATTTCCTCACTACCGCAGTAGTGACTGCTCCCCCATGAGCGCTACCTGTTTTCCCCACTGCCACAGCAGTGTCTGCTCCAGCAGGAGCGCTTCCTGTTTTCCCCACTGCCGCAGCAGTGCCTGCTCCCGCAGGAGCGCCAATATTTTTTCCCCACTGCCGCAGCAGTGTCTGCTCCCGCAGGAGCACAATATATATTTCCCCACTGCCGCAGCAGTGCCCGCCTCCGCAGGAGCCTTCCCAGTATTTCCCCACTGCCGCAGCAGTCCGTCCTCCCGCAGGAGCTCCACCAATACCTCCCCACTGCCGCAGCAGTGTTTGCTCCCGCAGGAGCACCATATATATTTCCCCACTGCCGCAGCAGTATCTACCCTCACATCCTCCCTCCCCTCCCCACACCACCACACCAGCACACTTCAGCAGAAGCCGCTTCTTCCTCCAGATGCCGCAGCATCCTTACAAGCATTGTCCAGCATCCCATCAGCCCTAAAACCATGCATTTTTTGGGGGGTCTCTTAGCCTATTTGGCTGCTGTCCCACGATAAGCATTCTTTGGGGAGCTTTGGGTCCGGGCCAATGCCGAGCTCGGACCCCTCTCCCTGGGCGAGGGGAGTACCCCGGGCTCGGGAACTACTACCGAGCTCGGAGCCCTCTCCTCGGACAGCACGCCAAATACGCATACCGTTTACTCAGTTCATTATTAAGTAAGTGTGAACTCGTGAAGTGATGTTTCACAAACAAGTTTCGGGAGGAGCACGCACATAATTAACACAGCCAATTCATCATCAGTAATCACATCACTTACCCAATAAACGCTTAGAGAGAACCCCTATAAATAACCAAGCAGCCTTACCTCCATTATCTCTAGTCTTCCAGAATCCCTCCACCACCCCAACTCCACACTTCCAGTCCGCTACACCCCAGCAGGGGTAGGGGAGCTTTGGGTCCGGGCCAATGCCGAGCTCGGACCCTCTCCTGGGCGAGGGAGTACCCGGCTCGAACTACTACCGAGCTCGAGCCCTCTCCTCGGACAGCACGCCAAATACGCATACCGCTTACTCAGTTCATTATTAAGTAAGTGTGAACTCGTGAAATATAACATGCAAGATGAAATGAAAATGACATCAAACATTCTCTAAAGACAGTGTTCCTTCAGAAATACAGTGATATAAAAACACCTGCGCCTCGTTTTGATTTCTAAACGTGCATTACGTGCTCATGTTATTCAACAAAGCTTTTTTGAAAAGTTTTGATATTGTGGTGGGTCGCCTCAAATAAATGTATGTATGTGAAACACATCCCACAGCACAAAAACCTGAGCCCAACTTCAGTCTACTCATCACTTTAACTGTGTTTGTAGCCGGCGCCACTAACAGCCCGATATACAAACACAGACCTGAAGTTAACGGTCCGGCGTCGCGAACGATCAAACCTGATATGAGTGTTGTCTCGTTTTTCACCGTAATTATTAAAGTTAATATAATCTGACTGAGGAATCTTTAACTGTGAATCTTTAAATACTTGAACTGTTGTCAAATGTAAATTGACTTGTGCTCATTTAACTTCATTAAAAAGTATTACTTAAATTCTGCAATTTGTCTTCATGTCGATCCAGTGAGCATTGTTTTCGTGTGATGCACGCACGCTTATGTGATATGTGAATCCGGCATTAAAATCTGTTCATAAAATAATATTATGTATTAACCAGCATTTATGAGCGATGAGCAATGCATTTGCTACAGTATATTTTAATCTTTGATAACAGTAGTAGGTAATAAAATACAACGGATCATATTAGCTCTGGTCCAATGAAAAAAAATATTAACAGATAGAACTTTGGATTTTAATTAGTACATGTATTAGTAAATGTTAGTTTAAATATACTTTTAACTAAGATTAATAAATGTTTTGGAAATATTTTTCATTGTTTATTCATGTTAACTAACGTTAACAAATATCTATTACCATTAACTTAAATTCTACGATTAGTTAGATAGTTCAGTTCATTTTAAAAGTGTGGCCAAAAATAAAATAAAATAAATGTTTTATTAAAGTTTGGCATTTTCTTGTAGCACCAGAAAGAAGATGAGACTGACCTGCAACAAAAACAACACACTCACAACCTACACTAGACACTACACCTTGAACAAGTGCACTACCTCAAGACATTTTTGTTCATGTAAAATATACCTCATTGTCATGTTATATTTATCTAAAAAAAAAAAATTATATATATTTCTGGATGATCATGTGACACTGAAGACTAGTAATGATGCTGGAAATTCAGCTTTTCCCATTCAATTTTCATATATTCAAATAGAAAGTTATTTTAAAATGTAATAGCCTTTTTTTTTTTTTTTACAAAATTGCTGTTTTACTGTACTTTTTTATCAGATAAATTAAGAGTTGGATTTACTGGTATATGTTTTTAACATTTAGTTTTACTGTTTTGAGTCTACGTTTTAACATCAAGCTATTTTCGCACTGATGTCAGGCTTATTCCTTTGTGATGAATCTTTTATATAAAGTAGAAATAGATTAATTACAAATAGAAAATAATAAAACCTTTTATAGTTTTGGATTTTATTAAACTCTTATTTTCAAATTAATGTTTTATTTGCAAAGTGTTTAATGCAAAAGTAGGTCAACACAGTTATTAAACATATATCCTTGTGTACATTACCATTATAAACAGCATTTTTATCATGCTGCCCAACCCTATCTAAAGCATTAAACCCCATATAGCTGCAAAGTACACAATGTCGTTCCCAGTCACCAGCTGTAAATGTTGTGGAAATTGAGATGAGAGCGTAGTGCTGTAGAACTGCAGAACTGTGTCTTTTGTGCAAACACAGTTATCATATGTAGCTCACAAAAATCCTTTGGATTTTAAGATTCTTCTCCTTGGAATGTTCTGGTGAGTGACCTTAGAAGTTTTGTGTGTGTATTTATGGTTCGGTTAACAGTTTTAAAGCCCTTTAAAACTGTCAGTGTAGTTTTAATTTTTCCCTCACATTGCAAGAGAAAACTTGCAAAACGTTGGCCCGCAGAGGATATGAGGTTAGTTTGCAGTTCTCTTTTCTTGATCGATAGTCAACTTAATGCGCCTTTGGAGAATTGTACAGAATATTTGTATCAAAATATTTGCTCAGAGCTTGTTGGCTGCTGTGTTAACACAAATATAGACACATATATTGTGCATTTTTCTGTAAAGCTGCTTTGAAACGACATGAAGTGAATTAAACATGAATGTGAGTTTTGGAAGTGCGACATCATTGTATAAAACACGAGTTTATGAGCAAATTCGCTTCATGCTATTGCAATCTTTTGTGTACACTACCTTTCAGGGTCAGTAAGAGTTAAGAAAGAAAATATTATTTTTCTAAATGAGAAACTTTTATTCAGCAAGTATGCAAAAAAAGTGGCAGTACAGAATAGTATGATTAAAAAAATTCAAATAAATATTTTCTTTTGAACTTTATTTATTCCTGGAAGAATTGTTTTCTGGCATTCTCAGTGATGTAGCAACCCACCATTTTCATTATGCTGCTCACTGTTTTGAAAAGATACCATATTTAACACCATCTGCATTCTCTGCTGTTTTGTAGGTGGTACGTCTGTGCCAGAACCCCAAGTTGGCCTTGAAGAACAGTCCTCCATACATCCTGGACCTGTTACCAGACACCTACCAGCATCTCCGCACGATCCTATCCCGCTACGAAGGCAAGATGGAAACACTGGGTGACAATGAGTACTTCCGCGTTTTCATGGAGAACTTGACTAAGAAGACCAAACAGACCATAAGCCTGTTCAAAGACGGCAAAGAGCGAATGTTTGAGGAGAACTCTCAACCCAGGTGAGTTTCTGACACCATCTCTATTTATAATTTGTCAGATGACCAAGTTTCCGCTTTTAGTGCTTTCATGAGCTGCAAAAGTTAAAAAATATGTTAAGTACAATCTATAGTGACCAAATAAGGTATCAGCATGTTCCATTTGACGAAGTGTTGCGTTAGGTGTGAAATCAGACCTCAGAGACCTCAAGCCAGCTCTGTTCAGATGTTTCCTGAGCTAGTTCGCGTTTTTTGGAATGTCCTGCATATTAATTCAGTGTGGGAGGCAAAAGCAGAAACAGCAAAACATGGTTCATCAGTCCTCGAATCATGTGAAACCGGTCTCTTCAAAGAATTAGAGTAGAGGTTACATTTAGTGAAGCTTGAGCTCAAGTCGTATATCAAAGATGCAAATGAGCAGAGCATGTAAGTGGTCTGAGATTGTATCAGGCCTGTGGTTCTTCTGCTTCTCCTGCAAACACTGGGCTCGTGTGAGCGGACCGAGGAGGATGGTGTAATGCAAATAGGACCAGTCACAAGAGGAAGAGCATAACTGAGGCCAAGACCTTACAAGTAACAGGTCGGTTGTAGAGTTTTCAGGTGTAACCTTCATTAAAACCCTCATATCATTTGTTATTCATCTTCATATTCGCCTGCCTCATGTTTCATTGCCTTTATACAACCTAAAAACAAGACAGTTGTTTCATTTTCATAGCACAGCCTTCCAGCCCAAAGATTCCAATGTATGTAATATATGAAAATCATATTCCGCAATACTTTTGAGTATGAAAATGAAGCCAATGTAATGTGTTTGAAATGCTTTTGGCTGACGTTTGAACTAGAATGACCGTACAATATGATTTAATAGTGGACACTTAATTTAGAGAGCTAAAGTCCCACACATTCCTATAAGTCCTGTACATAGTCCCTCAGGAACTGCAGCAGTCTGTCTTGATTGTAAACATCATAAAAATGTTCATACTTAATTCCGTCATTCTTATAATCTCACTTCCCGTAGTACTGTGGCTTCTCGTATTAAGCTGTATTGTCATTTCATGTTGTTCATACTATAACACTACATAGTGTTCCTGTGGCTCAGTGGTAGAGCATTGTGTTAGCAGCGCAAAAGGTTGTGGGTTCAATTCCCAGGGAACACACATACTGACAATAATATGTATAACCCGAAAGCAGTGTAAGTTGCTTTGGATAAACGCGTCTGCTAAATGCATAAATGTACATTTATTTCACTTCTCTGAAACTAGCAAAGAATTGTCAAGCTGAACATTTAGACGTTTGTAACCGTAAGAGCATTCACATGCAAACCTTTCATATGATGAGGGCCTCTTTTTGAGCCGCTTTGGTGGCACATTCTCAAGAATCTTATCCGAAGCTTTTCCATGTCGATAGATGCTGGAGCTTTACTGAGGGGGTGGAGGTGTTCGTATTGAGTGAGAAGAATTTAATGATTAACTCTGACACACCAGTCATGCACCATGTAGACATTGCTCTTCCTGTTAACACACTCACTTCCCCTTCCTGTTTCTCTTAGGCCTCCTCAACATGCGTAGCTGAGGCTAGCCAAAACCCGCCACTTCTTACACTGTGACAGTCTGTGGCAATTTAAACTTGGCAGAATCATTTTCACCTTAGTAGTACTGAAGACTGTTATAGATCTTAATGCACTCATCGAAACAGCTTCTCTCCATCTCTAGTGTTGCCTAGGGTTGGCAAGATACCAACATTTTGACTTCAGGCTCTTTATCTCGATGTTGATACTTGCTGCAAACAGACAATAGGTAAACTGATGAATATGTGCAGTAAGTTTGCATATCAGAGAAATATGAAAAGTAATATTTGAAGCATGCTAAAGATCTTGTGCAGGTAGAGTCATACGATTAGCAACTTTATAGAATATTTTCCCATTTAGTTGCCAAATTAATTTCCATATATTCCTGAATGTATACATGTTATAATTGAGCATGCAAATAACAGCATTTAACTTGCTTCGTTGAAATTGATGCATCCAAATAATTTATTTAAGTCATGCATATAATCTAGGACGGTCTCTGTAACACATTGAATAAGATTGTAATTACTGTCATCTATTATTAAAATCCATGACTGAATTGTGCATTGACACACACTTAAACTTTATCTTTGCTTTCACGCTTGACGTCATACTCAATTGGCTGAACTAAAAAAGCACATTTCCATCAATACTGACATTTTTGTACTGCGCACTTTTCTAGTATGCTGTTAGTAACTATTCAGCTAAATTTTGCAGTAAAACAAGTTCCATTGTCAATAGAGAAGCAACGTATGAAGCAACGCTCACACAAGTCACTTTTTATAAACCAAATAGCTTCCTCTTGGTCAGTGCGGCTATTTCACATGATCAACTGAACAAAATCTGGGAACTTTTTCTCCCCCCACATGAAACTCCCAAATGTGTGGTTTCCTTTTGAAATTACTATATTGTGCCTGTAAAAGTTTTACAGAGCAATTATAAATGTAACTATCTTTAGGAATGAGACAGTGGCTTCATCTTCTCTCTTAAATCTTTGATCCCTGCTAGACACTATACACTGCTAAACTCTACCAAATCTTCCTCTATTTGTCTTTCATTGCAGGGCTTCCTTATGAAGAAATGCATAGCGCTCTGATATCCATCTCTGTGAAATTGCATGTGCTCTCAATGTAGGTACCCTGAGGTTAGGTGTGTGCCATGCAGCTGTCGTCAATTAAGCAAACTCATTTCGGATACTCTTTCTGACAGATGTTATATCCTGAATTATAGTAGTTGTATTATCTAATTGTGTTGTCCTGAGATTACGCATCCACACTTTATTTGGGTCACTAAATTTGGACCGTGACTTTTCCGTACTCCTGTTTCCCTCTCCATTTAGTTTGGTTATCTTTTCATCTTATCTGCATGTTACAGGTCTGCATGAAAGGAGCATTTATAGCAATAGGGAAATGCACAGCAGATAGGTGAAGTCTGATACTTGTGCATTTGCTTTGTTTATCACATTAAGGCATTTTACAGTTGTGCGGCTTAACTGAAATTTGTCAGCTCGTACAGAGTACAATTTCCTTTTTGTTGTAGTTGCAGCTCTGTCATAAGATGCACTGTCGTTTGTTGTGGTGAAGATGTGTCGCTCATGTTCCGTATTTAAAGTCTTAGTATCCTTCTACATGCTTCTTTCTGTGAATTGTTTTGAACTTGGAAAGTGTAAATGAGATGTAGCAGAAAAACTGTAATAGAACAAAAGAAACATTTCAGACATACATACAGTCGACAGGGGAGGCCCCGCCCAACTGTGGGGAACATTTAAAGTTTACTACAGTACCTAGTTTCCATTGATTTCTAGAGGGAAATTAATGGGAATTTACAGATGACCTAACATGCCAAAAAGATTGTTTCTTTTACACAGCAGATAAAAAATACTTGTGGTTTTTGTTGGTTGTTTGATTGGTGTTTTTGTGTGTGTTTTGTTTTAAAGGTCCCATGAAATCAAAATGTATGTTTTTTTGGGTGTTAGTTAGTATCAATATGCTTGTCTTAAGGTTATCTGTATGCCAATGTACTCTAAAACTGTGTCAAAATTTGCATTTAGACGATATAACCATTCAAAGCTTGCAGTTCGTCACTTCCGCCAAAATGACTCGATAATTTTTTGACATCACATCGTACTTAATCTTCTCCTAAAACTTTCTGTCCAATCAAATTCTCTTTAGAATGCTAAGTGCCCGCTCACTACACTACAAACAGACGCTGAAGCTGAGGTCAGTCACTTGTTCACAGAATTAGTATTTTCGGTGATATTTAGGTGAATGGCATGTAGTGCACTACAGGTACATCTTGAAAAATTCGAATAGGGTGAAAAAGTGTATTATTTTTCTTGTAATTTATTTTAAAAAGTGAAACTTTCATATATTTTAGATTCATTACATGTAAATTAAATCACTTAACTTTATTTTTTGATTATTAGATCTTACAGCTAATGAAAGTCAAAAATCAGTATCTCAAAATATTAGAATATTTACATTTAGAGTTTCGATAAATGACCATCCATACAGTATAAACTGTGGGTATCTCTTGTTCTTTGAAACAACAATAATGGGGAACACTGCTGACTTGGAAATGGCCCAGACAATCATTGACACCCTCCACAAAGAGGGTAAGTCACAGAGGGCCATTACTGAAAGGGGTGGCTGTTCAAGGAGTGCTGTTTCAAATCATATTAAATGCAAAGTTGACTGTAAGAAAATTTGCACAAGCAACAGGGATGACTGCAAGCTTGAGAATACTGTCAAGCAAAGCCGATTCAAACACTTGGGAGAGATTCACAAGGAGTGAAATGAAGCTGGAGTCAGTGCATCAAGAGTCGCCACGCTCAGACATCTTCAGGAAAAGGGCTACCAAGCCACTTCTGAAACAGAAACATTGTCAGAAGCATCTTACCTGGTCTAAATAGAAAAAGAACTGGACTGTTGCTCAGTCGTCCAAAGTCCTCTTTTCAGATGAGAGTAAACTTTGCATTTAATTTGGAAATCAAGGTCCCAGAGTCTGAAGGAAGAGTGGAGAGGCACAGAATCCATGTTGCTTGAAGTCCAGTGTGAAGTTTCCACAGTCAGTGATGATTTGGGCTGCCATGTCATCTGCTGGTGTTGGTCCACTGTGTTTTCTGAAGTCCACAGTCAACGCAGCCATCTACCAGGAAATTTCAGAGCACTTCATGCTTCCTTCTGCTGACAAGCTTTATGGAGATGCTGATTTAATTTTCAAGCAGGACTTGGCACCTGCCCACACTGCCAAAGGCACTTTGCACTTTGCATTGCACTTATTCGCAATCGCAAAAGTGCATTATTTGCATACAAGCCTTGCCGTTTAAACGTTTCATTCGCACGCTGGTCTGACGTCCACTTTTTCTGAGCGCATACACCAGAAGCATGAGAACTAAAACCCTGTCAAACAGTGCCTGATTACTGAACTAAGTTATCATTGAAGCTAATACGGTCAAAACACACAAGGTTTACATATAGACTCAGTTGGTTATGTCTAAAATGAAAGTTAACACAACAGCTGAGACAAACAGATGCGCGCCTGCATATTAGATGCATGCAGGTCTTAAAGGGACAGTATTAAAGATGCAGCCGACTGTCATTAAAGGGATAGTTCACCCTACAATTACATTTCTGTCATTATTTACTCACTCTCATGTTGTCCCAAACCTGTATTCATTTATTTCTTGTGCTGAACATAAAATAAGATATTTTGGAGTAACCAAACAGTGGCTGGTCCACATTGACTTTGATAGAAGGAAAAATATGCAAGTCACTGAGGATCAGCAAACTGTTTGGTTTTCCTTGTTCCTCAAAATAGCATTTATGTTCAGCAGAAGAAAGAAACTCACTTAGGTTTAAAACAACTTTTGAGTAAATTATGGTATAAAAATAAAACACAATGACAGAATCGACAGACAGATGACATCATTTTTATTTTTGGGGGAACTATTCGTTTAACGTTAATACTACAGAGAAAAATCACTCACTATTCTTGACTGAAAAACTTTAATACAGTTGCTTTATACATTTTTATTTTTACATTTGGTCATTCAGTTTCTTGAAAGCTCCTGCCAAATACACCTATTGTACCTGGAAATAAAGCACTGTTTGTTTTACTTGTATATTATGAGTATTTGTAAAAGGTATCTTTGTTCTTATTTTTTTTTATAAGAAAGATATTTTTAATCTTAGCCCACTTTAGCCTAAATTGGCCTCTGACCATCATGGCCTCCTAATCATCCCCATACACTGATTGGCTTCATCACTCTGTCTCCTCTCCACCGGTAAGCTGGTGTGTTGTGGGCGTTCTGGCGCATTATGGCTGCCGTCGCATCATCCAGGTGGATGCTGCACATTGGTGGTGGTTGAGGATATTCCCCCTTCTATGTAAAGCGCTTTGAGTACCCAGAAAAGTGCTATATAAATGTAACAAATTATTATTATTATAAATATCTGCCATTCTTTATTTTTTCCTTTTTGTTACCTTGAAAGGCTTTATAATAGGGAAATTAGTTTGGCTGTACTGCTCAGACAACTTGCAAAAGTAGTAAAACCAACATGACCCGTGATAAAATCGTGATATTTCAAAAAAAAAATCGTGATATTATATTTTTCCATATCGCCCACTCCTACACCAGACCCAACAATGCAGATGACCTGAAGGCCGCTATCAAAGCAACCTAGGCTTCCATTACACCTGAGCAGTGCCACAGGCTGATTGCCTCCATGCCCCACGCTGCATTGATGCAGTAATTCATGCAAAAGGAGGCCCAACCAAGTATTGAGTACATAGAAATGAACATACTTTTCAGAAGCCTTACATTTCTGTTTAAAATATCCTTTTTTGATTGATCTTATGTAATATTCTAATTTTACGAGACACTAAGTTTTGGGTTTCCATTATCTGTAAGCCATAATCATCATATAATCACAAAAGGATTCACCCTACACAAGGGGGTCTCCTCCTGAAAAAGATTTACTGCTGATCAGAGAACCGAGCTTCACTGACAAGGTGCGCATGACAAACGCAGCTTTTGCCTAATCGCGATTGCGATTTCATTTCGATGAATCGAGCAGCCTTACTTGAAGCCAATGGTGTGTTCACCTGTGTTTTGTGGTTTAGCTCAAATTTAAATTTAATACCTTCTGCTCTTATCAGAGGAAACCCAAGTGCCACGAAACAACACAATCAAAAGATGCTATCAAATAAGGCAATTAGTTTTTTTGATAGTAAGCGCCTTTGGTCCAAAGTCTTAATATATTTAAAATATCATGCTGGAGATGAAGCTCAAGACTCACATTTGTGGGGTGTTAATTAAGCTTTTTTTGTATTAATCATTCATTGTATAATGTATAGTGAGTTATATGGTTCTCAAGGGATCACAAGCCTGAAAGCAATGGAGCTGAGCAGCCAATGCTTCAGTGTCATGAACAAAGTGATAGTCACGACTAAACTTCTGTCAAAGAGATAGTTTTGTCTGTTTTTCATGAGTTAGTGCACACAGGGAGTGTTTCGGATGGAAACACTGTTAACACGTCTGAGGATTGTATTGCAGCTCGAGTTACTACGTCCTGCATCTCACTCCACGCAGAGCTGAGCTGAGCCTAGCTAAGCACGTTTGAGAGCCCCACACTAGCAGTGGGACACTGTATTAATTTATGGCCTACTGAACACACTTGCAGACTGAACACTAACTGACAATGCAGCTCTCATACTCTTACTGTGTTGTTCTCCTCTTCTGTCTGAATACATAGCAGAAAAATGGCATGCTTTGCCATTTTTGCTTTTAGTTACACTTCTCTTGTTTCCTAGTCAAGGGTTATGTTAAACTGGAATTCAGTCTGTTCTTTAGTTCTTCCTCTAAAATACTGCTCTTTTAAATGGATAGTTCACCTGAAAATGATTATTGTCATCATTTACTCAATCGTCCAAACTTGTTGGACCTCATTGCTTCAACACTCTTAAAAAATAATGGTTCTTTATTGCGTCAATGGTTTCACAAAGAGCCTTTACCATTCATGGAAACTTTTCATTCCACAAAAGGTTCTTTGCAGTGGCAAAAGTTTATTTAGATTTTTAAGATGTTCTTCAAAAATTGTATTATTAAGAACTGTTCACTGAAAGATTCTTTGGTGAAACAAAACTGTTGAAGGCCCAAATTTCAAGTGGCGATCCATCACCATTCTGAAATTAGTTATAAAACTACAGTATCCTTAAAATCAAATATTGAATGTAATTAATAATTAATCTTACCATAAACCATACTTTACCATTCAAAAGTTTCCACAAAAATATTCAACAGCACAACTGTTTTCGACTTTAATAATAAGAAATATTTATAATAAATCCTGAAGGATCATGTGACACTAAAGTATGGAGTAATGACTGCTGAAAATTCAGCTTTGCATCACAGGAATAAATTGTATTTTAACATAATTAACATAACTTATCAACCCCAAACTTTTGAAGCTAGTGTGTGTAAAAACAAGTTTTTGTTTTTTAAATGTCTCTCTACATATTTAGTCTGGTTTTGTTTTGGGAAATAATGGCATTCCATATAACCTGTCCATGTTAGTATCCGTTTAATTTGAATAGCTTCTATCGTGTGTCAGATAAGTAACTTGGGTGAGGATAAATTGATCCACCCTTTTAAAGCCTATTTATTTTGCTATCACAGTCATGTGTGATTGTATGCTTAGTTGCATTATATTATTTGCATTTATTAAAATAGTCCTGCATCCCACCAGAGGACCGCTTCTCTGGAAGTCACCTCAAATGACACAATGGAACGGAATAGACAGCGTCAGATCACTGTGAACACAATTTGTTTTGTGCGACTGTTTTATTTAAAGGGGTGTGTGTTTGCTTGGGTGTATGACTGCTGTCACCACCACTTCCTGACAGAGATCCGGTGTGAAGCCAGTTCCGGACAGTTAAATTTGGGTGACTGCTTTGACAAGGAAACACAGAAACCATGATCTGTTCGCATATTCTCATGAACACCGTGTTTAGACATAAATAGTGACCAGTGGCAGAGAAAGTCACTTCCTTAGACTCCTACAGGTCTAATTTTTGGGGAAATGTTAAAAGTTATGGGGAAGTTGGTTTTTGAAATGCGCATTAGTTGAGTAATGCTAGTGCAAACTGGCTCTTGTGTTTTTTGAGTGTGTGGATAAATGGAGGTCTGCGCTAAAGGGAGACTAAAAGGTGTGACACTTCTGGACTGTAGACTCTTTGATAATCAGCCGTGGGCACGAGCAGACCGCTCTTGCTTCCTCCAGTTGGCTTGGCTGTTTTATCATGGAAAACAGGAAACAGGAAGGGAGCAGCCAGCTGCAGGTCAAAGGTCAGGCCAAAAGAGGAGGAAGCTGACAAAAGCACAGTATCTAGACAGGGCTTGGCCTACAGCAACCTCAAGGAGAGGCCAGCCAACTGAGAGATTGGGGAGGAGGAGGGCTCAGATTAATGTTTTAATGCTGGCAAACATGAAACGGCAATAATTAAGCACTGTGGCTGTGTCCGAATGTCCAAACTAAAATGCCTAAACCTTGACTATTGTTAAAATAGGTTTCCTGGACATAAAGACTGATCACATTGTTTACTGATGACCTTTACCCAGGTGGTTTTTTAATCACAATTTTACCACAACTTTAACCTTAGTCATACATATATAATGCAGTGCCAACGAAACATGACATACTACATTGCCTATTTGCTATTTGTATATTATTGTTTAATTATCTGTATCTTGTCCTGCTGCTGTTATTCTGTTGCACTGAGGAGCTTCTGTCACTATAACAAATTCCTCGTATGTGTAAAAATACCTGGCCAATTAAGCTCATTCTAATTTTTAACTGCTGTGAACGGCCTACTGTGTATAATAAATGTATGCATATTTGATCACATAATTGATTTGATATAATAATAATAATAATAATAAGCCTTATTTTTGTTTATGGCATCCAGCCTGGCTAATTCTGTGGGGTTTTTTGCTCAAAGTCCTACTGTGTAGTAAAAATGTGTGCGTGTTTGATCACACAATTGATTTATTTGTTTTAATAATAATACGTCAAATCAAACATAGCATTCAGCCTGGCTACATTTATTTTGCTTAATTTTATTTTTTAACAACTCAAGATTTTATGGGATAGCTAGGTGTCCACTGGCTGTACATTTTTCAACAGCTGCAGTGTCATTCAGATAATTGTACATTTGACTTATTTCTGTATGCATTCTGTGTGGTAGAAATGCATGCATATTATTTGTACATAGGATGTGTTGTTTTCCCTTTCTGATGTGAATTAGCCAATTCAAAGACATGTGATTGTTTGTCAGCATGAGGGCTTGAGTTATTGTTCTGATCTGAAGAGTGATGTCTCTGACTCTGGGATTAGCTGAATGCAGCTCTCAAGCACCGTCCTCGTACGACAGCTTTAGTGAGTAATTGAGCGAGCTCTGCTGCATGAGCCTGGGCTTTCTGTGCATCTGTGCCCCACTTAGTTTGAATCTCCTGCCGAAAGCCTCTCTTCTCCCTTACGGTTTAAATCTACGTAAATATACAGAGTCGAACATGTCCTGGATCTCCTTCATGCATGCTTCACTTTATTCACTTGTGAGTGTCAATCTTTCAAGCATGCATGTGCTCGCAAACATTTTGGTTGAAAGTTCCACTCTGTATTACACCAAAGGCCTGTAGTCTCATCACACAAATGTCATCGCCAAAGTCCTCTCAGGTGTCCTCTTGGAGAGAGGAAACATGTCACAGCTGGCTTCCCCAGAAGGCACATTGGCACCCTTTTTAACAACTGTTCCCAGAGGCATAGATAAAGAAGTATGTAAACGCAAGCTATGAAGCCAGTGGGAATTTAAGGTGTTGCAGTACATTAATGAAATATGGCATCTACCCTGTCTATTTATTTATTTTTATAGTAATTACTGGTTGTACACTGTGCTGACTTGATGTACATGATAAAATGCATGCATATTTGAATGCTACATTGTTTTATTATTACCTTTAATAGTAATTAAATATTATTTAAAATTAATTGTATTATTATTAAGAAGACCAACAACAATTTTTATACTACTAGTAGTAGTATTCAGTTTTGGAAGTAAAACTTTCTCAATCAATCATTTCATTTTTATTTAATTTGTATTTTTAAGCTTTAATTTTATCAGTACATTTTGTTTGGGGCACTTCAGGACCAGAGGAAGCATATGAAATGCAACACATTATTCGAAGTAGGGTTGGGCGATATGGCAAAACTATAATATCAATTTGTTTTAGAAATTTTACGATTTCATAATTTTATCACGATTCTTTGTCATGTTGGTCTGAGCAGTACAGCCAAACTAATTTCCCTATTATAAAGACAAATCCTTTCAAGGTAACAAAATATAAAAATGAATGGTGGATATTTAGGCCCATGTGGGCCAAGATGAGAATCTTTGTCCTTTTTATATACTTGTTATTAAAAAATAAGAACAAAGATACACATTACAAATAAAACAGTGTTTAATCTTCAGGTACAATAGACATATTTAACGGGAGCATTCAAGAAATTGGATGAACAAATATAAAAATAAAACACTATAGATTGATTCCTATTAAAGTAACTATTTTTTGTCAGTCAAGAGTAGTGAGTTATTTTTTTCTCTTTTGTTGTTTTAACACTTAAAGAATAAAAATTGTCATCTGTCTGTCGATTCTGTCAGTGTTTCATATTTATACCATCATTTACTCACTCAAAATTAGTTTTAAACCTGAATGAGTTTCTTTCTTCTGCTGAACATAAATGCTATTTTGAAGAATGTGGAAAACCAAACAGTTGCTGGTCCTCCGTGACTTCCACATACATTTTTTCCTTCTAACAGTCAATGTGGACCAGCAAATGTTTGGTTTTCCACGTTCTTCAATATCATCTTTTGTGTTCGGCACATGAAAGAAATGAATACAGGTTTGGGACAACATGTGAGTGAGTAAATAATGACAGAAATTACATTTTAGTGTGAACTATCCCTTTAATGACAGTCGGCTGCATGTTTAGTTCTGTCCCTTTAAGACATGCACGCATCTAATATAGACCCCTTCACGGTATACGTCACAGAAGTTCGCAGTGCGCATGTCGGGGTCAGAACGCTCATTCCATCCCATTGTGTTAACCATAGAATTTCTCGTCAAGACAAAACTTAGGGCTGTGACGGTGGCAGATTTTTACCACCGTGGTAATGGACCAACTACTACAGGTGGGCGGTGTTGTGATATATATATATATATATAATTCTGAAACGCATAAAAATAAATAAATGAGGCTCAATCATCTATTAACAAACATACGTGTTTATTTTAGCACTTATGTCAGTGAACACTCAGCCTGCAAAACACTAAAATAAATATCAAATAAATAATACAGTTAAATAGGAAAGTAGCCTTAAATGAGAAAGTTAAATACACCCGGTGTGTGACGTCACGTGCACTACCGCCGGTGACGGTTGTCACGGCCACCATCACAGCCCTAGACAAAATGCCTACTTGTTGCGTGTGGACTGTGAAAATCGCACCAGTTCTGGAGTCAAGTTTTTCAGGATTCCTGCAGGATCTCATCCGTTTCAAAAATAGATGACATCTGTGACTGCAAGCTATTAAACGGGCAGACTGGGACAATACTACGATCAAAGAGGCTCGTGTTGGTAGCGCTCACTTCATATCAGGAAACGTTAAAGTCATCCTTTATCATCCCTTTCTGTTTGCTTAAACTCGAAAGCCTGGATTGCATGAACAGTTTTCTGTACGTTAAGCTATGCAAGTTAATAGTGTTGTAAATGTCATGGACCTGTGTCATGCTACAGGACGTAGCCAGCTGCTAGTAGTTAGCCGCAGGCTAGCGCCAACATTGTGCCGACAACGGTAGAGTTAAGCCATGATAAGTAAACAAATGTTTTCTGTAAACTGTTGACTGATTTAATAGTTAGGTGAAGTTTGATATCTGGCATAAATTGTGACCTGTGGCATGCTACAGACTTAGCAGATCGCAGACTAGCTTTACATTAGCGCTTTCACTATGACAACAGTAGATCGTGTGCAATTCTTTTTGTAGGAGAGGCATAACTTGACTCAGTAGTCCTGAATTTGTGCCCTCCTTGTTTGTGTACACAAAACAAAGCCAGACACCTAAGACAAAAATGGAAAGGTACAAATAATAATAAAAAGTATCTTATCTATCTATAAGGCTTGTCTGTTTCTCCTTGACACAATATGCCGGTCTATTAGCCGCCATTTTTCTGACCCCAAGCTGCGCGCGCACCCAACCTAGGCTTTCGATGTTTACAAACATTGAAGGGGTCTATAGGCTACAGGCACACATCCGTTTGCTGTTTACTTTCATTTTAGACATAACCAACTGAGTCTATATGTAAACCTTGTGTGTTTTGACCGTATTAGCTCAAAAGATAACTTAGTTGAGTAACCAGGCGCTGTTAGACAGGCTTTTTAGCTCGCGCTTCTAGTTTACGGGCTCAGAAAAAGCACACGTCAGACCAGCGCGTGGATGAAAAGTTTAACCGGCAAGACTTTAAAACACGCAAATAATGTACTTTTGTGATTGCGAATAAGTGTCCCGTAGTGTAACTCTACGGCTGCTTTAACACTGATGTGAATGTATGTGACGCTGCATAGTACATACAGACGGAGGTGCCAGAACTGCAGCTGATAAAATGTGCGCTGTAGCACGATACTACGATATTTCTTCAAAAGCAGATCGTCATCTCGCACAGACGCACACCCCTAAATCGAAGAAGAACCGTTATTCAGTGCTAATCCGAAGAGACCTTCACCGAGAGGAGTTATTGCTTATGAGAGTGTTACGTGTATCTGTGTGATATTTATATTCTAAGCCCATAGGTAGCATTGTGGGGGATTCCCATTCCGCGAGAGTCGCGTGACGTCATCAAGGATTCCGGATAAATAGGCCATAAGGCGACAATGAAGAATGTGGAGAGTCTCTCTCTCTGTTGCGCTTCCCATGGTTCTCGCAAGCGTCTCTTTCATCGCCCCTTTGAGGCTATATTTTTGTTTTTCTTTATGCTTAGGTTTAACGTGTAAATTTGTGTTTTGATATGTGAGATTTTTCTTACTTATCAGTAACGGGTAGCGTATATATTTATTAGGTCACATTTTGCTTATTTAGTAAGAGCTGAGCGAGGGAAGCAAATGTCCAGAAGACTCACCTGTTTTTATTTTTATTTCGGGAGTCAGGTAAGAACTTTATTCCGAGAACAGGTGTAGTTAGCTTTCCTACCCGTGAGCTGATTGTTTCTTTATTATTCATTAGATTAAGTTCATAAATAATCTTTGTAAATTGTTGTATTATTTTCTGAATGTTTGAGTTGAATCCTGTAAGATAATTAAATAAGAGGCATCTTGAAATTCTCATCAGGTGTTGTGAATTTGTTAATATGTTCAGCAGGTGTCCTTTTATTTAATTGTTTGAATCAACAAGCCTTAAAATGGTTATGGGCCGTAACAGAGAAAAACAGAAACTTTGTTTTTGTTTTTCATTTTCCTCACTTACTTGCACTCATTTCTTGTAGTTACACTCCACTCTTACTTTTTTTTTTTGTTACACCCCTTTTTTCCTTGTAGTTCCTTTATCAGTTTTTGGAGGCAGCTGCGGCACTGCCACACTCAGACTCTCTCTTGTGCATGTCAATTCCCCAGGCTGGAACGCTTGTACAATCCCCCACTGTGCTGCCCTGTAAATCATGGCTTTCTTTCCACTTCCTCCCCCTGCCGTGCAGCATGACCCTCCCTGCTCTCGCCTGCCTGCCTTGAGCTCATGTGCCCAGAGTCGGTGGAATCAGAAAAATGCAGCAGGCATTCAGTCCTTGCTGATACGGGCCTGGCGCGCTCCCTCGATGTGCCCGCCACAGAAATACCCAATCACCACCAAGCTCGACTCCAAAATCTATTCATTGTTTCAAATTTCTGTGCTGATTTTGGAGAAATAACTTCTATTATCGCTTTGAGACACCTCATATTTCATGTTCAAATTTAAATATGGCATGTCTTAAAATCTGACTTTTTCTGTGTTTAAGTGCTATAATCAAGTGCATCTACCAACCCAGAAAACGAACAACACTGTAAAAATATTTAAGTAAGCCTTTCTCTGCAAGCTTGTGAAAAACCTAGCCAGTAGCCACTCAAACTTTGTTCCCCTGTGATGTAGAAAGGAGATCTTATTGTAATATTACCGCCTTAATCTGTAAATTTACACCCACGGCGCCACATTATGTTTTCGCAAGCAACAGAAGTGGACCAGTTCATATGCCATGGCAAAAGTTCAAGCAAAGCTTGCTAACTGTTCTGTCTTTGCTTCAGAGGAGACGAGAGCAGTGGGTTTGATTTATTTACTGTATATTACCCAGCTGCCACACAGTAATTGCCATACTGTAATTGCATTCCATTACTCATTTAATACATTTAATGCACATCTACATTAATATAATGAATTTGATATAAATACCCCACATTTCTGCCACAATACCATGGTGCAGTTAGTGTTACTACCGTATAAATCCATGGTAAACAATGGTGATTTGTAGATTGAAAAGCCTTCTGACTATGTTGTTGCACACAGTGTTTTCTGCTGTTTGTCAGCGCATTTTTATCTGGATTTAAACTAGTTTATATCAGTTGATTGTAGGGGTCGACCGATATGTGTTTTTCAGGGCCGATGCCGATACCGATTATTACAGATCAAGTAGACCGATAACCAATATTTTGAACCGATATACGTGTCTGGTGTAAAAATGAAAATGAATGCCAAAATGAATAATAACAAGAGCTCTGACAAAAAACGTTCTTTAAATGCTTTTAAACATGTCTTTAATTCTGAAAACTGTTAATAATAACAACATTTCCGTTGGTTTTAATTTACAGTACAGTGCAAATGAAGGCATAAAACATTAATTTAATTTATCTTTTAATCAAATGAGAGTTAGACTTTATTTTTGGCAAACAAATGAGTTTACTATTAAAATTAAAACATGGAAGAAATAGCGTATTGTGTGATTATTCTCAACAAAAGTTGTAATAATTGTTGTAGTTGTATTACGTATACAGTAATATATTCGGCTAAACCGAACTTATATTTTGACAGGTTGCCATGAGGACATTTTAAGTTTCTGTAGCCTATATATGATATGACGATCGTTTTACTCAAATGAAACGGTCAAATGCTCATGAAGTGACTCTGCGAGCAGTTCTGGGGATGTTGTTCATGTATTTATGTCCTCATTTAGTGAGACGGCAGATGCCGAGCATCACACGCTCGAGTATGTATGTGTGCAGTAAATGAAACCGCACGTCTGTGTCATTCATTAACAGAGATGCAGAACATGCAGGATTCATATTTAAATAGTGTTTTTGCGGCTTAATATTTATAGATACTAGTCCATAGCGCGAGTCGATTTAAGTGTACTGACCTACTTTTGATTAATTCATCCAAACTTCGACAAATTCCATGACATTCTGCATTATACGGTAAATTCCATTATATGACTGCATTCCGCGATTCCGCCCGCATTTTCCGCATCATAGTGGATTGTGATTTATTGCAACTTCAGCAACGTCTGCTGCTGAGAGACAACTGATGCGTGATCACTGAGGCAGCTCCAGTTAGCAAGTGCTCTCGGTGTGAGACTGCCTTCAGTTTTCCGCGTTGATTGGTCGGACTCGTGACTCTCTACATATCAGATGAGCGGTGGGCGGAGATTGCTCTCAGAGATTGAGAGATCGCCTCACTCTCACAGTGTTGAGCAATTAAATAATTTCACCTGTATTATTTATTCACCAATAAATAATGTCACCTGTAAATAGTATGTTTGTTTGCATTATAAAAATATAAACGGCAAATCTGTTTTGAAAATGGCCGATATCGATAATCGGTAAAATGCTTAATATCGGCGCCGATAATCGGTCGACCCCTAGTTGATTGATATCGACTGAAACTAGTGTATATCAGTCATTTGTGTTCTTCGCTGAATTCAAATGCTTCTCATTGGAGCTCACAGCACAGCAGTTCACAGTGTTTGCGTGATCGGTGTGTAAACACAACACATCTGCTCTAGTCAGTTCGCAGTGCTACTGTTTGAACAGAGCGGATATGATCCGTGTGGCGTGGTTCAAATGAGTAGCGCTGTTTTGTTTCCGCTTTTGCCGCATAGACATTAAATTGAATATTCATCGAACTTGTTTTATCGAGGACAATTATATCACTATAATTATAGTTATCGTTTTATCGCCCAGCCCTACCTCAAAGTATATCTGCTCCCGCTCTCTGTGAATTCTGGCGCCTCCCAGGTTGGGAACCACTCTTCTAGTGGTAATATTTTTTTTTTTTTTGAAAATAATTGAACAAAAAGATAGTGGAGATCTGTTATAAGATGTATTTTCAAATTTTGAGCGATTTTAATACAAGACCATATAAGACCTTTATAATTAGAGACCATCTTGATGTATTGTGTTCCATTCAATTCCTTTACTTGGTCTTAAAATGTCTTGTTATTAAATAACAGAACGTTTTATGGATTTATCAAACCACTCAATAAAAATAAAACTATAATTTTTCCTCTATTTCAGACGGAACCTGACGAAATTGTCGCTGATATTCAGTCACATGCTCGCCGAGCTCAAAGCCATCTTTCCCAATGGCCTGTTTCAAGGGGATAACTTCAGAATCACTAAAGCGGATGCCGCAGAGTTCTGGAGAAGATCGTTCGGGGACAAGTGAGACGCTTAATGTGTTCTTTCTTCTCGTTACAGATTAACATGCCACATTTTAATGGAAAAACAAAAGAAATTGGACTTTGACATGCTTACAGAACAGAAAACAGTCTGATTCTAATCACATAATCTGAATTTCAGGACCATCGTGCCTTGGAAGGTGTTCCGGCAGGCCCTGCATGAGTTTCACCCCATCAGCTCGGGCCTAGAGGCCATGGCTCTCAAATCCACCATCGACCTCACCTGCAACGACTACATCTCCGTCTTTGAGTTCGACATCTTCACCAGGCTTTTCCAGGTGCGGCATTCAATCACTCCATCACTTCCCCCAAGCACAGACTAGCTCTATTGTGCCTGAGATCGGTGTAGAGGAAGGTCTGACAATGACTATTGTTGTGTGGCTGTGGGTATGGAGGCGCTGTTTGAGTGTGCGTGTCAGTGCTGATGCTTCAGTTCTCATGGCTGAAAGCCAGCCTGAATGGAGGCCTCTTATCGCCTTTTGTAGCTCAAACAGGCTTGTCTGCACTCCTCAGAGAACATGATTTCCTGAGAGTAGGGGGTGAAAGATGATTTGAAAGTGCCTCAGCTTTAGAAGAGAGCTGTTTGACCTATTTTAAAGGCAACTGTTGCTAAACTCTCTGGGATTTTTTTGCTCTAATTATATACCCTTTGAGAGCAACAATGCAGAACAGAGATGTTTGAGGTTTTTCTGTTCTTCTACTTGATTTGTGTGTACACACACTTTTTATTCTGGCACCACATAATTAGTGGTATTTGCTAGAGCAAGATTACGATTACTATTGCTCATACTTGGGGTTGGGGATTTGAACCAACCTCAAGTATTTAGCTAGTCGACGGATGAAAACCAAAGTTGACATCAGAATCCAAATCCAAACCGAAAGTGTGTAAATTGAATCAAATAGAGAAAAGTGTTTATGCAATTCTGTGCTACAAACATGAGTCATACTTCAATCGTGCTGTTATTTCTAAGTTATTATACTTGGTATTATACTTGGTGAGATCTCAGATACACGATATTATCGTGCAGGCGTGGGTGGGGGCAAGAGAGAGACTCTCTGTACTTGTCATAGGCTATTTCAAAACTATTTGGTGATTTAAACTGTGCGTGCATGAGAGAGAGCCTGGAAGGACCAATAACCAAAATAATATACTTTCAGACATACTGAAAAACTAACATGTTAAATATCAAAATATTTAAAACCGCTAGTTCATATTCGGATACAGCAATCATACATCGTTATTAGACCCGCACGTCCTACTGTGACAAGTTTGCCGCATCAGCGTGCGGGCAGCATTCAACGTATACTCAGCAGCAGAAGAGTGTGGACAGACGAGCTCGACACATGCGCAGGACCACCAACTTTACTTGCGCGGTCTCAAAAACTTGACTGCACTCGGACGGGGTGCACGGCTGTGCGCGAGCCCTCTTGATGACGAAAATGACGTAGTATGGACAGCCAAAGTATACTTTGATCTTGAATCCTCATTTGCGCGCATGTGTGAAGTGCGGCGCTGTGGTGAAAAAGCGGGGCAATTGGATAGCCCAATAATAATAATAGTTTTATACATTAATAGGAGAATGAGCATAATATCGTCTTGACTATCGACAAAGACATTTGCTATCGTCGATACACGGTACTATTGTCTATCGGAACAACAAAAGCGGTAAGGTTTTTTTCTTATCAATGCTGAAAACCTTTGGGCTACTTTTGTGGGGGAAGGGGGGTTCTTTGATGAATAGAATGTTCAAAACATTGTTCATGTTGGCAGACATTTTTTATTTAGTCTTAGTCATTACCTTGAGACGAAAATGCTTAGTCTTAGTCACATTTTTGTCATTTGAGTCTTTCATAGTTTGTTGACAAATTCATAGCATATTTGTCAACTTTTAGACATTGCTTTAGTCAAACTGCAGTTAACAACATTTATTTTGGTAGCTATTTTATATGTATTCTTAAAACAAAAAATAGTCCTAAAATCTTTTCTCCCTTAAGACCAAATCAATTAAGTATGTGAGAAATTTGAATCAAGGATGGAATTTGAAAAAACTGGAATACATTAAATTTTTGGAAGCGATACAAATTAAACTCATTTTTCAGATACAGTAGGTTTACTTAACAAGTAAACATTTATTTAACATCTTTTGTTGGTTAACATTGATGACACATAAGTATTTGTTTAAGAATGCTGTCCCTTTAAGACGGAAGGTATGGATGTAATACTGACACCCATTAGTTTTCACCCACCTGTTTACGCTCACTTGAGCCATAACCGACTGTTTTTACATGAGATATGCTAGAGTCTACACACGATAGACATCTGGACTGCTGTGTGTGTATTTGAGCGCTGAGAACTGATTGCGCGCTGTATGAGACTGAAGAAGTGGAGCGTGCACGAGAGAGAACACCTTTATCAGCGTGATTCCACCTATCGCCCCTTCACTAACTTTAAATTAATCTACAACGAATTGTGACTCCTGGGAGAAACGGGACGTGGTCACCCAATCCCTAACCATTGGGGTGCTGAGGCCATTGTTTCAGATCGATAGTTCCTGTTTTGGTAGCCTATCCGTCCAGTGCGGCTGCCATATTGAGACTAGATATAACGCCCCTCATCCGATTGTAATCAAATGACAGAGACGCACATTTTGAAAGACAAGACCGTTCATTTAGCCTATAGGATGTATTTTGAATGTCCGGTAGTCCTCAAATAACATTTTAGTCCTGTCTTGTTAACGAAGGTGCGGCATACATTTAGTCATAGTTTTTATCAGATATTAATTTTAGCTCGTCAACGTTTCGTCTTAGTCACAGAAAAAAGGTCTGTTGATGAATATTTTTCATCGCATTTATTTGTCTTTGACTGTCACTTTGATCACTTAAATGCTTTCTTGCCAAATAAAATTATTAATTTTGTTTAAAAAAAATCTAACTGACCCTAATCTTTAAATGGTAATGGTACCTTACTGCTTTGCAATGCTCTGGCAACCATCCACAACACCCTTTCATCCTGATGATGAGATTTGCCACGTCGTTTTCATAAAATGTACAAATCTAGTCATGTTGATTTTTCCATGGAACAGTTGACTATCGAGATTAGAATATGAATCTATAATAAAGCAGCTGTTGAATGCATCATCTGACGGCTGCTTGGCAGTGCAGTGCTGTCTATGTAATGAGCTCGTTATTCAGAGTGCTCTAGCACAGACATCACAGCGGTCCAGAGCTTTCTCATTCCCCTCTCATCTCAATAGGCCATAATCACATCTATCCTCTAATTAGCCTTCTTTACTTCCCATCAGAGCTAATTTGGGAAAAAAGTGGGTCAAGATAATTTTTATGACCGATGCAGCTATAATCAAATGTGGCCTTTTTGATACATCTAATAATCGAGCTAACAATGACAGCATGTCATAATTCAAGTCGATATGTTGGTCTGTTAGAGTGCTTAAAATGGCCGTGGCACGGCTCCCGTTCCAGTTGCAGTATAGAGCGCTTGTGCTGCACCGTACCTCCGCTTCATTCATGCAGCCAGAAATAGACTGGCTGTTTACAGAGAGCCCGCAAAGCTCTTTGACGAAGCTCCATGTAGCAAGGTCACACTTCTCATCAGCATCTGAATGAACCCGCCCAGCTCGAGAGCCAGTCACAGGCTTTTTTTACTCCTTCGTTTCGGCAGCCTTTTGACTGTGAGTGGACTTTTGTGAGACGGATACCTCAGTATGAAAACCGGTTTTGTTTTATGTGTTTGCTCAGTGTACACAAGCATGATTAGGCGTCCTGGGTTCGTGTAGTAAATACTGAAGATTTCTAATAATGATATGTAATCTGAGAGGGGAAAAGGTGGGTTGGTTGACTCATGTTTGCTCTGCAGCTATTTGACGTGAGTGTCAGGGGGCATTTCAGCTGATGCACAATGCATTTTGAAAATGTGTGAATGCAGCCCGCTCTGAGGTGACAACAACTACTTTTTCACAGAAACTGTGCCGGAGCCACTACTTAACCTGTCGTGTTCACAAACAAACATGGTGAATCGTGGTCTTTTTTTCTTTGTCTAATTATTTAGCATTACAATAATCAAAATGAAGGTGACTGTGAAGATATTTGTAACATTACAGAAGAACTTTCTATTCATCAAACAGTGCTGAAATTGTTTTATCTTGGTTTCCACAAATATGTTAACCAGCACAACAGTTTTTAAGATTGATAATAATAGTAAATATTTTTGAGCAGCTAATCAGCATATTGGATCATGTGACACTGAGGACTGGAGTAATGACTGCTGAAAATTATTTGCCATAACAGGAATAAATTTAAAATAAATGAAACTATAAAACAGTTATTTTACATTTTAATAATGTTGTACAATTACTTTTAATCAAATAAATGCAGCCTTGATGAGATTTCTTTCAAAAACCAATCTTACTGAACTACAAAGTATGTAATCACAAGCTGACTTTGATATAGCAGTCAAAACTGATTTAAATTTCAAATATATAAATCAAATATTAGATTCATCGCATTCATTAGAACTGTGGTGTATGTCGACTGAATGCATACTGAATTACACAATTCCAGTGTAGTCGGTCTGTGGATATAACTTTCAATTTGAGCTCAGTGATTCTTACTCCGGCTGATAAAATGGCTTTCAAAGAAAAAAAGAACACTAGTCCTGTTTTTAATAGGCTGGGAAGTGAGTCTTTGCTCTGACATCTTTAGACAGAGAAATTTGCTTAAGGGCAAGCTGTTGATCAGTGTCAAACCACTTTTTAAAAAAAGGAACATGTCAAATTCTCAGAAGTGTTTGTCAGTGAGAGGAAGTGTCTGAGGAAAATGTCATGAACACATGGGCAAAGTCATTTTAAAAATACTGTCACTACATTCCCACAGTAAAATCAGCAGTGTAATATTTTCAGTGTTAAAAGTAATTCATTTCCAAAGAGTTGAATTAACAATCTACAGTGTTAAACAGTACTCATGTTCAGTGTTATATGGTGTGATTTCACTTTTACACTGACAGTGCGAAATAAAAAACAAAGCAGACTAGTCTGGACTCCGCCCCTCAATGACTCCTGCCTCGCAAAGCGACGACGCCATTTTTTCTTCATGTAGCAGAGACGGTAAGTTGGATGTTTTCTCTTTATAAAATTACACTGAAAAAACATTGTTTGTTGATCATTTTACTCAAGATATGATTGGTGGTGAACACGTTTGGACATTTTTGTCAGGTTTACGGTGATAAGTTTGTGAGGTGCAGAGACGTAACGTTAGCTACAGAAGAGTGTAAAAGTTTCTCATGCCGGTTCGATTTCCCGAAAAAAGGTGATTTTATGTGTAAACATTTTTTTTTTAATGCTCCTACAATTTATGTTATATAACGTTATACGCTCAGCTTCTTTCATTTTGGTTCGTTGACCGATACTCTCGCTCCCACTCCCGCCGAGGCCTGGTCTTACTAAGTTAGGAGTCATTTGGGCAGTTTTCTACTCAATGACATCAAATGGTATATTTATATTTTAGATTTTTTGAAAGCCTTGAGTGTGGCATTATGCTGCTTCCATGCTTTGAAACCGTAATAGTTGGACCGTTGAACATTAACGCACTAACGGTCTCGTTTTTGTGACGCATAGTGTCGTGTCGCAACCCATTGCAAACGAGCAGTTTTTCTGCAGACGTTATCATCAAGTTTTTCTTATGACAATTACATTTATGCAAGCATCGTGAAAGTGTGTTAAAGGTACATTTAAATTGATTGTAATTCCGTCAATCTTTCAATGTCCTTCAGTGCCCTGCCCATTGGCAGAGCATGTAGGTATTTAGCTATCTTTTTCAATTCATATGGCATGCTATTTTGTGTTAAATAATGTCCTAAATATTTCCAGATATACAAAGTTAAGTTTTAATCGAGTACGATATGTCTGAATCTAGCTGTATTTTCTTTTCACATTATAAATAATAAATTAATAGTCAGATAAATTCTAAATGTAATTTATTCTAATGTAGTACACTGTTCATTTTAAGATGCCTTATTACTTATGTTATTCATTAAAATAATATAAATGCGTTTAATCAGATTAAATACTTAAATAGTTTCAGATTTTGTGTTTATTAACTTTAACAGTAATTGAATTCACCCTAGAATGAAGGATGTAAATAAGTTTACGATTTGACACCCGTATTATAGGCAGCTCTTAGCATACTCAAAATTAGGGGTAATCACAAATATTTTACCATATTTACAGTCCTAATGTAAACTAAATTACTGAAACAAGTGTTTTTTTTTTTATCCTATTTCAATAGAATTGGTCCAGACTTCTGCAGTGTCAAGTGAAGGAATCTCCTCTCATCAGATTGTAAACTGGGAGTCTGATGACACTGTGTGAATGATGGAAGCCCTTCAAGAAAGGACCAGTATGCTGAAGATGAAGCCAGAATTGTGAGTCTGTGTTATTTGTTATTCTATGTGGAGTACAAATTTAAAACGCACAAATTAATATGAAACCTAAGTTTAACTGGGCAGCCACACATTAACTGCTTATGTTTACACCTGGAATTGACTAATTATACATTTAAAATATCAAAATGAAAAAATATATATGGTTAGTTGACCCAAAAATGAAAGATTGTAATTTCTCACGCTGTCATTCCAAACCTGCAAGACTTTCATTTTCAAAACACAGATGAAGATATTTTAAATGAAACCCGAGAGATTTCTGTCCTTCCATCAACAGTCTACATAACTACCACTTTGATGCTTCAAAAAGTTCTTCAAGAGATCATAAAACTAATCCAAACGAATCAAACGGTTTAGTCCAAATTTTCTGAAGAGACTCGATCGCTTTATACAACGAACAGACAGAACATATATATATTTTTTTACATTTTACATTTAAACATTAATCAAAGAACAGAAACTTTTGACTAAACCCCATGATACGTATGGATTAGTTATCTTTATGGATTAGATCTCTATGTGAAGTTTCTGAAGTATGAAGTGGTAGTTGCATGGACTGTTATTCTATTAAAATATCTTCAATTGTGTTTCAAAGATAACGAAAGTCTTGGCTGAGTAAACAATGACATTTTCATTTATTAACTAACCCTGTAATAAAAGAATGTGGCCATATGCGTCTAGTGTCGGTTCACTTGTGCAACACCCAAGATGCTTGCTAATGCCAGGTGTGAACAGACACTGTGTGGCTGCACAATCAGCGTAGCAGAATGGATCCTCAGAGATATTGCTGTCATAATATTTTTTCCATCTAATTTTAAATAAAATACATTTTTACAGCTTACCTTAAGTGTTATTTTTGTTTTTAATCTGCAGGCACTAACAACAAGAACACCTTGATTGCATAGAAGAGACCACACAGCCATACCTGCTTGCTGATGGGACAACGAGGAACATCATTCATGGATGCTACACAACTGTTGACAAGTATCTTGCTGCAATCTTGTTCAAATCTACCTGTCATGTTTGTTAATGTCTTGGTAAATTTGATGATTTTTTGTGTGTGCTTTATTAACTATTTTATGTTTCTGTGCAACACTCAGTGAATGTGACTGACTAATTAACCTCTGCACATCTGGTATATGCTTTAAAGTTGCCACTTTGACCATTTGTTAAATAAACGTTGGAATGTATACATCTGTCTGAAGTCTCTTGATTTTGTCTAATCTTGTACATTAACCATACAATAGCAGTTTTATTTTTGCACTGAAAAGAATACTTTATTAATAAAACTTAAAGGATTAAAACAACACCAGGGGTGTTAAATACCCGATAGTGTAAAATTTGTACAACAATTGCATAATTGTGTAACACTTGTGTACAATCGGAGTGTAATTTTTCTACACTGTACGGTGCTATATTAGCATTAAAAATTCAACACTTCATACAGTGTACTTTTAACACCAGATAGATTGGGGCCATATATGATCTTTAGTAGTGTTAAAATGAACACTTTAAGTGTGAAATTGACACTGCGTGCTTTACTGTCAGTGTGAATGGTATTTGAAAACAAACTATGCATGTTATTTTTCTTTTTTTAATATAGCCGTGGTCATCACTGCTAAGAAACTGGAACAGCCTGGCAGTGACTCATCCGGGCTACATGGCCTTTCTCACCTATGATGAAGTCAAAGCTCGTCTGCAGAAGTTCATCCACAAGCCTGGCAGGTAATACAAACACTGCACGTGTCACTGTTAAAGGCATAGTTCACACAACAACAAAAAAAATCACCTAGTCATTTGTATAATGATTTTATTTTATTTATTTAATTTTTTATTATGCATATTTTCTGACATATTATTATTTTGTTTTATATCTAGTCATGATCAATTACTTTTTTTCATCAAAACAACACAAACGTAATTTTTATTTTTTTTAAGTCATTGGATTAGAACAGCGGTTCTCAATTCCAGTCCTCGCGCCCCCCCGCTCTGCATATTTCGTATGTTACTCTTATCGCTTCAGATGTTTGTTCTATTCGAATAAGTGCCCTTCGAAGTGGACATCACAGGATATTCCGCCATGATTCCAGTTCGGCTGAAACGATATATTCCATTCAAAGTGCATATAAGTGTGCAAGACGTGAATTCAAATTGTATATATTTACAGAGGTATATGATGTCACACTGGTGCGTGAAGACGCGTTAGCGCAAATCCATGAATGAATGTTCAAATGAAGTAAACTTCAGCGGATTTCCCCTGCTCAGGGAGTAGGAGCGATGGACACAGTTCATGCATGGAGCACACTTCTAACAAGCTGATTATCTGAATCAGGTGTGTTAACAAAGAGAGACATGCAAAATATGCAGAGCGGGGGCGCGAGGACTGGAATTGAGAACCTCTGGATTAGAACAACAAGAGGAGAATGATGGCAGAATTTCATTTTTTGGGTCAGCTTTCTATTTAGTCCCAGTACTCAAGGATTTTGGTGTCTTGGGCTTTGGCCATTCACGCAAGTCTTTTTTAAATTCAGATGTGTTTACAGCGTCAGCTTTGTCACAGCAGCATTATATGCGACTCAAACAGTGACAGGACATACATGGTACAATGTACCATTAGTTGCTTGAATCCCCACTCTTAAGTGGCCCAAAGGACAGCATGGTACCTCCCATCAATAGATCTATTGTAAAAGTACCATGATGTCACAAGCGCTCTCAATTCAAAGAAAAGCAATCATACGACCACCCATAATTTCTCCGTGATGGCTTCATCTGACACTATTAAATTGTCCTGTTTCTTTTATCTCATGTCATAAGTGTTTGTTGTAACGGTCACGTTTTCTCTTGGTTACAGCTATATTTTCAGACTGAGCTGTACGCGGCTCGGCCAGTGGGCTATTGGTTATGTCACAGCTGATGGGAATATCTTGCAGACCATTCCTCATAACAAACCCCTCTTCCAGGCCCTCATCGATGGCTTTAGGGAAGGATTGTAAGTCAACATAGCAGCTCAGACTACAACTGACATTTAAAATATTTAGATGTGTAATAAAGCATCAGATGTCCCACTTCACCTCCCGCAGACCTTCAGTGTGTCTTACAGACTGACTTTATTCCCATTTAGCTACCTTTTCCCTGATGGCCGCACACAGAACCCTGACCTCACAGGGCTGTGTGAGCCCTCGCCTCAAGACCATATCAAAGTCACACAGGTCTGTTTTTTTTATTTATTATCTTATTCAGACACCTTAATCCATCTTGTGTTTTGGATAATCTGTGTAACCCTCTTTTTTCTTCATTTACAGGAGCAATATGAGCTCTACTGTGAGATGGGCTCTACTTTCCAGCTGTGTAAGATCTGTGCTGAGAATGACAAGGATGTGAAGATTGAGCCCTGCGGCCACCTCATGTGCACTTCCTGTCTCACAGCCTGGCAGGTAAATCTGAAGAACCTTCAGCTGTCCATTAGTCTGGATACACGTGTGTTTTCCTCACTCTAGGTTTATTTTTTTCACTCTTTTAGGAGTCAGAAGGCCAGGGCTGCCCGTTCTGTCGCTGTGAAATTAAGGGCACCGAACCCATCGTCGTTGACCCCTTCGATCCCAAGGACCCCAATAGTGGAGGCTCCTACAGCTGCAGGAGCATGTTTGGGGCTGAGGGAGCCCCTTCGCCCAGCTACGACGATGACGACGATGATCGCTTGGATGATTCGTCATTCATGATTAGCAAGCTGGCTGGTGCTAAAGTAAGAACAACTTTATTTCATTATGAGTTTATGGACTATTTTGCTTTGCTAAACCTTCATAAAGACACCTCAACCTGTTTTTCAATGAACAGCATTGATTCAGCTGTCACTGCCTCAGTAAATATTATTTTTGTAATGTGTTTGAGACTCCTGTTTTGAAGTTTAATAGAGGAATTTCTACAAATCCAAACCAAATAACTTTTCCTGCAGACACTTCAGTAATACTCAGCTCCAGATTGTGGTAAAGGCTCAGAAATGTTAACGTGAGTATTTAGTATCAGTATAGCTGTATGCTGAATGGTTTGGCTTGTTTCAGGTGGAGAGGCCGCCCTCACCGCTGTCAGCTGCCCCTCAGCCCATCGTTCCCCAGTACCTCCTCGGCTGGATCTGCTTCCTCTCAGACCCACCAACCCTCCCGGAGCCTCTAGTCCAGGCGCCACATCCAAGGTAAATGCACTAGCATGGAATGTTTCGCCAAGTTTTTCACCCTCAGTTTGGAATGTATTAAGCATTAAACACTTCAGAAGAAAATTTCAGATTTAGGAATAGCCAAGCGCTTCTTGATGTTCCGTTTTTGATATCTGGTTTATTCCTCCCATCCCCAGGCCCCATCCCATCACAAGGACAAGCCGTTACCGCTACCCCCAATCCTTAGGGACCTGCCGCCACCTCCTCCCCCAGACCGACCAAACCCAACCGGATCAGACAACCGGCTCCCGAGACGCCCTCTCCCCAGTACGCCTGGAGAACCTACTCGGGACAAACTGCCTCCTGCCCCACCTAACCGCAACATGCCGGACTGGAACTCCCGGCCCGTACCCAAAGCTCCATCGCAGCCACCAGCAAGCGGAGACTCCCGTTTGTCTCGAGAGCTCTCAAACAGACACTCTCTGCCTCTCCAACTGCCCTCCACGCTTGATGCCAGAGCAGAAGGCCCGAGGAACAACGGCCCCCCCAGCCTCGAACACCAGCTGGTGAGGACGCACTTGCCATATTTACACATTGACAGAAGCCTAATCTGAACTTTTATCTAACTTTCATTTTCAGAGTTTCGGATCATCCAATCCTGGGTCAGATTACGACAGCCCGAAAGTAAAGCCATCTGCCTCGGCTAATGCCATCTATTCCTTGGCAATCAGGTAGGTGGCGTAAAGCCAACATAAAAGGCCATTTCACACTGATCATGATGCAAAAAAAGAGGTGAATCGCCAATGAACGGTGCCTTCACACTGAGTACAAACAATTGATCATCTTCTGCTGATTCGCACCTGCATGCCAAGTGGCAACCAACAATGCATTTTTCCTCATGGATGTATTTCGGATATGCTTTAACATCGCTCTTCGATGTAAATTAAGATAAATAAATACTTCAACACCGGAAACACAACCTATCTATAATGCTTACAAGAATGCATCTTAAAATATAATTAGAGGTACAATTAGCTTCAAGATACACTTCAGAATTTGTGATTTAATGTTTTTGCTCAAAACCTACTTTAAACCATCATTAATCAGATTGAGCGTTATTTCCAGGTATGTTTACACATACAAGGAATTTGTTTTTGTGACAGAAGCTCCACAGTGCAACAGAATGACAGTGACAGAACAAAAAACACAGAAGAATTCAAATGAACAAGGAAATCAGGAATAACAATATATAAATTGACAATTGTATGTACAGATATATAACAATGGACAGTTTTGTATGTACAGGTATATTATGTGCAATTGCACTTTATGGTTACTTAAAGAGTTTGTTCTTGTAAAAAGTCAAGTGTGAACACCCAAATTCAGTTTTATGGCTAAATCATTCAACCCTAAAAGAATGGTTTGCACTCAAAATTTCTCAGATGAAGTCATTTTTCAGCATTCAAATGTGTATTTCCTGTGCAGATACACTCCCTAAATCCTTGTTAGATTTTGTTTTACACAAAACCTAACAGTCAACGACTGATTGGGTTAAATGAATGATTGATGTCATTCATTCATTTATTCATTTGTTCCAATTTCATAAAAACACCCCCTCACTTTTTACATTGACTTCTGAACCTGTTAGTAAAGCGAGCAGTCACTTGTGTGTTGACTCTTTCTCTGTGTTGACAGGCCTCTCCCAGCAGTCAAAGCTCAGACCGGGGAGGACACCTTTGAGAACGATGAGGAGTCGGAGTACATGACTCCATCCTCTCGACCAGTGCTGCCCTCTGCTGCGGGGGAAGCTGTGCCTAGACCACCTCCTCCACTTTCTCTCACTTTCAGTCCCAGGTAAACTTGATTTAGCAGCCTTGGAGGTGTAAAACTCCAAGAGACACTCTGAATAGACTAGACATAGATATCAGATCTCTTTCTGTGTACAGTATGCTCATTAAGTCAGGTGTGAACACCCAAATGAATGCAAATCAGCAACCCTAAAAGAATGGTTTGCACTAAAAATTTTCAGATGAAGTCATTTTTCATTTTATTTTCTGTACAGATACACTCCCTAACTCCTTGTTAGATTTTGTTTTACACAAAACCTAACAGTGACTGATTAGTTAATGAAATTGATGTCATTCATTCATTCATTCATTTGTTCAATATCATAAAAACACCCCTCACTTTTTACATTGACTTCTGAACCTGTTAGTAAAGCGAGCAGTCGCTGTGTGTTGACTCTTTCTCTGTGTTGACAGGTCCCAGCAGTCAAAGCTCAGAGGAGGACACTTGTGAGAACGATGATCGGATACATGACTCCATCCTCTCGACCAGTGCTGCCCTCTGCTGCGGGGGAAGCTGTGCCTAGACCACCTCCTCCACTTTCTCTCACTTTCAGTCCCAGGTAAACTTGATTTAGCAACCTTGGAGGTGTGAAACTCCAAGAGACACTCTGAATAGACTAGACATAGATATCAGATCTCTTTCTGTGTACTGACATTCGTGTTTACCTCTATAGGAGTATGCTCAATGAAATGGAGTCAGAAAGCCCACAAATGTACGAAGCCATGTACAACATCCAAGCCCAGGCCATTACTGCCTCTGCACCACATCAACCCGGAGACTCAGGTACTGTGATGTTTAAAGCTCTTCGTCTATATACCGGCAGTCTGGAAGTGTACTGAAATGTGTAATGTTACATTTCTTTGATTGTTTAGATTACTCTGAATTACCTCCTTTGACCTGCTCTAATGGCCTGAGGGATCCTGTTGGTGCATGTGGTGAGGAGGACAGCTATTATTTATATTTTTCAGATATTTCAGCCTTTTTCCACGGACAGCGAGTTTAGTCATACTGAGTGTTATTTTAGTAGTAATACTATATATTTTGTATTAGTTTTATACATTTGTAATATTATATCAAAAATATTTAAGTATTTAAAAAAATGACTGAATCTAATAGTTTGTTGGTTATTTTGTACTACAACTTATTTCGATTAGATGCACATCATCAGTGTTGAGCCAGGGCTACTCTCATCAGGACATCCAAAAAGCCCTTATGATTGCACAGAACAATATTGAGATGGCCAAGAACATCCTGAGGGAATTTGTGTCCATCCCTTCCACTGCACATATCTTAACATAGCAAAACATCTCCGAGCATCCAATCGCGGCCCGGCCACGCTCGTCACACATTCATCTAGACACCAGAGGAAAAGAGCGCAAACTTTCACTCTACCTCTAGCTCTAGTGACGGCGAGAGACACTTTGTCTGTAACACTTCTCGGATTCTCTGTCCTCCTTCGTACGTGCAGAAGAGCGAGGGGTTCGTTGCGGCTGCTTCTTCAGCCTGAAGGCAACACATGTCCCCCTAAGGATAAAAACAAAAAAGACAAAAACATGTATGTGTTTATATATGATTTAATATATAAATCAGAATATTGAGTATAGTTAATATATGCACATGTATGTTGGAGAGGTTCAGCTGCAGAGATCAGGGTGTGTGAAATATTAGGCCTTGAAGTTCAGATAGCTAAAGGGAGTTAAACAGCAGACTGCAGCCGAGCATCTCCTGGCGTGAAAAATGGCCTTTACATGTATTGCTTCGGTACGTTTTGTTATAAATGTGTGATTTTCATTTTTCGTCTGTCTAGTAGCATGCCGTACATGTCGGTCCCCACAGCGCAGTCGTCTGTTTCAAAAATACCGCTCAGCCCAAAGCAACCCATTCTCCGCTTGACCTTGACCTCCAGGGTACTGTTTTTTTACGCGCGTGGTGGCGACTGGCTCTCCGTCAGCCTTGTTACATCTGTGTAGCATTACTGTAACTGTACTGTACCATGAATTCACTTCCCAAATGTTTTGAGGACAGCCAGTCCTTCGGATTATCAGTAGGAACGTGCTGATGAAGGGTACACGCACACGTCTGATTACAGGGGACATGTTATTTGTTTGGTCTAATCTGAATGTGTCATTAATATGGTGGTCTCCGACTATTGTGAAGTAGTGTGTTTACTAAAAATAGTGTTCTCTAACAGATAAAGGGCGAGAGGTTGGACTAAAAGTGAATCTGCTTAGTAAAAAAAAAAAAAGAATTATTTGCTTAAAAAGGTCCAAGGCCTGGCCAAGTTTCTGTATTCGAAGGGGACTGAAATCACTCGTGGGGAGGTTCGGACTCTTGTATGAAGCTGTTCATCTTAGAAACCATTTCATTGGATCACCTTAATATATTGTTATTATTAATGTTATTATTATTTTGATTTTTGTTATTAATACAGAAGTGCTTTACTGCTGCTATTGTTGTTAGTGCTAAACATTTAAGCCTTAAATGTACATTTGTGAATACTGTTTAACCCATTTTAAAGTGACAGTATCGGTTGTGTGTAATTTGGTAATGTAGCCTACTTGAAATAAGCAACTTGAGCAGGTGTGAGCTCAGCTGATTTGTTCTGTGTGTGTTTGTGTGCGTGCATGGGACGTCTTGTTTTCATCCAGGTACGTAGCGTTTTGCTTGAAATACATCCGTTTTCGTTTATCGAAATGGTGAAATGCGTCACGTGGCTCATCGCATAAGGCCTTATTTCTGTTCTTTCCTTGTCCTACGAGGCTTTGGTGTTCAGCCCGTCACCAATTGGATCGATCTTTCAGCGGCAGCCCTGTTCAAGCCATGATCGCAGTGCCCATAGTCCGCCTGCTGTTAGGGAGAATGTTCCTCTCAATCTCCCCTTTGTACTCAGGAATACCGTACATTTCAACAGAATCTACGTTAGTGAACTCCGTACTTTAAAACCAGTGCAAGACTGTCTCGTTTTCAGGGTAAACACAATACCAGACTACTTTCTCAATAACATCAGCATCAAATTCATTAAGTCTGCCTTCCTTAAAGGGATAGTTCACAAAAATGAATGAATTCTGTCATTAATTACTCGCCGTCATGTCGTTCCAAACCTGTTTTGTCCATACAGTTTATGTTAATGTGTTCCAAAACTAAATTGGTCCGCATTGACTTCTATTTTATGCTTAAGAACTCATTCTTAAAATTTGTAATTCGAAATGACGAAGATCATTTGGAGTGACTTGAGTGATAATAAATGCCATCGTTTTCATTTTTGGGTGAACTGTGCCTTTAGTATTTCCAGTTATTGTTTATTATTGCACCAGCACATTTGAATGCACTAGTAATACATTAAAGTGAGTTTGAGTCTCTCATGTGGGACTGGAGGATGTCACCAGCATCAAAACTGGCCCAATTTTAGTTTCTACTAGCCCCTAGTGTTCTTGAGAGTGTTGCACTGGGATTGCAGGTACTTCCACATCTCAATCTTGTAGGTACACATGCAACCTTGAGAGCGTACGATCAGGTTAGTTGTAGGCTGTTAACTCTTGGTTTATAGATTCTGTTGCCTTGAAGCATATGATGGTTTAATACTGATTTTTTTTTTTACTGCACCATATGAAGTTTGAGATGAGAAGGTGATACATTTTTTTAATCATTTAATGTTACTGTACTACTATTTCTTGATAATGTGTGATGGATGTGTGTAAGGTTGTGTGTACAATGTTTGACACAGTGTACCAATTTGTTCTATGATACTGTCACTTTAAAATTAAGCGTGTAAAGTTACTTATACATAGAATACGTGGAAATGGCGATGTTTTATTTCATTTTTGCATCCCTGTACATGTCAGAATTTTATTTTTGTTTACTGATGTGAATATTACTGTGAGCAGTGCCATATGTTTAGATATGTCCGTAATTTTTGTTCTGCCTCCCGGAAAAAAAGGCCTTGTTTAGTGTAAAGAGTGAATGATATCCCTCATGAATTTTTGGAAAACGTTTCCATTGTCGATTCTTTGGCTTGGTCAGTGACGTCATAGTGAATATCTGCGTTTACTGGAATGTCTCGAGTCAGACCACAAGAGGGAGCTCGCTCCTCATTTTGCCATAACTTGCCTGAGTATTTCAGGGTTTCTTTCTTTTGTGCTAATTCTCATATCACTTTGGAAGTATGCACAGCGCTATACTGTTAATTAAAACAATAGAACAAACATCATGGCCTCAGTGTCTGTCTTAAAGCTTAATGTGTGTTGTGTGATCGAGTGAGACTGCTATACAAGTTAACTTTTTTTTTCTTCTGACTAGTTTTAATACAAACATTTTCTTAGTAATATTGTTTTAATCGAAAGTCACCTCATAGCTTTCCTTGTGCTCGGTTTCACTTGTTTTTCATTAATGACATCATCCTTCAGTATGGTCATTTTTGGTGGAAAAACAGCTGAAAACAACTAACGTTAGCCTAACGTTATTAGAAGCTAATGTGTTGAATGGAAAGTTAAAGTACTAAACCTTGACCAGAACACATTTCTGGAAGTCTGGTATAGCCTGTCCTTTTATAGAAATACTTCGACATGACAGAACTGGGCCTGGCTGTGTACTGTATAGGGGGCAGCGTTCACACTGAACGCGTTTTTGCATTCGACGCTGCTTTTCTATTGTTTTCGATGTTAAACGTCGTAAGGCGGAGGTTTGAACGTTTCGCGTCTTTTACAGCCTTTGATCTCACGTCCAAAATACGGCACTCAAGTTAGAAGTAGTAGCCTACAACTTAAAATAAATTATTAAAACGCGTCTCTAAACTTTAGTGTGTTGTCGTTTTGTTTGTCTTGTATTCTATTCACGTTTTCCAATGCAAAGCCGCGTTCTGTGTAAATGCTGTATTTTTTTAATTGATTACTACTTCTAAAAAGCCACATCTGTTTTTGATCTTATCTCTTTAACCTTTAAATATTTCAAACTATTGTATAGAACAACTGTTTCTGATTAACATAAATAAATAGGCCAAACAGTGACAAAATTAAGGCTTGAGTAAGCCAGCCCTTTTTAATAGAAATACCAGGACCATTCAAAAACAAGCATTAACAAAAACACCACTAATACAAAACAAAAACGGTGTGACAAACCAGAGGAAATGAAACGGGTGAACTTCAGTGTAATAAGGACTTTTGTATCCATCTTTGGGTCTGCTTTCGTACAGTACATGGTACATATACTGCATAGTTATAAACCTTCAAAATATGGATAGAAATCTAAGTGTAAAAACAACACCTGCATTTCTTCCTGTTACTCTCCTTCCAATGTGTTAAATGAATGCAGACTTCCACATGCATTTTAATAATCCCTCTAGAATTAAAAATGGGAGGGTTGATCATGTATTACTTTATTATTTACATTCAGTGCAAGATGGGGACAGCAGGTAATGGCATTTTAAAAGAGAATACAACTGAGCTCAAAAGCACACTTCCATTTTTCTCAGACCAGTGGGATATTTTTAGCTCAGTGACATTAAAATAATTCACTCGCTCAGCCCTTGCAGTGAACATTAACTTAATTTGATATAGCTAATAAAGTTATAAAAATATAACCAGAGGCATGACATGAACACAACATTTTGCTTGCATATTTGGAAAAAAGGTCAACCATGTCAAAGACTTTCCCTGACAGTTTATTTGTAGAGAAATTGCCCTCAAGCTTGATCATTGGGCAGTTTGAGTGCTGATCCAGAGGACAGATGAATGTTGACAGTGGTAAAGACGGTTCAGTGCATGGACTATGGTGCGGCAGAGGTGAGAGCAGGTTCAGATCAGACACATCGACAGCACAGCAAATAATGACTCTTCAAATGCCCCTCAACAGAGACTTGCATTATCAAAAAGATACTGAAGCGCAACCTTTCATATGTCTCAGGCATTTTAAATAGCTAAATATATACAGTATTTCATATTTATATACAATTTGTAAATACTGGAGTGGAGTCATCCATAAGGAACTTGGTGCTTTTTGGATCATCTTACTGTATGTTGAATCAGATTATAGCATTTCAAATATAAAACATGGGCAGAAAAAAAGCAGAATTGAGTGGGACTTCAAGTAGAGGGGAAGATGTGGATGTGTTGTGAGGTCTTTGAGCACTCAGACTGGGATTCACCCTGAGACGAAGCGCTGTAGGACAGAGTCGCTCTCTCTGTATATGGATGTAGTTGCCAGTCTTTGAATCTAATTGAGATAAAATACTGTGGCACGGTGTGTGTCAGCCTTACAAATCTTGGCTCTTGTTTAAGATTGGATTTGAGTTGAGCTAATAATGGGAATCATTGTTCTGAAGTAATGACCTATTCAGTGGGGGACTTTTTGTCTCCGTTGACTCCTTGTAGAAGCACCGCCTCTTCAGATTTACCGCTTTTCATCTCCATCACAATATTATCTTTACTGGCCTTTTCCTTTGTGCTGGAGAATGAAAACAACAGATGATTAAATGCCTTGCATGATGATGGAGTATTGAAAAATACTTATTCATGTATATCTATCCAGACATTTAGTGTGGATCCTAAGGCATTACGTTGATTCATTTTAGACCATTTTGCTATAATTTTAAGGTACAGTGACATTTTAGTATTATTTATATACTATTTTAGTATTTATTTTAAATTTACCCTTTATTTTACATGTATATTTAGTCATTTAGCAGACCCTTTTATCCAAAATGACTTACAAATGATGACAATAAAAGCAATAAAACCAACAAAAGAGCAATACTATACAAGTGCTATGACAAGTCTAAGTTAGCCTAATATATATATACACACACACATACATATATATATATATATATATATATATATATATATATACATATATACATACTGTATATATAGGCTAACCGAGACTTGTCATAGCACTTGCATATTATTGCTCTTTTGTTGGTTTTATATATATATATATATATATATACATATTAGACACATACATATAATACAAATTAAACGAGTAGACCGAATAGAGAAAGCTAGTTAGAGGCATTTTAGTTTAGTAATTTTAGTTTTAAGTTTAATTTAAAAACTAATACAATTTACAAAAACATCAACGTCGATTTAGCTATTTATCTTTAATGTATTTTAATTTTAGTTCCAGTAATTTCAACTTTGATCAAAAAAATGACCAAAATATATTTCTATTTTATTTTATTTCTAGTAGTTCTATAACAAATGAGAAATGTGAAAAGTTGGCTTTTTAAGGTTTTTTTATCTAATGTTTTATTTTAGCTTAACAAAATAATGATTTTTAATCATTTTACTAACAATAACACTGATTTAAATGTGCAGTGTGTTACAGCACCAAATAATCAAATACACCTACAAATAGCATATTTCTTATAAACTGCCTTTGCAAATATTCTTATAAATTGCTGGTTATAAAATTGTCTATATATTAATATGGGACAGAAGTAACTTACTATCAAAAATACAGGAGTTTAAAGCTAATTAAGTCTGTTAATTATATTTTATTATATACATTTTTTCATAAAGAAAAACATACAAATCCTGCTTTCCCGACCGTCCACAGGGCAGCTTTCCTTTCTTGTAGAGGAAGTAGAGCACGCTGCCCAGTATGGCAATGAGGAGGAGGCAGACGATGATGACGGCTATGATGACTCCACTTCCACTTCCTGTGGTAAGAGAAGAAATGCAGGCTGAACACTGACAGAGGAAAATCTGAATGGGTCCTGTATGTCTGACTGAAATATACAAAGCCTTTGCCATAACAGTTGGTTTCCAAAAGGGCTGTGAGTAAAGTGCATTCTGAGAGTGCTGAGTGAAGAAAAGCAGTGATGATGTGTGACTCGTTGTAGGGTGATCATACAGAAAGCAAAGTACTCTGGAATCATTCAATCCAGAAAGATGGTCACAGTTCAGGGGTCACTGCAGATTAGCATGAGAAATGATGTACACGGCCTGAGTAAGAGTGGTCATGTGATCGAGGATGAGTGGTCAGGATGCTATTTAACCTTGCAGTACAAACCTGTGTGTGGTTGTTTTGGTGGAACGGTTAATCCTGTTCCTGTGATGACAAGGGTTTGAGTTACCAAACAGCACTTATATTCATACATCACTTTACCCTGCAGGGTGCTTTTCTTTAATTTGATCATGATTAGACCCTGTGAGGAAGTTGGACATTTTAGCATCTTGTGTGCACTTCTTGTAAGAGCAGCGGGGTTAAACTGCAGTGTAGGGATACACGGGGGGTCTATGGAAAAATTAAAAGGGGAAAAATTTCTATTTTTTTAAGTAGTAAATTAAAAAACTGGATATAGTATTCTGGAGGAGGGTATATTTTAATTTGATTGACCTTGTTGACTAATTTTAGGGCATTATTTCTTTAAAATTAATTCATGGAGATTAATTCAACAATAATGTACAGTATGTGGAAAATTATGTGTTTTTTGAACCTCGAACCACGTAAACACATTGTATTACACCAAATAATGTTCTTTGTTTAGCAACTTTAATGTCTGAATCGTCAATTATTTAATACAAAATTATATACTACTGCTATATTTTTTAATACAAATAATATACTACTGCTATATTTTGACAGACACATTACTTGCTATTCACTTGTTGCATTGTGTCTGGTTAGAAGCAACCGCCGACACTGAGACCAGATAAATCTGCTCTTATAACTGTTTATTTTCCTGACTACAGCTATAAAGCGTATCAGAGATGAGGGCTCTGAGGACTGCCATAATAAGAAACGGAAAGGTCAGCTGATATCCCGAAGTGAGAGAGGCTGCTTCGCCTCATTTGCCCTGATGCCATGCGCTCTGGTCCCATGAGGTCACAGTCAGTCAGCAAGGCCTGATGTGAAGCCTGCCTTTGTCCTAATCACAGTCCAGAGACCACATGAGAGCATTTTCATCATTCTGTTACAGTAAAACTGCTTTGTGTTTATTTTGACTGCACGTCCAGAATAAATATACAACACCACATCAGCCCTCTCAGATGAGCACAGATGTTTCTATGGCACAGATATTGCTTTCTATCATCAAATCTCAAATGTGTGTTCTGTTAGTGTCAAAACTCTGACACTCGCTGCACTGAAGAAAGTAAAAATAAAAAGTATCTCAAAGTATTTTTGAGTGAAAGCTTCAGAAACATACCTTTAGTGCTGGTGGCTTGGGTTGTAGTTGTCGCCACACGTGCAACTACACAAGAAAAATTGGTATGGATTAAGATTGTATTTGTTTGCATAATTTAGGTGTGTTAGTTAACATGAACTAATAATGAACAACACTTGTACAGACAGTATTAGTCATGGTTAATGTTCATTTATAAACTATTGCTAAAACATTCTTTACATTTAAAAGAACTAATGGCATATTTATTGCTTATTACATTTAAAATTACATGAATTAAAGTATTAAATAATATAACGAACCAAGACTTATGCTGTGAAATCTGGCTAGCATCTCATAATTTAGTTTGCATATACATTCATGTTTCATAACATGAATTAATGCAATAGTTAACATGAACTCACAATGATAATTGGTAAGGTTCATTTCTACACAACTATTCAAAAGTTTGTGGTGAGTACAATTGTTTTTCTTTTCTTTATTTCTTTGAATTAAAAAAGTGACAGTAAAGACATTTATGCAAAATGTACAAAAACTTTCTTTCAAATAAATGCCACTCTTTTTCACAAAACAAATATCCGGAATAATTTTTTGAGGAAATAACCTTTTCCCAAAAATATTACGCAGCACAACTGTTTTCAATCATAATAATGTTTCTTGAGCACCAATTCAACAATTACAATGATTTCTGAATAATCATGTGACACTGAATACTGGAGTAATGGCTCATGAAAATTCAGCTTCGCCATCAAATAAACAAATTACATTTTAAAACAATTATTTTATATTAATACAATAATATTTAATTTCAATGAATCATGAAAATGATAATATAATATTAAAAAATTTTTTACTAAAGATTGTCAACATATTTATCAATTTATTTAACCTAGATGAATAAAATAATTTCAAATGTAAAAATGTTCATTGATAGTCCATGATACCAACAGTGCTGGGTAGATTACTAACGAAGTGTAGTCTGTTAAGTTCCTTTACGATACTTGGTCCGTTAATTACGGATTACATAATGAAAATTATAGTTAGTGATGTAATCTAGGTTACTAATTTTAGTAATGTATTCTGACTACTTTTTAGATTACTTTTGGATTACTTTTTACCGAACTCGTTTTAAACTTACCATTAAATGTACCATATTGATATAAAAAAGCAAAGAGAAGGAAAATATATAACATTATTTGATATCAATATCATGAAGTGCATTAAACATGAAATTACGCCAGGGTTTCCCAAACATGAATTAATATAAGAACTGCAGTGGGTTTGTTCATAAAAAGCTGATAATTAATTAAGTCATAAAAATGTACATTAAAAATGTATTATTTAAACTGTGACTATTGACCAACATCCGAGAATTGTGAACATGCAGATGTAGAAATGAAAACTCACATGCTTCAATCTTGCGAGAAGCATCTTCTGTCCCCAGCTCATTGGCAGCGCTGCACTTGGCTGTGAGTTCAGACGTGGCTCTCACAGAGATCATGCTGAGAATACCAGTGTGCGTCCTCTGGTTCTCCGCCTCCGGCACAGGGACAGACTGCCCAGTCTATATATGTTTTGTCATGGTCATTTCAGTTTACATTAATATAGAACATTTTAACTCATGTATGCACATCAGGATTTACCCAAGAGCTTTCTTGAATCACCTCATCTTTGCAACATATTTATCAAACAATATGCCTCACCCTCTATACAACCACAAACTACCCAATTTTCAAATTACTAGCAAAAGATCTTTGTGACTGTGTGATGGTTCCTGATGGTCAGAATTAGAGTGCTATAAGGATACCCGTTGGTCAGAGAGGGTCCAGGTGATGGTGGGGAATGGTAAGCCTTCTGCATAGCAGGTCAGGTTAACAGAGCGGTCAGCCTTATTCACTGGACCCACTGCTATCTCCTCTGTGATCTTAGGCTTCCCTAAAGCAGGGTTAGATGTTCAGTCATGAAAGCACGCTTTTTAGTTTTCTATAATATTGGTGATGCTTTATATACATACTGAGCTAATATTTTTCATTTTAGTATTTATAAACCCGGTTTTACTTTCCCTCTATAGACATTTAGTCCTCACAATGTAGGCAAAGACTGACCTTGCACACTGATTTGCACAGACTTCTGTTCTCGTAGCTCAGGCAGGGAAGGGACTGTCACTTCACACGTATACAATCCAGCAGTGTCATAGGAGGCATTGTGTAACTCCAAAACATGCCTCTCCGCCAGCCGCGTGCCATCCTGTAGTGAAGCACACCGTCAAATAGATCAATTTACATTCTTGAGCATTTCGAGAGCACTGTTTATCAAGCAGATTCATTCCATTCATGCTGGATATCATTTATATGTTGTAGTTTTGATATTGGGTCTTTAGCTCTTTTGAGACAACATAAATGTGGTGTTGGTCTATATTTGGGTCTTAAAATCTGGGGTTTAAAACTCTTGATCTGGATCTCGGGTTATTGATCTCTAACACTTCCTTTCAAAAGTTTAGGGCCAGCACAATTTTTAAGAATGCAATACGTTCATTCAGGAAAGACATAAATGTATCAAAACTTAAAGTGAAGAATTTATAATGTCACAAAAGACTTCCGTTTCAAATGCTGTTCTTTTGAACTTCCTAAATATCAAAGAATCCTAAACAAAAGTGTCCCGGTTTCCACAAAAATATTAAGCAGCACAACTGTTTTCAACATTGATAATAAAGATGAATGTTCTTTGAGCAGCAAGTCAGTGTATTAGAATGATTTCTAAAGGATCATGTGACACTGAAGACAAGTCATTTCTTCTAAATGTTTATGCTTATGAAAATATTTCACAATATTACTGTTTTTACAGTATTCTTGATCCAATAAACTCAGCCTTGGTGAGCATGAGACATAAGAGCATATTAACCCATAAGGCAAAAAAAAAAAAGTTTTTATAAACAAAATATGTTTAACTAAATGCTAAATGTATTAAATATATGTTTGAAATTGAAATATACTTAATTACCACCTTCATATACCAAAATATATCTCAAAATTTATTTTTGGGGCAAGAAAAAACAAAATGTAGATGGTCCAGATTGATTGCTAGAGATCAAAACTAGATTTATAATGATGAATTAATACTATTGATTATTGATTGATTATATATTTGTACATGGTGGTGGCCAAAATGATTAGAAGACTAGTATTTTCACCAGCAAACATTTTTTTAAGTCAGTTATTTCTATATTTTATAGTGTTTCAGTAGGAAATATCAGTTTACATTTCCAAACATTCATTTTGCCATTAATTGTAATAATCCAGTGAGAATATTATCTGATAACAGCCAGTGCTCCACACAGAAATCTGATCTGGTCATCATCAGTCTGTCTGGAATGACATGAAACAGAACAAACTGAGACAGACTAAGTCCAGAAGAACTGTGGTAACGTTGCCAATATATATATATATTTTTATTACAGGTCATCAGTTTTGACTGCATCTTATTGTTGTACCTTATACCATGCTGTCAATGTGGGTAAAGAAGACAAGGCATTGCAGGTTAAGGGGAGATCTTCCCCCTGGTTCAGAACCTTCTCCTTTGGTGTCACCACAATTTGATCCAGATCTAAGAAAGTAAAAAAAAAGGTGTTAGTCACCATGAAGATAAAAGCTGACATCATCTCCCCAACATCCGCCATGGAACAGGACCTGCAGAAGAACATGCTCTTACAGTGTACGGTGATGTTGACCGAGTCCTCCGCATCAAAGCCCGATTCAAAGTCAAAGGACTGGCACACATACGTCCCACTGGCTGACCGACTGACATTTTCCAGAAGCAGCATTTCATTATCTGCATTATCAAACTCTTCCTGGAAAGAAAATGAGAATAATTAGAACTGCAGGTGATCCAATAAATATTTTTAACATGGTTCAGAGATTTCAGAACAGCTGATATTCAAGTCAAGTTAATTTGCATAGCACGTTTTACAATATGTATTGTTTTAAAGCAGAAATTGTTACAATCAAAGTATTCTGTTATCAGTTAAGTAATGTCCATATGGCTAATAATATATAGCTATAAGATAATACTAGTAACAGTTATTAAGCGTAATGTTTTTAGTTAAGCAGGCATAATGAACATGTTTGTCAGCGATTTCGGCTCATATATTACCCCTTTATGTGTGAAAGTAAAAAGAGGCTGAGGGTTTCCATTTCCCACACATCGGATCTCCACAGTGTCGCCTTCTTTTATAAGCCTATCAGGTGGACTTACAGACACTGTTACTTCTGTCATAGGGTCTGAAAGATTGAATGAAATTGTAAGATACTGTTGGGCTTTGTGTATCCAACAGATGGCAGCACAGAGCACTGTATGCTCAAAAATCAATCAAACCACAGAAGAGAGTCATACAAGTTTGGACGACACGAAAAGTAAATGTAGGCTAGAAGGATGTTGACTCACAGTGAACTATAATGTTGATTTCGTTGGACTCTGTCATTCTTACTCCACCAGGGACTAAGTATTTGACCTCACAGTAGAAAAAGGCATCTTCATCTGTCCTCTGAGCCTTAATGTACAGATTACTCTCGACTGTGAACAGGCCGTTAGCTTTGGTTGTCTCCGACTCCGAGATCTTTACCTCTAAAGCGGATTCAGATTTTTTTTTTTTATTGTCAAAAAATGACATTCACTGAGAATGTTCACTTAATGGTCCTGTATTTACCACCATCTGATTGCTGGAGAGGGAATCTGTCCTTGTACCATGTGATGTTGGGTCTGGGATATCCATTGTCCACTTTGCACTGTGCAACCTGAATGAAAACACCAATATTATGCAAAGTCCATAAAATGTACATAAACGGATAGGTTTTTTTGGGGGGTGTAGCTCTACCTTTGATGGCTCCTCCGCAGTAACAGAAATCCCTGTGTGTATACCTTCAATCACAGGTAGAGATGGCGAGTCTAAAGGACAGAGAGGTTTGGTGTTAGGTCAAGAGGCATATTATTATGATCCTCTAGCCTGGACAGGCTCTTCTGAAACAGGTGAGACGAGTCTGATTTGTCTTACTGAATAATTGGAGACGAGTGTGTCCTTCACCAATGTCTGCCGACACATCATGCACGGTGCAGATGAACTCCTTCTGGTCACTCAGTTGCACATTGCTGATGATCAGAAGGGCACTTCCGCGTGCGTTCTGTGGTTCATAAGAGTGTGTGACGTTGAGCCGCCCGGCGTATTCACTGCCCTCGTCTATGATCTCATTCTGATCATCATAGTAGTAGATTCTTCTCCTGCTTTGATCCCTGCCTGGCGATTTCTGTACAAAGTCAAAAAAACGTTTATTGTAAGACTAGATTTGTACACTACCCTTCAAAAGTGTAGGGACGTTGAGATACTTTAATTCAGCAAGGTTGCAATGAATTTATCAAAATGACAGTTAAAAACATACAGTATATTAGAAAAGATGTATATTTTAAAAGAAAGCTGTTTTTAACTTTATTAAAAAAATCCTGAAAAAAAGTTTTCTAAAAATAAACATCAAAACACTGACAATTATAAGAAATTTTTCTTGAGCATCAATTCAGTATATTAGAATGATTTATGAATGATAATGTGACACTGAAGACTGGAGTAATGATGCTGAAAATTCAGCTTTGATCACCGGAATAAATTACATTTTAAAATGCATTAAAATCAGAAAAGTTATTTTAAATCGTATTACTATTTTGCTGTATTTTTGATCAAATACAGCAAATGCAGCCTTTGTGAGCATAAGAGACTTATTTTTGAAAAAATCGACCCAAACCTCTGAACGTTAGTACATTCAATTGAAATTTTACTAATAAAATTGCCCCAAAAAGTAAAGGATATTAAGAATATGAAATCTATTTAAACACCCTTCTCCTGTTAAATACTGTAGAAAATAAAAAATCTCATATTCAATGAAAAATGTAATAATTGTATTTGTAGTAATTATTATTAATGTAACTTTTTTAGGTAATGCTTTAGTATAGGAACCAATTCTCTCTGTTAACTAATAGCATGCCTATTATTGTTGTTTATTAGTACTTATACAGCATATATTCTGCATGACCATATACTACATCCCTAATCCTACCTAACCTTAAAAACTATCTTACTAAATATTAATAAGCAGCGAATTGGGAGTTTATTGATACTAAAGTCGTAGTTACTGGTTTGTTAATAGCGAGAATTGGACCTTAAAATAAAGTGTGACCAAATGTTCTATTTATTGTAAATACATTAAATTAGTAAACTACAATATACAGTAGTAATTGTTGTACTGATCTTTAGCTAATTTAATAAAAAATGATAAAGACATTTTATTTGTGTATTACTGCTATGATAACTGGAGGAAATGCACTTAATTGTTAGCCTATTCTCAATAGCCTTAAAATCAGGTTTATTTTCTTAGCTTCATTTCCTCATTCATCTTTTGATTTTAGGGTTTTAGGGTATTTTTCATAATAATTACCCATTTGGCTGATATTTGTGAATGAAAATAATGTAAAGTGCGAATGGGCCTGTTTTTCTCACCGTAAACCAGACTATCATCTTGGCTGTTTCCTTCAGAGTGTAGATACAGGAGATTTCAGCCTCATCTTTTAAGAACACATCCACCCGGTCTTCCATGTTCACATCCACCACGGCCCATGCTGAAAACACATCAACACGCATAGATTTGTCAATAGACCTAAACTCTATACTGTCAAATCTGTTGAGGAAAAGGGTCAACATTCCCTGGACAGATTTTATGACGCCTATGCCCCTTCATAATATCCTTTGAATGGAGTGACCCCTTAACAGGAAATATGGCATGGGGAAGACCACTTCTGATTGGACCGCACCACCCATGTTCCCATGTCAAATGCCCGATCTAGTGGGAGCAAAGCATTTGAGGGAGAAGATATTATGAGTGGAATTCACTGAGCCCACCCATGTCCAAATTCATGTGTAGCATTCCCTCATGTCACGTCTCAGGAGGAAGAAAGACTCGATTTATCTAGAGAATAAGTGACCTACTGTTTGCCAGAAATGAGCTGTTCTCTCCCTTAAAGCATCTTAAAGCTCTGTAAATCATGAGGAGGCTGAAACTATTCAAAAATCTGATCGCCACAAGACACGACAAAAACATCCATGCTGTTTGTTTGTTCTGTGAGGAGAATAGTTTACTATCACACTTCACAGAGAGGGTGTATAATCTAGATTCGCATTTCCAATTGATTTTGCACCAGTGCTCCTCAGTAACCTTTCAAATAGATTGTAAATGGCCTTTCTGGCCTCTATATGGTCCTGTGGGCACTACAAGGGGATAATTGAGTATGAAGGATGCTTTCACATTACAGAAATCTCATTAGTTTCTCCAAACAAAGGCATTTCCTGTGCATTAGCGACATTAGCGTATCGCTGACGCTCTTTGTTGTTGCCATCAAACATTCACCTTGTTCACGGAGTACGAAAGGTAGGACTGAGGAATCTATAATGTCTTGTTTCTGAAGTCTGAAGATTTTCAGAAGACTTAAAAAAATATGAAATAAACTTTTGATATCTTTTATTTTCGTTGTCTTTAGTAGTGGTGGTTTAGTTAGCATGCTAATGCTGTTCCCTCTTTTGAGTGTCTCACACTGACAAAATACTGCTTAACCTACATTTACATATGTAGGTTTTAATAAATTCATATTTTGGATGCAATGAATAAGTGACAGTAAAGGCATTTATAATGTTAGAAATATTTCTGTATGCTGTTCTTTTGAACTTTCTATTCACCAAAGAACCCTGAAAAACAATGTATCACGGTTGAGATTCCACACTATTTTCAACACTGATGATAATAAGAAATCTTTCTTGATCAGCTAATCAGCATATTAGAATGATTTCTGAATGATCATGTGACACTGAAGACTCGAGTAATGATGCTGAAAATTCAGCTTTGCCATCACAGAAATAAATTACATTTTAAAATACATTAAAATAGAAAACAGTTATTTTAAATTGTAATAAAACTTCACAATATTACCATTTTACTGTATTTTTGATCAAATAAATGTCGCCTTGAAAGTAGAAGATATTCTTTAAAAAAAAAAACGTTTGCATGATATTGTATATAAAATATTTCAAAATCCGCTTTTCAGCTAAGAATCATTTATGTCATAATGAAAAAAAAACATAAATCTTATCTTTAAACATAAACATACAGAATTGGGCATCATAATGACCAGTATTTCCTTTGATTGAATCTCAGATTACAGAGATGAAATGAAACAGATAAGAAAAAAATAACAGTGAACTCCAATATCTTGCCCAGCTAAGAAAGACCTGCACACAACTGAAAGTCTGCCAAGATGCCATAGCAGCAACCAAGCAGAACATCATAACAAGCTTCAATTATAGTTAAGAGTCTCAGACACACTCAGCATGACACTTTTTAAGCATGGACAAGCTCTCAGACCAAAAAGAATGGCCAAAAAAGGAAGTGAGAGCTAATAATGTGCTCATGAGCCACTGTTGAAAGTTTGGTGTCTCCACAGTCTGTAGTGCAGATAATCATTACACATAAGTTGCTCTGTGTCATCAGTATATCGAGTAGGCTGCTAAAATAGGTTCTCCTTTCAGAGCACCACAAAACCTGGACGTCTGAACAATGAAGCCGCAGTTTTTGCCAGGGTTTCAAACAGAAGACTTTGAGCAGGAAGACACAACTCAAGGTTTACACATTTCCCTGTAAAGCTGTGAGACGTGTCTATGAGTCCCAGATGAACCCAATACTAAGCAGCTGTTCCGACTTTTTAACCTCACACAAAGTCGACAGCAAAAATAGCACATCCTGTGACTGCTGGAAAAGATAAAGAGAGTCTTAAATTAAAGAATGAATTTTTCTCAGACAATAGAAATCACGCTATGAAATCCTGACTGCACACTAAGAGAGCACATGTCGCCAGGAAGTTACAGATACGGGAACGCAATTACACACGTGTGCGTTAGCATGCATGCAAATACACTAATAGACTCCATGCAAGATGCACATTATATTGGTATATTTGGAGTTATATTTAATTGTTCAGGCTCTATTCCACTATTTTTACATTCAGATAGTCTTTGCCATCATCTAACACTCGATTAAAAATCATCTTCGAAAACTCTCCTGAGACCCAGACAGGACTCAGTTGACTAGAGGACATGATATTTTTGCTCATTTAAATTTTCATTAAACGCCTATTAAATGCAGACACTAGTACAACACTCAAAATATAAACACTTTTTCAAAAGTCCTTTTCAACATTATTCCCATATTCATTTTAGAGAGGACAAGTTATGGATTGCTATGGAAGCTATAAAATAGCCTGGAACCTAAAAATTAACTGGTACATCGAATATAAAATGTATCTATATTAGTGCTATCAAACGATTACTCGCCATTAATCGCATCCAAATTAAAAGTTTTTGTTTACATAATATATGTGTGTTTGTGTGTACTGTGTATATTTATTATGTCTATATAAGTGCACACAGATACATGTATATAGTTAAGACATTTTTTTGTTATATACTAAATATAACTATCTGTAATATAAATAATATAAAAAATAGAAATATATACATGTCAATATTTTCAATATATATATATATGTATATACTGTATGTGTGTTTATATATATATATATATATACATAATAAATATACACAAAAACACAAATATATTATGTAAACAAAACTTTCATTTTGAATGTGATTAATCGTTTGAAAGCCCTAATATATATATATATATATACACACATGTATATTTACAATTTTTCTCTTATGTTCCAAACAATGCAATGTTGTCAAAAAACCTGAAATTTCCAACACTTCTAAAACATTTTTATTTGGTTCTCGGTTAATTAATTGACACTGTTAAACATCATCTTTACTAAATCTTAAAAATTAATAAAAATGTGTCAAACTGTACAATACAATACTGTGATGCCTAAATTCATAGCATTTAAAACAACTCATTTTATTCGTCTTAAGTGATTTATTTTCTATTTTGACAAGATAATATAACATTTTAATATTGCCCATTTAGCAGTTATTGGCCATGGTATAACAATAATTTTTGGCTTATCAATTTTCTTGATATATGAATGTGACATTTATCTCTGTTCAACATATTTGTGACAATTCAACCGTCCAGCATGCATGAGAAGCACTTACACACTCAAACATGTCATATTCCAGTCTGAGCCGCTCATAATGAGCTCAGGTCTGCAATCTTACAGAAAAGGCTATTATAATAGCCTTTGAGACCAGCCAAGCACAACTGGGCCTAGAGACAGGAAATAAATGGTTGCTTTCTTCCCAAACATTCAATTTTGAACATAGAAAATCCCCCCCCAGTCTGAGGTCTGATTACATTCTCCAGATTCCATGATCCGTATGATCCTCACAACCCTCAGCTCCAGTACAGCCATATAGGGGGCTATAAATGGTCATTGTTAATACTGATTATGGATAATGCACCTGTTTTTCAATTGTCTCCTGTGGAATCCAGATGTATGTCATGCTCCCATTCTTCTGAGTTGACTTTATTCATAAGCATACAAAAACTCCCACAGCTGCATGGTGAAACTGAAGTGCTGGAGCCACTCTATCAATCATCACATGCTTTATTTATAGGACGTTCCACAGAGTTACAGCATAAACAAACACTGGCGGCCTACAGCAGCTCTGCAGTATAAGCTACCACATCCTCTGATGAATTTAGTTTTCTTCACAAATCACACAGATGTTTGTTTAATATCTGATGCTGCACAAGTTGTTTTATTAGGGTTGTTTATTTGGCCCTGCAGATTATCTAGTGCTAGTTGAGATTCTGCTGCCAAGGCTGATGACTTCTATTATGGGACAACAGACAGGAGAATGACTGTGCTAATAGAGAATATTTCCTTGTACATTACTTCATGGAGCAAATACAAAGGTTAGCTGACATGTCCTGCTTTGTCACTTCTAAGAATAGATCAAACAGCAGTGTATCAGATGGGATTGACACTTTGAAAAGGTTTCATATCATGCCAGTGTGGTTACATGCAATGGCCCAAAGACACAGACATTCATTACTTAAAATACAGCACTTCAAAGTAGGCCGATGCAATTATAGCAACATATTAGACTGATTAGTAACCACAGCAAAATACTGTTTCCATTTTACCCATTCAAATCCATTTAATGTTTTCATTTCAGTCAATAATTAAGTTTTAATCAAAGCACATGCCTGATCAATTAAATTCACAGTATCTTAAGAAATTAATATTTGATAAATTATTATATTTTATATTATATTATATTTTTGATAAATTATGTTTTTAATTGAGTGATGTTCATTAAAAACAAATTTTAATGAACTGTATTATTATTAATATCATCATCATAACTGAAATTTAATTCATAAAATGTTTAACAAAAATATGCAAAACAAAAACTCAAATCAAGTGCTGCATTGTCTTTTTTAAAGAGACTTTTATAAATTAAAAGTTTTTTATACAAGGATAAATGTATCAAAATAATCTCTTGATTGAGTGATGCTCCTTAAAACACATTTTAATCAACTGTTGTTATTATTAAATTGAATACATAAAACTTAAACTAATATTTTATTCAAATGTTATCAAAATAAAATTACAAAAATAAAGTGCACAGTTTTTAAATATAATTTTGTTCTAAATTAAAACATATCTATGAATGTGTATGGATTTTACAATCGTATCATTGAGTAATGTTTCTTAGAAACATGTATTAATTCATTGTTTTATTATTATTATTAGCTACATTTATGACCCTAAAATGTGTAAATGGTTCATGAATGAATGATGAATGAATGATGCATTTATATAGCGCTTTTTGTGTATTGTTGTACACCCAAAGCGCTTTTACAATCATGTGGGGGTCTCCTCAACCACCACCAGTGAAAAATGAATTTTTCATGAAAAATACAATACAATGGCAACTTTTAGGAAAGGTTTGTTGAGAAAGTTTTTGTTTTTACTATTATCCCCCAAAAGAATGCACATTAGAAATAGTAAACCACCTTTCGTTGTTCAATATTTGAGACACATTAATTCCAGTCTTAGGCACTATTCTGAATATGAGACAGACACAGCTAGTTTAAATTTATGGGTCCAGCATTCAGGCTAGCCTAACTAAACTGAGCTTATCTCTAGGACAACACTTAAAAGCAGTCTTTAAGCCTTTTATCATGTGCATGAAAGCCGTCCTCACCAGTAACAGCAGGTGTGCTATGGAGATGAGTAGGACTCTCTATTAAAGCACAAACAGCAGGCACTTCTTCCTAGCTAATTATTGCCCAGACCTGAGGTTCAGAGATTCTTTTAAAAGGCTTTAATGGGTTTAGTGTGGAGTTCCTATACTTCAGTTCAGGCTGCTGAATGACATGAACAGACTGTTGGAAGGCCTTCAGAAGACTGAGCCAAATGTGATACAAAGCTTTTATGTTGTCGCAAGATCTTTACAGCAGTTTTATGGCAGAGTTAAAGTAATGAGAACATAATCACTATTTCTAAGCCCCGATTCTTACAATATGTAAGCTGGAGCTTATGTGAACTTGCAAAACTGTACTGTCTGTGAGATGGACTGTTTTATTATTCCTCTCAAGTGGAGTTAATACATACAAACACAGCTGTTAAACTCCGTCTCACACTCCCAGGGTGTCACACACACCAGCGACCTACAACATGGCACGTCAGCCTGTCGCCCCTGCAACATCCTCTGAGATTTAAAAGGGTAAACGGTGCACTTAGTCATGTTTGGTTTAAAACAAGTATCTGACTGAGCTCACACACACATAAAACTCAGCAATCATAACAAATGGACTTCAACTCTGGTGTGTATTAGCAATGATCTCTGTGGACTTTATTCCCAAGAATCCTCCCATGAACCTCCACTTCACTTCCGTCCCTTTTTCCCACGTCTCGGACGAATCATGCTAAAATAGCTGCTGATTTCTGGGGTATGGGAACAAGCAGCAGGACATTATTTATGCTGCACTGATTGTGATGACTTGCCCTGAGAAGTATGGGATACGCGATGGAGATCTCTCATTGGTTAAGCAGATCTAAGCTCTAAAGATAGCCAGTAACCCGACGTGACAGAGCACTAGAGAGCAGCCTATTCCTTTTTTGGTGCACTAGAAAATGACATGATGCTGGGTTCTGCATCACAAGCCTCCCAGTGTGCCAAAGGAGCGGCATTTACCAAGTATGCGGAATAGTTATTAAAGACACTGCATTCAAAGATAAAAACATTTGTGAAGTTAAACATCTTTTAATCTCCAGAAATGGAATGTTGTGATGACAGAAATACTGGAAGTCTCATATTCTGGAGGCCATAATTATCTAAACAGAAGATCACAGAGAGAACTGGTCTGACCGGGAGAAAACTCCCAGAACCCTTGAGTTATAAAATACATCTGAATCAGCCTACTTAAAGGGATAGTTCACCCAAAAATGAAAATCACCCCATGATTTACTCACCCTCAAGCCATCAGAGGTGTATATAGTTGTATACAATTGGACTTATATACATAAAAAAAGAGTCCTGGCTTTTTCAAGCTTTATAATTGCAGTGAATGGTGGTCAAGAAGCCCAAAAAAGTGCATTCATCCATCATAAAAATAATCCACATGGCTGGGGGGGTTAATAAAGGCTTTCTGAAGTGAATCAAAGCATTTGTGTAAGATAAATATCCATATTTTAAACTTTATAAACCGCTGTCTCTAGCTTCTGCTAACTGTTGTACACGCGTTCATGATTCCAGTGGATCATGTGGGATGTAGACGTAAATATTAACATCCAAGCCATATTGTTTATTTATTCTTTAATTCGTTAATTTGTTGTTTTGTGTAAAAACAATGACTGTCCCACCAATGTTGCTCTTAATAAAGGTAATTCAAGTTAGTACACTAACAAAAATATGTCCCAAGAATGTTTTGCTAATGTTTCTGTTAACTAATGAAAACACTATTTCAAAACTTTCTTTGAACGATCTAAATGTCTAGTTTTTATAAATGTTAAAAACTTTTTCTTGGTTATTTAAACATTAGGGAAAACTTTAAGGGAAGATTTAATTTGATCATTATGGGAAAGTTACTTGAATGTTGTCTAAACCACCTGAAACTTGTATTCATATTTTAAATAAGTTAGAGGAACATTCAACAAAAAGTTTCAGTAAAACGTTTCATAAACAATGTATTAATAATGTTTTGAGAGCATCAAAATAATTAAAGATGTAAAGATATTTTACACATTTTACACTGAATTTTATACTTAAAATATGATTTTCAACCAAGCTGATGAGACAAATGTATCCTTTAAGGAAATATAACTGAACAAATGCGCTATTAACATTACTACAAGAGTGTTTGAGAGAAAATGACCTTCTGCTAATGGACACATTAAATAAACTAGTCAAAGTGTGGAGAGTTTTTCAAGAGAGTTTATTTTCTAAAAGTCCACAGGGCCAAAAGTGCCAATTGTTGAAGAAACATCCATTCTGTATGTACAATTGCTTTCAGAAACATTTTTGAAAGACCCACATTTGTCTAAACACAGAAACCTCAGTTTACTACTGGAGAGTCAAGTGTTGGTGACCCGCTGTAATGCAGTAGTGCAATATCAGAAGAAAAACTACGAGCTCTTGCCAAACCATCCTCAGTCCTCACTCTCCGAATCAGACACTGATTACATTTTTTAAGTTTTTCACATTTACATGCCAAGATAAATCTCAAGCAGCTCATTGATTCAAACAGCACATTTCTGTTGGCTCAAGACTCTGAGCTGTTGTGTCTGCCTGAGATGGAGACATCCATACAGGCCGTAAAAGGCTTCTTAGATTTTTGTGATCAGCAGAGATGGGTGTTTCAGGAAACCCTATACATTATTTAGTTGCATAAATGAAGGAAGAGAAGAAGCTGCCTTTCCTTGTCAACATAAGGTCCCTGAGGAACATCCATCCCTGTTCTCTAGCTAAGAGCCGAAGGGCTTCAAAGCATGAGTCAGTGGCTGTTTACAACCTGCTTCACTTCACGGATGCAAATGGATCCCTGCAAGCCGGTAAAAGGTCCCCAGGATACATCAAGATGGAAGAAGTCCACAATCAAAAACAGACATGAATGTAGTGTTTGAACTGAAGATCAGGAATTTTTGCTTAAAAATGCATGTTTGTAAAATCAGTAAAAAGTCACACTGATTCACAGACGTTTGCATGTTTGCAGTGCATTTATTATTATAATGGCAAAAAAAGTATTTCTTAAAGTTACAGTAACTATTTAAATCTGTCTCTGAGCTACTACTTAAACCAGTCAAGCTCAAGTTTATAGCACTGCCACGAAGACATTTCACCTGCTCCAACAAATTGGGTAACATGAGCAGGGGCAGAGAGCATGCAATGGCCCAAGTGGCATTTGTCCACCCAGAAAAACAGCTGATGGAATAATCTAACAGTTTACAAATAAAAATAACCTGCCTTTTGTTGCACAGAAAATAATCATAACTCAGATGCAAGCATAATATAATTTGCTCAATTTTTAACAGCCATTACTCCAGTCTTCAATGTCACACGATCCTTCAGAAATCATTCTGAAGCCAGCTGTGAATTTCAGAAACCGGTTAATGGTTTTAGGTGCCAGTGGACGAGGATTTGATATGTTGTGTAAAGAACCATCTAGAGGGATTTGTGGTGGTATGTATCGCTGGGGAAGACTTACACTTATGGCAAAAGTCCAGAATGAAGAAGACTCTAGCTGGGGAGCAGGGAAACAGTGAGGGAAGTCTCCGAGGAATGCCTGGCATTTTTGGCCAGATGATGGCTTGGATAAGATGACCAGTATGGAGCACACTCTGTCCCACAAGCCAGACACTCCACACTTCACGCTCTGTCATCAGCCACTAACCCCACAAGTGTCCGTTTCACTTGCAAGTGGGAAAGGAGGCACCATTCTACAGAGATTAGGCACGCCTGCACCAGATCAGGATATATGAAGGATTCACAATGACAAAACTATTTCTCAGGTCATGAATCTTGAGCTAAGAACACGGAGGGGTCTTTGTGACAGAGGTTACGGGGTTGGGAGCCTCGTACATTACTCTACTGTGTCTGAAGAGCACATTAAATGACTTGATAAATGCAGTTTTCTATTCAGTGTTGACACATTTGCTATATGAAACAGAAAATACCCACATATCGAAGGGTTTTTAAGTTTTAATTCAGTATAAACTTTAGTTATTAACATGATTGGCTACATGCTAATGCTAGTCAATGGCTGCTATTAGGGTGAGGGGCATTCTCATAGAGAATTTAATTAGACAAAAAGTGTGTATAGAACAGGATGATCATCATTTTAGTCTGTTTTCCTAGAAGAGAAAGACTTTAAACTGTAAATGCTTAAAAATCACTGTCAATCAACTTTTAGGAGTATGCTAGTGTAGATATGCTAACGACCATGGACTAAAAGCTACATAGTAATCACAGATGTTGGCAAAAAAAACAGCAGGATTTCTCATTATAATAGCAAGCCACAGCATATAAATCAACACTTCGGACTTATATTTGGCCTGCTATCAGAGACAGACAGGGGTCTGTTTCAAAAATCTGATCACATGGCTGAGCTTTACATGTGGGCAATATGAAGGTGTTTGAGCTTGACACAAACCACTGCCATCTCCATTTATAACTAATATGTCTATCCGTCTTGTGTCTAATCAAATAAAAACTTATTTCAAAGAATTTCTGTCTTTCATCAAGATGATGTCAGAACTGCTGTGGCCATTAAAGCTGAAGTGTGTCGTTTTTAAATGTTAAAACACTTTCTCCTACCCAGTTTAATGTGAGGCACAGCTATAAGTAAGCCATAAATAGTCTGATTTCCCAGAAGAGTGAAAACACTGTGGCTTTAAACCATTGCTCTGTTTGAGCGATCTGACAGCAGTCAACTTCAGGCTCAACTAATAGTGTGAGTTGGTTCTTAGATTAAGAAACTGTTTATGAACACAATTGCACAGATATACATTATTTACATTTCAGTAAATAATAATTATTTTCACTAATAATAAAGACTCAATGAATCTATCAATTTGTGATTTGTAACTTTTTTTGGAACATTTTCCCTCTCATTTTTCCAAAATGCTAAATGCATGAGAAAATAATAATAAAACTAAATCCAATACATAAAAATCAGCAGCTAGACACTTAATCAGGAGGTCCATGGCCTGACTAAAAATAAGCCACGAAAACGTTTAAAAAAACTGCATAACAAGATAGATAAAAACATAAAAGTACAGTATGGGTTCTAGAAAGGTCCTCGGAGACCCAATTTTAGCATGTCACACACTATTTGTGCAGATGAAAAGCCAATTACAAAATGCATTACAACATGTTATAATAATTTGTGGATTAGGACATTTGTTCCATTCTATACTGACAAGTATTGATTAAAACTTTCATTCATTCATCTTTCAATCCACTTGTGCTGTGTGGGTCTAGCTTAAATTTTCAGAATAATAAAAATTGATAATTTTACACAGTGTGTAATTTTTATTCTTACTCTACTATCTACTGTTAGTTTATCTAAATTATAATGTCAAACTATGGAAACTAAAAGTAGAGTCTCTCACATAGTGTTGACTATGTAGGGCTTTCTATTTTTTCTTACTGGGCAGCTCTCTAGGTTTCAATTCTTGATTCATTGCCATGTGATTATTTGTAATTAAATATCCAGTTGTGTGTGTTTCACATTTTAAGGGCTATTGAAAGACAGTACCCCTATTCAGAGGACAATCACCCTCTGGCCTTACCATCCACTACTCATAATTTCCATCCCATGCAATCTCCTGCACAAGATGATCCAGAGCTTTATTTTAAGAGCACATAAATGCTAAATAGTTTCAGAAAACCACAAAAATGAGGCCAATCACAATGCCAGTTTACTAAACTGCCACCATGCAGCTTTCTAATTGAGCATTAAACCAAGGCTGTTCAAATCTGGCTCCAAGCTGTGGAGTACAGTGATTCTCAGACAGCAAATTCAACAGAACATGATTTACAAACATACAAATAGTTTGGGCTCGGGATTTGTATGCTGACGAACTGATGTTCTGCAAAACTGGACTGGTTCTGTTTAAAATCATTCGGCCGTGCCATGAAAATATTTATGTTTCTAAAGTATACATTTTAAAATATTACTTGCCAGCTAAATATTCTGAATGAACTCCTGCAGTACTACGTCACCCACAAGCAGGGCCGGTTCTAGACATTATGAGGCTCTAGGAAAAAATCATATTCAATCATATATCAAATATGATTCCTAACATTTTTATTTAACTTTAAATGTTGTACCTGTATACTTATACAGTACAAAAATGTGGAAAATTACTTTTTTTTTTTTTTTTTGAAAGAAGTATGCTCATCAAGCCTGGATTTAGCCTATTTGAACAAATTACAGAAACAAACAATAATATTGTGAAATATTGTTCAAAATTAAAACATTATTTTCTATTTTACTATACTTTAAAATATATGAATGTGATGCCAAACTTATTTTTCAGCATCATTACTCCAGTCTTCAATGTCTCATGATCCTACATAAATAATTCTAATTTGCTGATTTATTATCAATGTTAGAAACAGTGCTTAATGTTTATTAAATATTACGTTTATTCATGTTTAAAATGACCTGTGATTCTTTTTTCAGGATTTTTTGATTATTCAAAATAATTAATCTTTTATAAAAATATAATTCTTTAATATCACTTTTTATCTATTTAACACATCCTTGCTGAATATTACTGTTTTTTATATTAATATTTTCTGTATTTTGGATCAAATAAATGCAGGCTTGAGCATAAGAAATTTATTTCAAAAACTAAAAATATCAATGGTCCAAACTTTTGACCAATGCTGTATGTACATATTCATCAATCGTCATCTAAGGTCATCTCTTTTTTGTGGTTGATGAAAATGTTATTGTTGTCGTTATTATTTTGCTGTTTTATTTAATTGACAGAATACCACTTCAGTAAGTGCTTTTATAATTTTTTTCCTAGCTGGGTGTTGGCAGGATTTCCCCCTCCCATTTAATCAATATTGACTAGATTTTGTCATATTATTAATTTCAATAATATTATATTATGTAATGCATTGTGACCCTAAATATGACATATATATACAAATTAAGTGGAACAGAAAGACACGGTCACTACAAAGCAGAAAGAAATGTATTTAGTTAGTTGAAACTGAAATTATAAGTGTTCTGTGTAATCCTAATCATCAGCCGAATTTAGAACATGCACATGAGATACTTTATTTGAACCATTAAAAACATGTTCTAGTGTATTTGCTTTGAATTTGCATTGAATACAAACTTCTCTGCTTTTACTTGTTCAGCTATTTTGCTAGTCAGCTCCCAGCGCGATGTCATTCATTGTACATGCAAATTCAAAGCATCTGGGCGCGCCAACGGCGCTCGCGTTCCTTTATTAAACATGTAATAAAGATATTAATAAGCGATTCCAGAAATTACAGAACAAGTTTATATTTAAAATGTACCCTCCTGAGACCCCTCAAAAAATAAATAAAAAAGTTTTGTGAATGTAGTATTTTTTCATGTCATTACATTGTTTAGACCATAAGAAAAAAAACAGAAACTAAAATTCAATTTTATTCATATTTTATTCTATGTTCTTTGTAGAGGACACTAGGACTAAAAATAAAAATAAAATGGCATTAAAAAAGGCAAAATCAATAGGATTTAAAAAAAAATCACCAATCAATTTATAGGTTTCAGAATTTTTTATACTAAACTTTGTTTAAGGATGATTCTCAACTATGTTATAAAATATATAACAAAATTATTTGACATATCATTTTGTTTTATGCAATATGTGTGTAAAAAATTCCATAAACTGGTTTCTCATTAAACACAGCGTATCTATACACTGTATCTAATTTGCATATTAATGTGTTGCTGTTGGGACAGCATGTTGAAAAAATTATTGTAATAATGGGAGTAATAAATGGCCAGATTTTCATAATAATATATTATATTTCATAAGACAATTGATAAATAATACATTTTCCTATTCAATTGTTATGTCTCCCAAAATGCGTAATAAACATGTTTTTAGTCCTGGTATCCTCTACAGTGGACCAGACATGTATAAAATGATGTCCTGTTTCATAACAGGAAGTCATATTTGAATTTGAAAACCCATAACATTTTCCTGAGATGTTGCTTTATGACAAACAATCAGAAAATTATTCAGATTTAAATGACAATTACAAAATATTATCATATTTCTATATGGATTTAAATTTTTTCACTAAATTAAATTTAGCCATGTTTAAATACCTAAGAGAGGGAGTGTTCATGGTGATACAACCAACATTTCTGTATCTCTATAAAGCCCTGAATGTGCTCTGTACAGGACATCCAGACTTATAACTGTAACATGTGAGATCTCAGAGACATTCACTCAAATATCATGTCCACCAGAGGCAAAAACTCCATAGCTGGGTCTCAGGAGGATATTCCAATCACTCCAAAATAGATGACAACAACTCACACACCTGGATTAGGAGATGCACTTCTTTGCGTGCCTATTTAGCCGTTTGCATCGCATAATTCGTAGCACCTGAATGATGCGTTCCTTACGCAAACATTCAGAAGGCTTAATAAACTGCTTTGAAAGTTTAAACTTTGAAACTTTGAACATGTCGCTTTGAAACTGCAACATTAATTTATTTAATTGCAGATGAGTGACAATTCAACTATATCCATTGAATAACGAGGCTAGAATATGCTGTCAGTCTTGACTGAAGGACTGGCGTATGGTGGATGCTACGGTTATGGAGGCCCCTCCTCAAAGCCCGGGGCCCTAGGCAATCGCCTGCTCTGCCTAAAGCTAGCGCCGGTGTACCGATGAAAAATGCTACCGATCAGATTGTGCAACCAATAATGTATTTTTATTGTTTTAAGAGTAAGTTGAGGGTAAGGATATGTGTGGACAGGTAGGTTTGGGGTAGGGGTAGGTATGGACATTAAAAAAAGCCTCAACCCACACGAATAAGATGCTGGTAGCACAATCTGATAGGTAGCATTTTTCGCTATCGATTTGTGCTACCATCTTTTTTAATGGGAGGTAGGGTAGCTCAAATCGTCAGAACACCGGCCCTGCCCACAAGTGTCAAACCACCGACCTAAGTGGCGTGAATTATTTGATTTCACCCCACATCTGCAAACATTATTTTGATGTGATCTGAGAAGCACATACAGATCCATTAATACAACTCAGATCCATTTAAAATGACAAACTGTTGACACATGAACTGTAACCCATTCATTGTGTAAACTGTAAGCTGTAAACTGATTTGTCCCACAGCACATAAGCATTCAGTCTTTTTATACTCATATACAACATTATAATCATACATATTGCTACACATTTAGATGTACTTGAGTGGAAAGCTGTAGTTGTATTTGCATGATTTGTTCTTATTGAGTTAAAGTAACCAGGGCTGCAGCATGTTAGAAGCAGTTAGACTGTGGCACATGGCCAGAGCTGAGTAAAGTGCAGTTCCTCTGAGGTCTCGACGCAGCCTCCAGACCTCCAGAACAACAGCCGCATTCAGGCCTTCTGAGTTCCCAGCGGGCAGGCCTGCAGGCCCAACCGACTTTTGTAAATCGAAGAGTTCTGTCTTCAGACCACAATACTGTTTCCTCTAGCCATTATGCATCGCATGTCCTCAAAGTAAAGCAGATGTTTCTGGAGGACGAATTAAACTGGGCATTATTTTTGGTTTGAAACCAGAGAAGAATTTACGTTATTGTCTGTTTTTTGTCATTTGCTGTCATTCGAAACCCACTTGACTTTGTTTATCATATCGTATCATGATTTAATGGTTGGCTGTGAATACCATGAACTCGCATGGAAGACAGCAGTTTGGATATCTGCTAAACTTCTAATTTTCCACAGATGAAATGCAATCATATGAGTTCAAAACCTAAGGCATCATTTTAATATTTGTGTGAACTATCCTTTAAGAAAGGTCTGCAGATGGAACAAGATGCTTCTTAAACCCTCCAATCTTTAAAATTGACAAACTGATTTGAAATGCTTTTTTTCTCAAAGTGTTTGTTGAAAGGGATGGTTAGTGTCTTCAGATTCAAAGACGGAAATGACAGAAGTTACCTGTCTTTCACCTGTCTTCAGTCAGGTTATCAATAATGCAAAGTTAGAGTGTGTTGAACTAAGACTGAGATTGCCTTTACATTCATTTTATATTCATCATGCTCTAAAATGTCTCATTGAATTTCAAATGATGAACCGGGATACACTGTTTATAACACAACAAGTTACAATACACTAGAATGTATTTATATAATGCTTGTATATATACCGTTTAATAGTCTGGGGTCAGTGAGAATTTGTATTTATTTTTTGTAAATTAATTAATACTTTTATATAGCAAGGATGCATTAAATTGGTGTGAAAGTTAAATTGAAGATTTTATAATTAGAACTTTCTACTCATCAAAGAATCCTGAAAAGAAAGTATCATGGTGTCCAGAAAAATATTAAGCACAACTGTTTTCAACATTGACAACACATAAAGATAAAAACTGGAGTAATGGCAGCTCAAAGTTTAGCTTTACCATCGCAGAAATACACCAAACTTTAAAATATATTAAACTTAAAACTGCTATTTTAAATTGTAATAATATTTCTCCATATTACAGTATTTACTGCATTTTTGGTCATATAAATGCAGCCTTGGTGAGCACAATACGCTTCTTTCAAAAACTGTAAATAAATATATTACTTGCAGTCCCCAAACTTTTGAACACTTGTGTATGTTCTTTTTCACACGAATGTTACTATTTAATTAACCTTGAAAAACTGCAAAACCACAGATTTGTTGATAATGAAGCCGTTCTCAAAATGTAGCACCTTCATGTTGAAATCCAGGGCTAAAAATAGCCTGTTCCAAGGATCTCAAACGCAAACATGTAGAGGTTTACCTTCACACAAACTGCCAGCCCACATGTAGCCTCCGCTTCCACCAGGAAATATTTCAGTGCTGCAAAACTTCTTTGTTACTTTATAGGCTACTACTAAATTCACAAAACTACAAAAAAAAGAGGTGGCAATTACAGGGGGATATTACTGAAGATCTATAAAGATAATACTCCACTAATGAGAGCTGTCCTCTAATAATCCATAAAGTGTTCTATGATCTATTCATTGAAGTAGACAGTGATTGACGGTCTCTATTACAGGACTAACCTCTGCAGGTTATGTGATCCAGAGCTATGTATAATGAGCGTGACTATTCATCATTATCAGCCACATTCCCAAAAGTTGACTGTACAAAATAGAATGGGCTGGTCATAAAAGGTAATATCACAGTCTCTCACAGGCAGACTCTGTGTTTGAGCAATCAGACTGAATCACACGGCTCATTACTGTAACCCAGGAGAGCTGCTGTTGTGGGGGAGGGCAGGACTGAAACCTGAACTTAAGCACGTTCTGTGATTGTTTGAATGCCAGGTGTGGGCAGCTGTTTGCTGGGACCCACGTGCAGAAGAGGGAACGCAGTATGAGAACATGTCCAGAGATCTGAAGTCAGGTTTGGTGACATTAAACAGCTTTAGCTGCACAGCAAACAAATCTCTTTTTTGAGTAAACATCCTTAAAACAAGATAAAGTTTAAAAGATAAACTGTATAAATATTAAGATTTGTTTTACAGAATATAACTTGAATAAAGGTTTGTTTCTTAGAACACTAGCATTTTCTTCTAGTTATATTTCTAGTTGTTTTAATTTAAACAATAAACTGATTTTGGGAAACAAACATACTGATCGTACTTTTTATTATTTTTAATATTAATGATCGTATTTAATTCTGGAAAATCCTTCACACACAGCTCACATGATGATATCCAAAAACCCAACGATATCTGATTTCCTTAATCATCATGTCATTAACAATTGCTTTAAGTATTTAAAGTGTACAATGCTATTTTAATATAATATTTTCACAAACCATTCGTTTTACACATACTCCAAATTTCAAATTAAAAACTTTTGCAATGCTTGAAATATTATAAAATGTGCCGTATCTGATGGAGGAACAGGATTAGGAAAAATACATACACTTTTTAGGAGATGACTAAGCTGCAAGGAATCAAACATTAATAAATCACACTGAAAAATAATTGTGGAGCCTCTTATCTCACTGGTCACTTACAGAGTTCTACCATCATTAGGCAAGAGTTTAAAGTCAAAATGATCTTGATCTGTTCTCTCTCTCTCTCTCACTCAGTCATCTGCACTCTGAAACAGTGTTATGCTCTTTCTGGGAAATGAAAGTATTACATTAATGGTCAACACTTTTGAAAGCTGATAAGAACCATGCCTTTACAAAAACTTTGAGATTTAAAAGCTATGGCAAAAAGTTTATAAAGTCTACTTACTTACTGTATTTAGATAAATCAATGCTCTTGACAGAACAACATTATGAAGGCCTATGTATTTAAACGTTGTGCCATTAATGTCACCAAAAATAAATGCTATTTTTAAACAGATTTATGGAATACTATACTGTAACCTGGCTGCCATTGGTCAGACAAAGAGAGGAAGTTCATCTATGAATGGTTTACTAGTAGTTATTATAGATATTTAAACATAAAATAACACAGAAAATAAATTATACCTCCTCATCAAAACAAAATAATTTCAAAATAACGGGAAAGCAACTTGTCAATGCAATAAAGACTTTTCCTCAAAACGTGCCTAACTTCAGTTTATAGCAATAGTTTAACAAGAGTGCAGGGCTTTTTCCACTTGCAGAGATCTGGATACTGTCAGCCTAATCTCAACAATACTGCATTACCCAGACACATATTTATAAAACACTGATAGACACAGAATATCATACGCAGGAGCACTGTTCTTCTTCTGTTATAAGGACAGATATTTAGAGGATTGCCATGAATAGAACAAAAAAGCAATGCATATCTCAGGTATTATAAGCATGCAGATTATTCCTGGAAAAAAGGCCACACTGGAGAAGCTCTAGGTCTGAGCAGAGACAGAGAGCAGTATGATGGGGATATGACTCTCAGTCGAGCACAGTGATTGAACACTAATGGACGGTCAGCTGCTATCCATCACTCAAATAAACCAGGGCTCAGACCCAGAATGCCTCTCATCAACAACAAACACTGCAGACTCACTGTACTGGAGCACACACTGATTGCAAGGCATGCAGAAGTTATGACTCATGACATGTGCTTCAGAATGATTCTCTCTGATTGGTTCTTGCACAAGGTTTGACTGTATGCTCATTCTGAAAAGGGAAAGTGACCTTAAGCCAGGAATCCAAGCACAAAAAGCTCAGAGGGTGCGGTCATATCTGAAGTGGTCATTCCTATGCCACAGTTTACTTTTCAACTTCACAGACTGTGAAACAAATAAAATAATGCTCTAAAGACTGCCCTGAAAAAGCAGTTTGGAACAAACATATTATATTGGAGTTGTAAATCATTATCGCAATATATTATTAAGTGTGAAGTGAATTATATGGCTATTCACCAAAATTAATAAATATGGGGACATGGAAACATCAATTTGAGCAAAAATGATTATGTAATCTTAATTGGGTTGAATGAGAAAAGAGATGCGAGTAATACAAGAGATACGAAAGTAAAGGCAGTTTCAGTTACCCGGATAGACGGATAACATTGCCATGGGTCAAGGTGAAGGCACGACGAGCCAATCAGAATCAAGTTTCTATTGAACATTCATCAAAAAATCAACAACACAACTGTTTTCAACTGATTAGAATAAGACATGTTTTTGTGTTCTTAGTGTAGATTCTGTTTCACAATTTCATATTTTATATAAAACAAACAACATATACTAAGAAGAAACGTGCTTCTTTCCAAGTAGTGCAACAAGTCTCGTATTGACTAGTACTTTTACTACATCCATGCAGCATAAATAAAGGCATCTGTATCAATCTCAAGAGATTTAACAGATAACAACAACTTAAACGTATTCTAATTTCACAGCTGTTTTACAAAAATGAGTAGGCTACTTTAATAGGCTACACTTTAAAGAATATTTCAACAGTAGCACTGCTGCATGCTTTAAAGATGCTAACTTCATTAAATACATTTATGTACAACTGCATACAAAGGCCTTTACTGTTTCACTACATGCCTTTGTAAGAGAATCATCTTTGACATAATCAGACTGAGATAGAAAATGGCCTTTAACCCGTAATTAGATGGTGTCCAGAAAGGCACTTTGTTTCTTTTATCATCAAAAATGTTGAGATCCAAGTGTTGTAATTCTTTCAATGACTCAGAGAGGGTCTTCATACCACGCACATAAAAGCGGCTCCACTCACAGAAGCTTTGTTCACTGCGTGCACTTCACACGGTCCATGTTCAAACCCACACAGTAAAACAAGACAGCTGCAAAACCCTAACACACACCACATATGAGAACGTGTTCAGCCAAAGTAGTCACTAATGTCTTTAGAAATGTGGCCCTGCATGGGGAAAGAGAACAATGTTGCTAAAAAACAACACTCTAAAGGCTATATTTATATTCTATTTTATCTCATGCATTATCTTTTTTGCAAGGTGATGGATTTAGCCAATTTGTAGTAAGTAACTCTAAAATGGCCATTACTATGTGCTATACATCCTTGAATAGCGCTGTGCTTTTAGAATCACTGGGGACAGTTCTGAATAATATTACAGATATAAAAATCGATTGCCCAAAACAGACCAAATCCATTTATATTAGACAACTGATCTATATTGGCCCTTGTTTTTATATATAAAAAACAATGAAGTAAGCTTTTACGAATGACCTGAACTGACAAAAAGTGTTTTAGTGCATTCCAGAGTCTATTTTTGGTATTTGGTAAAGGTTTGTTGGTATATACTCAATAATACACTAAACCCCGAGGTTCTGTAAGCGGTAAAACATGATTAGAGCAGTTTGTGACTCCTATTCTCTGAAAGGCAGAAGGATGTACTGAGCTTTTACAGATTAGGTCAGAACTAGAAAGGTGTGCAGGAAAGGAGATGGAAAAAAGCAGGGGTTGAAACAGGAGGTCAGTTCAATAAGGAAAAGCATGAATGGTGGTCAACGGAGGAAGGGATATCTACGCAAAAGAATAAGGAAAAATGAAGAAACGGGGAGGAGGTTCAGCACAGATGTGGAGATTAAAGGGTGAATGGAAACAATGTCTGACAATGATCTCACACGTTAGTTAACAGATGCTTCTGAACAAAGAAAATGCCATTGGTGAGGATGCACTTCCTTCCTTGTTGATCCTCGTCTCTAATTATACAAGAATGTGCTAAAGTAATAAGCCACTCCGTCATATATTCAACATGATATACACGCTCAAGTTATGATCCAGTGCTTCATTATAAATGAGATCACCTCGTGGTAAACAGTCTTAAAAACACTAATGTTATCTAACCACAGTCCCGTGGTCTGTGAAGAGAAAGATATAAACCTGCTACTGTGTCCTCAACACAGCTCTTTCAGTGTTCTGACTGAAGCTCCTCCAGTTATGAACACCGCCTGACAATGAACATAAGCAGGCTCCTTCGCTTATACAATGATACAATAATGTTGTTTTACCCGCATTGAAAAACATTTGATGTTGAAACGATTTTCACTCAAAAATGATACAAATAATTACAAAGTTAGCAAGCAACAGATTAAACGAAACATGAAGATTTGAAGCAAAAAACTCAAATCTTTATTTGCATCTATTTTTACAGTGTTTATAACACTGTTTGTGTCTTTGTCTACTACATTAAAGAATATTGACCAAAGATAAAAATACATTGATATTATAAAGAATATAAAAATGACAGAATTATGAACATTTTATTAAATATATATAATAAAATGTATGAATTTTTTTTTTTATCTGCTTTAAAAACATTAGAATGAATTATAATCATATAAGTATCCTACACTATTTGAAGAGTTGAGCTTGTATCACCCCACATGCAACATGAATTGTGTTCAGCCTTTATAATGAAAATGCATTACAGCTTATGTTCTCATTAATTTACTATGAATGAGAAAAGCATCTCGCACTTTTGCCCAATAATGATTGACAGCTTATATCACACTATTCCTAGCATAAACTTTCCCGTTCACTTTGTACCTGATTCTGTCATGCTCAATTGAAACTTTGACTTACTTTTGCACGTGAGGACGCTCAGTGCCGCGATCAAGAGCGCGATATAACGGAGGGTCATGTCTCCCTGATCCGAGATTTGGAGCGAGGAGAGTGCGTGCGCCGGAGAGCTGAAGTCTCCAGTAGATCATCAGAGGGCAGATGTTTGCACTGAGCGCGCCTGAAGCGCGGAGATATGAGAGGGCGGGGCCTAGCGGGCTGCGCCCTGAACGACACACGGGCTGCTACTGCACACGAAACGCGGTATTTAGCTAAATACTCACGAACTGTTTTAAAGTGAACATAGTATTATCATATCAGCATTATGCAGGTGCTTTGCTGGAAAATAATTAGGCATAAAGTTTGTGAACCCTTAAAAAAATGCCAATTTCACATCAGCCTTAGGGATTTTGCCCCATTCATCTTCAATTCAGTGACGCTATCAGGCTTCCCTACATAAACATCTTCCTTCAAGTTCTTCCACAACATTTCTGTTCGGTTAAGGTCGAGTTTCTAAATTCGGAGATTTTGCTCTTTCAAAACAATAAAAAATCTTCTGCTTCAAGACTTGTGTGTTTAGGGTTGAACTATTGCTGCTGCATGGGTTTTCTGTTGTGCTTCAATTTCAGGATTTATACATATTGGCCAACATTAGATAATGTTTGATTTTATATTTTATGTACATGTTTATTTCACCTATTTTCATATTTAGATGACCTAACCCTTGAGGTTAATAACAAAAAAATAATAATTTAATAACACTTTTAAATGTAATCTTTAGCAAATCTCAAAGTGAATATAATTTTTGTACTGTATAGTATATTTATATTGTATATTATATTGTGATGCTTGAATTAAAGCACTTGAGTAGTTTTAGTTTTATTTTCTATTTATTAAAAAAACGTATAGAATATTGATATTAATATTTGTAATATTCAAATTAAGATATTTGATTCCATGTGTACATGAATAATTAGTACATTATGGTCATAACATAAAATTATTGGCTTATCGCCAATAACAGCAACAAGCCATACATTCTAATTTAAACCAAAATGTTGGAGTTACATTTTTTCAGAAGGGCTGTTCTGTAAATTAATAAAACTAATAAAAGGACAATTTAACTGGTAAGATAAGTATGATCACTATACCGGTAAAATGTATGCAGTAATACAGAGAAAGCGTAGGGGTTCACAAACTTTCTATTGTCGGTGTACAGTATATACAATATTGTTTGTTTCCTCATGATAATACATTTAGTTACTGCTGTTTGGCCGAGAGACGTGGGGAGGTGTCTCCTGAAGTATATGACGTATATTTTCTGACATGCTATCTAAGCGCATGAGCTTGGTCTGATATATATTCAGGCGACGGAGCCTGAAGTCTTAACCAGTGCTTTCTATATTTATCAGCGGTCATTATAAATGCTATTGTTCTTGATAATGAGGCTTTTAGTTGGCTTTTTAAATAGTTTCCAAATTGACTTTATTTGAACTGCCTACCATTAGTGGATGAAAAACAGATTCGGAGAGCCTGTAATCTGATTATCTATCCAATGATCCACTGCTGAGAACTAATTACGAGACATACCAAGGAATATGTATTTGATAATAGGCTGAAGATTTCCTGTGGGACTAAAGTCGAGAATCAATTTGACATGGTTTATTCCCTCACATGACCCACCAAGTCAAATCCTTTTGAGATGTTCATTTTTAGTGTCACAGCTCAGTTTGAAGTAAGGGCAGTATTTTGTCAAAGTAATAGGTTGTGGCTGTAGTTTGTGAGTATGATGTTGACAGCTATGCTCTGGAGACCTCAGGTAATGTTTGCACACCTGGAGGAGCGTGTGGAAAAACAAGAGATGCCAATTCGTTTGGTCACATTTTACATAACTTTATGTATCAAAGTAAAATTGTGTATGAGATCTATTTCAAGTTACCAAAGTTTTACCAGTTAGTTTGGTTTGTATTCCTGAAAAGCATTCTTCATTCCATAGTATAAACTAGAATAGAATAGAATAGAATATTTACTTCTGGATCATTTTGTTTGATAAATTAGAGGAAAATAATAAAATTATCATTTAACTGGGTTCTCTTTATTTAGTTAATGAAGATCTGCTGGTAACATTTATGCAGTACTACAGAGAAAGTGTAGTGTAGGGGTAGAACAGAATAGAATAGAATAGAATAGAATAGAATAGGCCCACTTAAAAATGTATCAATGAAACTGCATTATATAGCACAATATCAAACCAAAGGCATTATTTTAAGAAAGCACATATGTTTTCATATCACAGTTTATACAAATAAGTTACAGTCTGAATAGAGTTAAATAGGAAGACACGTTATGGATGGACTTTTTCCAGGAGCGACAAAGTTAAAACGGCTTAGTGATGTATTTATTTCTTACAAACACATATTTTTGCTTCACAAGAAGTTAAATTATTGATTGGAGTTGTGTTTTGGATTATTGTGCTGTTTTTATCAGCTGTTTGGACTTCTGACGGCACCCATTCACTGCAGAGGATCCACTGTTGAGCAAGTGATGTAATGCTAAAATCCTCTCAATCTGTTTGGATAAACAAACAATCTCATCTATATTTTTGAGTGAACTATTCCTTTAAGTGTAGCTAAAGTCCCATTCTGGGTTTGGAGTGTAAGTGCCAAGGTCTCGTTTTATAAACATAATCATTAAAGCAAGATGAATACAAAATTTAGACAAGCATATACATGTCTCTCTTTTCAGTCCATTAAAGGTGGATCATGTTAGACACGCTCTGTCTACCACAATATGTTGTTCTGCAATTAGCACCATTCACATGTCTAGGAGAAAAAAGCACTGAATACTTCAAGTGCTGTTCGGCCTGTTCAGTTCTAAACAACAACCTTAAGTTGTAACTTACAATAGACAATCAGTTGTGATTTTACGGATGATAACCCACCAGAAAGATTCATATCTGTGAATCGCACATATCATTGTCTTGCTTTCTTGAAGAAGTGGAAAGAACCACGCTTTTCCTTCAACGACAGGAAGGAAGTAGGAAAGAAGTCATTCTTTCCATTCTGGACCCTGGGGAATGTTTTTTGGAGTTGTCTGCTTGAATGAGAGGGGCTATTGTCTGTTAAACACAAGGGTGGTGGCTGTGAACGTCTGAGGGGTGAAGGGGCTCAAGGGCAGGGAGCAGAAGTCTTCACAAAAACAGGGTTTGTTTCAAGGAGACACTGGTCTTGATCATGGCGCAAGGATGTTTCTGTGGTACAGGGAAGCTATAAGGTTATTATACGTTTTTAGTCTTTTGGCAATACATATATGTGTTTTATATTTATTTAAAACATTTATTAATTCCAATGATTTGTATATATATATATATATATATATATATACTACATTGCCAAAAGTATTGGGACACCACGTTTTAATAAAAGGTTACTTTAGTAATTTCCATTAGTACAAATCTTAATGTTTAAGCATATGATGATATTCTAGTGAATTGTGTGCTTCTCATTTTATAGCATCAGTTTGGACAGGACCCTTTTGTATTCTGTGTATAAGGCAAGGATCAAAGATTAATTATTATGAAGTGAAGCTTTTTCTTTAAACTTCACTAAATAATGACTTGTTTTCTCATTTATGAACATGCCTACAAATTGTCGACACAATGTGTTCTGGAATACTTACAACATTTATATTACAATTATAAAGCTTGTTGGTACACTGACCCCAAATAACATGTTTGATGTATTTTGTTTATCAGAAGAAACTTACACTACACTGAAGGCATACGATATATTTGATCAGTTTATACAGGACTATTTTGCTGGAAATCGAAACTTGAGCCGCTTCCAGCAAACTGATACTGAATGAACTGATAAATAGCACCAGTTTAAACTACAGTAAAACTGACAGAAGAGGTGCTTTTTCACACTTCTGTTAAAAATGTCAAATGTTTTAAAAATGGTTGATACGGTTTATCATATTCAGTTTATGGAAAACATTTAAAAAATGTATGTGTTCTCATATACATTTTTTGTAATGTGTGAGCATTAATGTTACTCGTACCCAGATTTCGAACCACAGGGTTAAATTGCAGCTGGTTCTGTGTTGACTCAGGAAGTTTATCAAAAGCAATATGAGGAGAACTATTAATAGTCCCTCAGTTAGAGACAGACTAATGGTGCAGTAATCCAGAAGCTTCTATGGGAAAACACAAACTCTCAACAGAAGAAACCACTGGTGTGCTGTCCGGTCACAACATAGGCTACGAACTCACATATCACAGCAACCCACGAGCTCCAGCCAAGTTCAACACTTGAGCGAGCTTCAAATGAAGGATAGGAGGGGAGAATGAAAGGGGTAGAGAAAATATTGATATGTTCAATTGGACAATGCCTTGGGCTTTATAGTCTGTGAAAATTTGCCTTCCCAGCAATATAATTTTTACCAGGGCGTGATCTTTCTGTATCAGATTCATGCCCCAAACAAAGGAAATGTTGAATAGCTATGCTATAAAGATTCTGAGATATACAAGGCTAACATTTATTTCAGGCCATCATGTTCTGCTACCAAAGAGAGAAAAAATTATATATGCACCATATTGCCAAAAGTATTGGGTCACCCACTTTTAATGAATAGGTTTGACTATAGCATCAGTTTGGACCGGACCCTTTTCTATTCTAATATGACAGTGTCTCTGTGTATTAGTCAAGGATTAAAGAGAAATGATGATTCAGTCAGTGTGGAAGAACTTGACTGGTCTGCAGAAAGACAAGTCCTAATCCCAGCTGAACACCTCTGGTATGACTTTAAATGCAGACCTTGAGCCACAAACTCATTACCAAACACCAATAACTTGTACATATGGATACAGTCATTTCATACACTTCAAAACTGTTGCAACAGAGGTGGAAATACAATTTAAGTACATTAATTATGTTTCCATCTTTGTTGCCACAGTTTGGAAGTGCCTTTTTCTCTTCTAAAGAAAGGGGTGTCCCAGTACTTTTGTCCATATAATGAATGTACAAGTCATTGGTGTTTGGTGATTAATTTTTGGCTCACGGTCTGCATTTAAAGTCACACCAGAGTATTAATAGTTCTCCTCACATTGTTTTTGATAAACTTCCTGAGTCAACACAGAACCAGCTGCAATTTAACCCTGTTATATGGTTCGAAATCTGGGTACGAGCATTATGTTTGGGGTCAGTTGACCCTAACTGGATTCAATCAAATGAATAAAAATCACATACATGAAAAACAACAGAAACATCTGTTGTAAGATAACACTTTATGTTGATAGTCCATTTTAGACATTCTACTAATTCTAAGTTTACAGTCAATACCAGCCATCTTCAACAGCAGATATCTTACTATAAGTTTTTTCAAAAACATTTCAAATTATACAAATTCTAATTCAACAGTCTATTAATACTCTGCAGAGAGTTAGATGACGTTTCAAATTAATGACAGTTAGTTGACATGTAGTCGCAAACTTACTGTTAATGTCTAAAATGAACTATTAAAATAAAGGATAATCTGTTAAAACCTTTAACATTAATGCTCACACATTACAAAAAATGTAAATGAGAACACATGATTTTTAAAACTGTGCTTAACTTTTTAAAACGTTTTCCATAAACTGAATATGATAAACAGTATCAACCATTTTTAACAGAAGTGTGAAAAAGCACCTCTTCTGTCAGTTTTGCTGTAGTTTAAACTGGTGCTATTTATCAGTTCATTCAGTATCAGTTTGCTGGAAGCGGCTCAAGTTTCGATTTCCAGCAAAATAGTCCTGTATGAACTGATAAAATATATCGTATGCCTTCAGTGTAGTGTAAGTTTCTTCCGATAAACAAAATACATCAAACATGTTATTTGGGGTCAGTGTTGCCTTTAATTTTGAAACATGCAGATCAAATTGACCAACAAGCTTTATAATTCTAATAGAAGTTTTGTAAGTATTCCACAACACATTGTGTCGACAATTTGGCATGTTCATAAATGAGAAAACGTCAAAAATTAAGATTGTATAACAAGTCTAAGACAAGTCATTATTTAGTGCAGTTTAAGAAAAAGCTTAACTAAATTAAGTAAACCTCACTTAAAATGAGACTTACCAAATTAACTCAACATTATGTATTCTCAACACAAAAGGCTGCATGAAATGTCATTGATTGTGAAGAATTGTGTAGTGATTATTTTAAGTGGTATAACAATCTACCCATTAACATTCAATCTACCCATTAACGTTTCAACAATATTTTAAATTCAACAAAACATGTGCTAAGAAACCAAATTAAACATATTTTCATGTTGTTGTTTGAACAGAATCCAACAGCTATCGTCACTTATGAAAGGAAATACATGTATTATTAAGAAATGGGTCGGTGAAACAATAGAATAGCCTTCAACAAAATCAAGTCACCGGTATTTAGTTTCCCTTGTGAGAGAAGATTTCCTTTAATGCTCAAGCAAGGAGCAGACAGGAGCACTTGAGGACTGTCACTGAGTTTAATGGTGTGGAAGTGACCTTAGGAATGCAAAACACAGATATGTTTTGCTTTATGCTCTAAGAAGGAAATATGTCAAAGGAAATCTATCCTCCAGGGCTTTGTTACTTTCTCAGAACAGTATAGTTTGTTTATTTTCCCAAGAGGCCCTCAGCTGAGAATGTCTGTTTGGCCTCAGAAGGTTAAAGAGCGTTCGACGCAACGGCCCTGATAGGGATGGGTAGTATTTCAATTAAATCCATTTAAAATACGTATTTGAAATACAAAATACTATTTTGTATTTTATATGTTAATACCTTTGAAAAAGATCGAATGTATTTTGTATTTAAATACATTTAATCTTAGTATTTTTGTATTTCCAAAATACATAAAATATGGAATGATGAAATTTGCAGCTTTACACGCAAACTACAATGCATGTTCATTAATAAGATGAGAACCAGACCCTTTCTAAATCTAAATCTACTCGAATTGAATCTATTGAAAAGTGTGATATCCAAGTAGTTATAAATAATTTAGCTGTCATGATAACAATAGCGCAAACAATAGTAGGCTACATTAAAGGTGAGGTAAGTGATTTCTGGAAGCCAATTTTGATATTTGAAATCACCAAAACAAACACGCCCCTACCCTTATAGGGTCTCGCCCCTATTTTGATAGCTCCGCCCCACACATACGCAACCCATGCAACAATTTGTTCTGTGAAACAAAGCAGAACCAATGTTACACCGTGTCTATACCGGACGCGAATTGCACAGCAGAATACCATAGAAGTCATTATAATCAGTGATGCTGTCTACACTGGATGCTGCACGGCATGTGACAAATCCCCGACAGAAAACTGCTGTCGCGTTCCATTTAGGACATGCTGACACAAATTTAAAATGATTTTCTGCGGTCTCTTTATCGCATCCAGTGTTGGCAGACTTTAGCTGTGTTAGACTTTACACAGTGCAGAGCAGACACACTTGTGAAATGAACTGGACTTTGGGGGTCAATCGTGCTAAAGCATGGATCAGATCTCCTAGTGTGAGTACATCCTAAATCTAAGTGAATAGCACACCACAACTATAACCATAACAGCACAAAAAATGATGAATGATAAAAACATTGACAGCCAATCGGAACCATTTCTCTTTTAAAGAGCTTGAGCATTTAGTGACAGATGACAGACTGCATTGTATACTTCGATTACTCTAAAGGCATCTTTAAGAGAAAACAAATCTGAAGCGGCATAAAACCACGAAAATGTGCATTTACACAGACTGTTTAATGCTGTTCTGAAGCGGCATAAATGCATTTACACAGGAATTACAATTGTGGGAAATAAACCTTTTTAAAATAACAACATTTTAAAACGAGTTTTAACAAAAACAAATGCTATAAAATTAAAAAAATAATAATAATAATGTAATACACGAAATAGATAAAAACACGATTTTTAAAATGTAACAACGTTACATTTATATTTCGTGCACGTACTACAATGTATCATGCGCTGGACGGTTTGTCACAATGTTAGCTTCTGTGGTATTGACAGTTATTTTCATTTTGGTTTCTTAACAAAATTGTTCCAATTGAAAAAAAACACTTAAAATAAATTATGAATTACTGCATGGGGATCATCGCCATGATTAAGAGTCCGAAATTAGTTTCAAAGAGCCAGGACGTCACTCAGGCCACCACAAACGAAAATTGTCACTAGCGTTAGCATTTTGGATGTGTAAAGATGCCTCAATAAAGTTATCTTTACAATTATTGTTGTTGGTGTAAATAGGCCTTAATAGTGTTACTTCACTGGATGGCCAATTTCAAATGTATTTTCAAAATACAAAATACTGTATTTGTTTTTAAACACATTTTTCCACACAGTATTTTGTATTTTTAATATATTTTGATGTATTTGTGCCCATCTCTGGGCCCTGACAAAATGCTCAGCAAAGCAGCGGTTTTGCATTCCAACATGTCACATTGTTTGTGTGTTCGCATGTGTCTATGTGTATTTCTGTGTGACTTTCCATTAAATATTAAATTCATAAATGCAATACTAGCTAATTTGGCTATTCTTTCTCTATTGTTCTATAAGCCATCAATCAGTTCAATATTTTCTTGAAGCTTGACTGACAAAAAATGGAAATCATTCTTTTGTTTATTTGTCCAGCTCAAATGAGCAGACAAGATAATTAATTCCTTTGAAATTTTAAATAAATACTTTCTCATCATGACAGAACAGATACTGTGATGATTGAGCTGGAAAATTTTAACCAAATAGGTAATAATAAAACTAAATAATAACTTAGCGAGACCAGGGTTAGTTGTCACACAATTTACTCCAGTAAATATTTCTCAGTGTGCGTTTGTTTTTGACAGTCATTTTCTGAACATAATCCTTGGCTAAAAAAGACTATTGAACATTTCTACCATTTTTGTTCAGGAATGTTTGAACACACATTCTAATTTTGGCCCAGTGGGGCATTTTGTCATACTGAATGAGGTAAGATGTAAAAAAATGAAACCTGTCATAAAAAGACTATTACTGGATTTTCAGCTGATTTTAAACAGTGAAACACTTATTTATAATATAACAAGTATTTTTTAGTCTTCAAGAAAACTTTGTGTAACTGGACTTTTAATTGAAACCTTTGTGAGCCTATGTTTTCTGAATCAAAACTGTAAAAACCTTTCAAGTGGGAGAAAATGGCATATTGTAGAACATGTCCAATATTCTATGGACAAAAGCCTTATGTCTGAACCAACCAACCAACAAATAAACAAATAAATCACGGCAGTGATTCAATCAAGTATGCCAATACAGCTGTTAGAAATGTGAAATAGCATAGATAAGGATTTATTTGTTTAAACAACTTCACGATCACGAATGATTTAATTTTCACCAACCTCTAAATCTCCACACACACAAAGACGACATTATTTGTAATATAATCAATGCATGCACAATAAAATGACCCAGAGAAGGAAAGGCGTATTTCTGCGCAGCCCGAGCGCCGGGTTGATCCACTTCAAACACGTGTTGTAAAGCGGAAACAACGGACTGAAACAGAACAAGAAGCTTTCGATTCTAACGCATTAATAATCCAAACAAAGACGCGAGTTTGCGTAATCTCGGAGCTTCACAAAACAACGTGGACGCTTGAATTGCACCGTGTATAAGAATGAACCTCTACGTGGGATACATCTTTACACAACAAGCCAGCAGTTTCGATTTTCAAACGTAAACATCCGCCGAGCTGTTCCCGTCCATGTGTGAGCATATGCTACCCATGTTTAGGATGAGTGTTTCGGTCCAAAACAGAGGACATACCATTCCCAGCTAATGGTCAGTTATAATACAACTTAGGTTGATTTTATTTGAACACCAAGTGGTTTGCAAAGACGTCAGCGTTATTAAAGTTGCGAATGGGTTAGCACGCGAGCTAACTTGGCTACGATAGCTGTTTGTTTGTGTAACTACAGACTCAAATATGTCGTTTGACGGCACAAATAATACGACAGATAATATATAACTTAGTCCATTTCAGCAAACTAAGACGACAGTTTCACAAGCGGACATCCTTATTATGGGTCTACTGAACTTTATTTTTAGTTCAATTGGGAAATGCATAGAAGTCATTTGCCTCCTCCTGGAATTAAATTTTGTGATTGTCAGCTCAATAATTGAGCTGTTGGTGGCAGTGATCTCCTTTATCAATAGTCTGCCCATGCTACTCACAAATTCAGTGTTGGAGTGCTGGAATCTCACTCTGCTTTGCATCATCACCATGAGGGACGGAGTGGCCGTCGTGACCCATAACATGGTCGGAGGCTGGATGCAGCTCCTGGGAGGCACTCTGGAAAGCTTCAAGATGATCGGATACCTGTCTTCGCATCTACTGCTCCGCACCAAAGAGCTTCTCCACCGCGGACTGTTGTCGGGACATGGTTTGCTGCGACAGGCCTGGGAAGGCTGTGGAATTGTGTTCAGTTTGCTGCTGTATTTCATAAACACGATCATCAACTTGCTGCTCATAGGCACGCAGAATTTATACTCTGTGGTGGTCAGCACGGTGGAAGCGGTGTCCTGTCCTTTGCAGAAAGCTCTTGAGCTGACTTTGACAGTGCTGACGTTTCTTTACAGCAGTCTTGTTGGCACCTCCATCTTGCTGTGGACGCCATGCAGACTGGCGATGGAGTTCCTGGGATCCGTGTGCCATGTATTTGTGAGCACTTTTTTGCTTAACTCTTACGGGCTGCTGCTCACATTGATCATAATCGCGAGTGCCACCGTATATCTAAACCCTGCTCTCCCACGACTTGTATCTTTGCGTGTAATCAACTACATCAACGCTGTTCCTATCCTACAGTGTCTCCGGAGGGCTCTACACTGCCTCTGTGGGCTTGAGAGGAACATGTGGCGGCGATTGGCCTGGTATCGCAGCCAGATAATGGTTCCTGCAAGGATGGAAGTGGCAGAGAGGGACGTTAGACAGCCTGATCCAAACCCTGAGCCTCAAGTTGACCTAAATGTGCTGGAAAACGCGCCTGAGGATGCCAACCAAGTGGACGACCCTATAAACCTACCGCTTCCCAGTTCCAGTACTCACAGGCCACTCCGGAAGTTTCCTTCGGAGGACAGTTGCAAAGGCCCTCCGGCTGACAACCTGCTGACTCTTCTGCAGGAGCAAGAGGAGAGGAAGAAGTGCGTGATCTGTCAGGACAGCACCAAGACTGTCGTGTTGCTGCCGTGCCGTCACTTGTGCTTGTGTAGAGACTGCACCGACATTTTGCTCAGCCAGCCTATCTACCAACACAACTGCCCCCTGTGCCGCCACATGATCCTTCGGACCATGGACGTGTATCTCTGAGGGAAGCGTTTATGGATGTGATTCTGTCATGCTCAGGTTTTTTTGAGCAGCACTGTTCTTGAAACGTGGGAAACCACTTGTTCCTTTTTCATAAATGTTCATTCCACTACTGTTTCTTGTATATAGATTTAAATCACAATCTTTTATAAATCGTGATTGCTAGTCTGATGACTGTGACTGCTTTCTTATGATTTTATATTCATTGTAACTTTTTTTTATCAGCTTGTAGAAACAACACTATTTTTCTCAGACAGTATCACATGAACGTAAGCGTTGTATTAAAAATGGGGTGTTAATTGTAAAGATTGAAGATAATTAAGTGTTTATGGGGAACATTTGTATGCTACAATACTAACATTGGGCCTTATAGTATGAATTGTTGTCTACTTGATTTTCTTGCCTGACTGTAAAAGTGATCGAAGGTTTCGTGGGAACTTTTGAAACCTCACAATAACCAAAAGTAATTAAGGTGACTTCAGTCCAGCAATTAGTGTTTTGTGAAGTGTAAATCTGTGATTTTATAATATGCAGATCCATTAAGACGTTTTTAATTCCATTCCAAAAGAGTCTTTTAGCCATAATATTGCTTTCTCCTGTGAAAAGACATCTCGTCTGAAGCAGGAGAGAAATAAGCACAGATTAAGCAATGTTTACAAGCGAAAACATGTGGGTGGGTTTTGATGCAAGAGGACAGTATAGTGTTAATATAGCCAGAAATGTTAGTTTAAAGTTCCAATGTTTCCTACAAACATCCAGCTTTTCAATGTTAATTTATGGATTGAAGTCTTGTCGGTTGCTTGTGGGTTATTGTGATGTTTATGAGGAATATTTGTATACTACAACTAATGTTGGGCCTTAGTATAATTTGTTGTCTGCTTAATTTTTTGCCTGACTATAAAGGTGATCAAAGGTTTCATGGGAGCATCTACAATATCATATTGTTTTGTGAAAAATAGGTTTTGCTTTGCATACATTCAAATCATTCCACCAAAGGCGTTTTGCACTCTTTTTAAATGCAAGTGTCACTATGATATTTTCAGAAGCCATTCTGAAATCTGATGATGTATTCATGCTGTTTTTGTCAATTACTATTGAACAGCATTACGGCTCACTCACTGCTCAAGTGGTATTGATTAAGGCATTTTCAAATCGAAATTTTGTGCTTGTTTTTTTTTGTTTTGAGAGACTAATTCAATTCAGTTACCGGTAAAAACAGAGTGGCAGAAAGGCTTTTAGCTCAGCTTTGTTAGAAATCACTATTTTGGAAAACATCTTATGCATTAGAGAAACAAGGTAGTACAGGCTTTTCTGGCTTATCTCAATTATTTTGGTCTTACATGATGTTTCAAAACCCATTCAGAAAGGCACAATGCGCAAGACAATCGGGTGCATTTAAAAGAAAAAAAGCATTTGCAAGGTCCATGCATATTCTTAAGAATATACAAAATGACTCCCTAATTATTTCTGTCACTCTCAATTCTGCACAATGCAGGCGACGAGCACTTTGCCATGATTTATCATTGTAATGTTAAAGTTTTTTTAAACAAGCTGTGATTTCATTCCATATTAAGCCCCAAGCCCTTTGTGTTCTTGTACCACAGATGTTTGTTTTCAATGAATGTCTCCAGTGATGATGTTTGTGGGTAGAGCAAATGTCTCTCTCTCCAGAGGCCTGGATAATATCAAAACCACATTCACTAACTATCCAAATGAACAATAAACAGTATTTGACTGTGCAGTCGTATTGTCTTTCTTCAGCACAACTTGTAGTACTTTCATCATTGGACTAAAATGCAATTCACAACAATGTCATTGTGATAGATGACTTATGCCACTTCTATGATGAGATCAGCACACAAGCCGAGGTTTTAAGCTGCTGATCGTGGGCGTGGGACCTTATGAACTAGAGAGTACGATTGAGACCATTTCCTCCAGTTGTTAAATCATGGGAAGGGAGTTTTCCGAAGCCTGATCCAGTGTTATCATGCTTCACAATCTATCTAGTAGAACTAGTGTTCAACTCGGCGACACTACCGATCAAACATAGGATTTTTAAAGATTTTGAAAGTAGTTCTATTATGCTCACCAAGACTGCATTTATTTAATGAAAAACAGTAAAAGCAATAATATTGTGGCTCATATTTTTATATAATAAAAATGTAGTACATGGAATTGTCTTCCTGTGATGGCAAAGCAGAATTTTCAGCAGCTCGTCTTCAGTGTCACATGATCTTTCAGAATCTTTCTCATATAGTGATTTGCTGCTCAAGAACATATTTAAATAAAAAGCAATCATTTTAAATTGTAATAATATTTCAAAATATGATTTTTGATTGATTAAATGCAGCATTTGTTAGCTTAGGAAACTTAATTAAATAAGATTGAAAAAAAAAAGTTATTTCTCTTATTTTTTGACTGAGTATTGATATATAGTTCAAACTCAAAGATTTTAAGTGGTAGAGAAGTAGCTTTAAGTGGTTCATTTGATATAATGTGTGTGAAATGCAAGCTTTTTTCTATAAATATAAAAAGAGACACATTCAGCACTGGACAGCTCCACATTCCATCATTTTTAGCAAATGGACATCTGAATCTCACATTGTTGTGCACTTAGAAACAGCATTCAACCAATCCCCAGAGTACATTTGGATGAATCTTTCATATCTGCTATCTGTAACTGCATACTTGAGAACAATGCCTAATAACCTAAAGCTTAGGAAGTGAGGCACCATGATGAATTTACCAGAGTAAAGTGTCCTATTTTTTAAACAGAGATGAAAGAGGATTTCCTTGTTTATTTTGTTCCTTGAAATCAACCTATAAGCACCACTTCATTGACTGCTATTCGCAAAACACTGCAATGAGTCTTTAGGGTAAGATCTTGTTAGTCTAGAGGTTATAGAGTATGGGAATTAAATTCAAAGCACGTGTCAAATTGTTTCAACATTTGTTGATTGATTTATCGATTTGAATCTGGTTCAAGTTAACCTTTGCTCCCTTATTTATAAAGATCTATAGTCTGACTAACCTTCAAATAAATTACCATGTTGAGGAACATCAGCCCTTCAATTATGAAAAAAAGTGACAAATGGCATCATTCTCTTAAAAGGTTAGTTAACCCAAAAATAAAAATTCTATCCTTATTTATTCAATTTAGGCTTTTATTAATGTTATTGATGTCTTATTTTTCATGACCTTTTTGTACTGCCTTTTGGTTCTGTGGAAGGGCAGAAACCTTACAGACTTCATTAAAAATATCTCAATTTGTCTTCCAAAGATTAACCAAAGTCTTATGTGTTTGGAACGACACAACAGTGAGTAAGTGATGACAGAATTTTTTATTTTGGGGTAACTTTACGATGAATCTCACAAATAGACGGTTCATCTTGAAATTCAATTCTGTTGTAGCATTTAGAAAGCAAAAGCGTGATACTGTACCCTCAATATTTCTATCAAACTTCCTGAAAAACAAGCACTTGGGATCTTGATACTAATGCAGGGATGTAATCTTCTAAGTATAGCACAGCTAGAATAGACTGAACTCAGTTCAGAGGGTCATCCAATTCACAGTGTATATAAATGTGTCTGGCCCCGGGCCCACTGAACCAATACGACTTTATTTTTTACAAATAGGAAGCCCAGCTTATGGGTCAATGGGAACATTCCTGTCTCTTGAGGATGAGAACGGGGGAAAACACCAGTTCCTCACACACCCACACAAAAACGTCCACTGCACAGGGGACTTCCATTACGCCTTTCATTTTACACGAAATTCCACAAAGATTTGGCAATTACTAAGTAAATGGAGAGTAACATGGGAAAACAAAAATGCTACTTTTGTGGAAGCAGAACATTTACAGTCTTGTTCAACATTTACACACTTATTATAGTAAGTAAAATAACTGGGTAATAACTAAGTTATAACCCTAAACCTAGCTATCACCCACCTTATTTTACCCAGTTCTTTCTTAGGTAAGGGATTTTGAACTAGACCCGTGCTTCCCAAACCTGTCCTGGAGCCCTCCTGCTCTGTACCTTTTGTATTTCTCCTTTATCTAACACACCTGATTCCACTCATCAGCTCGTTAGTAGAGACTGCGAGAACTATGAATGTCTGATTAGGGAGACATACAAAATGTGCAGGGCAGGGTCCTCCAGGACAGGCTTGGGAAGGACTGAACTAGAACATGCAAATTCTTGTTTCTGTATGCAATTAGGCCTATCGTTCATTAGTGTGGTCATTTTGATGAAAGAACGCCCCCTGCTGTTACTAAACCAAATACATAACCAAAAATATGAACTGGGTGGGAACATAATCTGTAAAACAGGCCCGAGTCCTCCGAGGATAATGAAAGTACGCCCTCTGCTGATATTAAATGTAAACATGTTTTTTTTCGTAATAAAATCATCAGAGCTACAAATGATTATACGTTCAGAATCTGTGGTGTTATTTAATATAAAAAACAAAGAACTACAAAGAATTCACTTTATATTGAATTCAGTTTAGGCTTTGTAAAGTTTTAGGACATGTAGGCTACTATAGTAGATTGTGTAAATAACATGGTATATGAGGTAGAAGAGTAGGCCTACACTGACTTAAACATTCAGTGGCACTCAGTTACTTATCACAGTTTATGCCAATTTGCACTATTGTGACAGGAAAAATACATCAAAATGGTCCTTAAAACACGTTTTTGCAAATAAATCTTATCTGCAATTCAGATTGCTTTTAGAATTAAAGTATGTAGAAGAATCTGGACCTTTGGAGACTGTATAGATTTTTATGTTAAACCAGCCCTGACATTAAGACCAATAAATATTGTGAATGGGAATGATAAAACATATTTGGGAGTTCTGCACTTTGATTTAGACACCCTTCTGAGCTTGTTTCTGTCTGGTTGAAGTGCTCTGCTAACAGCTGTGAAGGGGGAAGGCCATGACCTCATGGAAATGAACTGCATGAAGGGAGGATACAAATGTACCTCTCATTCTTCTCGATGTACTGCGAAAACATTCCGTGGACGTCTCTGCCAGCAGCCTGGGGAAAGTTGGAACTACTTAAAACAAAAACATGCCGAAAAGGAGGAGAAAGGATAGAGAGACAGAGAAAGAAAGAGAAAGCTACGTTTAGACAAGGGTTTGTCTGTGAAATTAGGCTTGTTAACTGCGTGGCTCAGCACACAGAGGCAACCAAACACAAACCATGGATTCTGGCTTTCTATAAATATACAAATTGTATTTTAAGGCTTCGTCATATTAGCAAAACTGGAAAAGAACCTATTGTCAATACTAAACTAATTACCGCTTACTCAGACATCACTTCCAAAATAAACATCTTTCTGTTGGTCAACAAAGTGAATCCATGTGACCATAATGAATCTGCGTGTGGAAAATGTTTGCCCTCACGCAAATTTAGTATATAAAACTAGACTGAATAATTTGTTCTTGAATAAGATCCAGACTACACTTGTATGGTGCTTCTGCATCCGTTTTGAAGCTTGAAAGTCCTCCAGTCCCCCATTCATTGCAATTGTAATGAAAATAATTATTACACAATCTTAAAGAGCTCGAGCATTTTGGCAGACGGCATAACTGTAGAACGTGTTTAGAATAAACACAACGTGTTTGTGCACTGGGGTGATGAGAATGTAGTTAACTTATCTTAAGTTATCGTTCTTGGTGTGACGATTATTCAGGTTTGGAACAACTTGAGAGTGAATAAATATTACAGCAACTCCTGTTAAAGATGAAGTATTGCTTTAAATGCCCCATGAAACCTGAAACCACTGCTCACAGTTTCCCAGCAGTAGAAATGACTTTTCCTTTTAACATTTACTGACAAATTAGGTAATTAGGAGAGTCGACTTTTTATTGAATTCATATTCCAGAGACGTGTTGGAAAGTATTTATTGTGCTTTTTCACAAAATCTAGACTGCCACCAGAATAAACATTTTCTGTAAAAACAGCAGGTTTTCTTTTTCAGTATTTCATTTTTTATTCCATATTTCTAAAGAAGTAATATGTTTCATTAATGACTACTTGCATGGAAATACTCCAGTAATTTTATTCTGTATGACTACGTGTGCCTAGAACGTAATAATTTGTGCAATGCTGATCATATCTGATTCTAATGAAATTATTGCAAATGAAGGCCAATCAAAAGCCCTTGTCTTACCAATGAACATATTTTTCTAATTCATGAAACGTGCATGAGACAGACAGAAAGTTATTTGCAGTGTGCTTTAAATCTATGCAAAAACAGCAGAGTTTTTCCAGTCTGAGTACACTAGGAAACCAGTGAAGGTGCTGTCTGTCTTGGAACTGGAGTAAAAGCCAGTGTACTCGCCCAGGGCCATCTGCACCCACACCTGATCTCCTGGAATCAGGTGCATCAGTGTTCCTCCAGACAGCGAGGCTGGTTTGGACCAGTTCCCAAAGATCTGAAAGTAGGAGGCCACGGTGTTGGCATTCTTTATAAGGTCAAACTGCAAGCTGGAGCGGTACACTGTGGCGTGAACAGCGAAGTAGTAGACGCCCGGTACTCTGCAGGTGAATCGTCCCGTCTCTGGATTGTAATCCCCCTGCTCGTTCAGAATGATTTTGTCAAAACGCACCGCATCCCCTACCGCCAATGGGCTTGTGCGCGATTCAGACAGTTTGGCGCTAAAAGCTGATTTGGGGGCCACCGCACACTCGCCCGGGCTTCCTCTCTCTCCCTTTTCTCCTGCATCTCCTCGGTCTCCCGTAAGGCCCCTCACGCCCAGCTGACCTGTGATAAGCATCATGGGATTTTCATGTTTCATTATTGACATTCAATAGAGTGCTGCATGGATGACACATTTTTGTAGGCCAAAACCTTCCTCTTCCATCATTCTGAAGTCAATGGGTTTTTATTATTGGGATTTTGGTTGAATGCCTGAAATAAGGTCTGTGGTTAATACAGCAGGTCCTGATTTTGCTGAGTTAGATGAGTTCCTGGGTCAACATATATTGTTGACCCTGGAACAACATTTTAATTCAAAAATGTAATCTTGACCATTTCCCTACACCTAAACCTAAACTTAACCGTGAGTAATCCCTAAAACCAGAGGAAATGATAGATGAATGACACTGATGTACAAGCAACAAACACTGATTGACAAAGATGTTGACCCAGGAACATGTCGCACTTGGTAAAATCAGGTTCTGCGGTTAATACAAGCTCAAAACAAGATATTTTCACGATTGTTGGAAGCTTAATGGTGGTGATGTTGAAGTCTTGCAACCATGGTGTAGCTACTTTAGAAGCTATGTTTAGCCTTTTACTTCTCTCAATGGAATTTAGGCTTCAAAATTCAATTTTTTTCATTTGTGAACATAATCATGAGGAATAAAATGTAAGAATCAATCTTTTAATGGAGCAATAATCCAAAAGACAGTGGAAAAATCCACAGAGGGAACCAGAATGATTTCCTAAAAACCTGTCATCCCTGCAGCACTCTATGGGAGGAGAAGGTGAGAAAATCATTGAGGATGTTATTTTTGTACCTGGTTCACCTCCGTCTCCTCTGTCCCCTTTCTCTCCAGGTTGAGCATCACGGCCGTCTCGTCCATCCCTGCCGGGCTGACCGGGGCTGCCATGCAACCCAGGGGATCCTGGGATGCCTGGGCTTCCTGTGCACAAACTGGGTATCTTGTTGTCTTCAAGAGAGTTAGAACACTGTACTGCAATAACAAGCAGCAATGAAAGAATCCATGTCTGCAGAGATGTCATTGCTCAGTCTGTGGAGAAAAGACCCAACCAAGTTTTATGAACTTGTATCTTGTTTCAAGATGATTTCAGCATTACTGAGACTGAAAATAAAAATCTGGTATGAAGTCTGAACATAATGTGAAAAGCAGTAAAGTACAATTTTAAGAGTTGCATGATCTCACGTCTCAGTCAATAGGGTGAGTGTGCCAAGGGACATTTGACAGTACATCGTAATTACTAAAGCACAAGCTCTGCAGTGTAAGTGTAAATGCAGATGAAGAAGATTTATTATATATACAGTATATATGATTTAATATTGATAATTCATGTCTTACAGCCTGCATCCCACTGAAGTCGTTAAAAAGCTTTTAAAGGTTGCAGAAGCACCAAAAGTACCAAAATTCTGACTTGGAATATATTACACAAGTCATATGGATCACTGTTATAGTGATTTTATTTGTTCAACCTTAGTCCTGATTCACTTTTATTGAGATTGAAAAGAGTGGCCAGAATATTCTTATAAAGAAAGTTTGAAATGACACGAGTAAATGATTGCAAACTATCCTGTGCAACCAATAAATTATTAAAATATATATAAATAATTGTTAAAATAATCAACACAAGAACTGTTTATAACAGTAAGAACTTAAGCTTTTCACACTGCAGTGCATTCTGGGAGCTCCAACACTGAACAAATCAGCAATATTTTATTTTACAAAATTGTTGTGGGACAAGAGTAGGTGAAATATTGTTGTAGTAATATGCAATCTCTGTAGATTTAGTAATTCACATTTCCAAAAAAGCCCAGTAAACTGGATATCATCTGTTTGAGGGGTTGAAAACTTAATGTTTATTGTTAGTTGGTGAATAATGAAAATGCTAATTACTATTTTACTGTGTACCATCTGTCATTGATGAGGTGCTGAAGGCAGTCAATAATCAGGCCTCAAACACACAGTCTCTACAAAAGGATGTATTCAAGCTTGTCAGCTCTCATAATCCTGCCGGGAACGAAGCATTTCCAAGATTTTATGACTTGCTGTAAAAATCAGCAGGTTTGGTTCACGTCTGCTGTCTGTCAAACAGCTGTTTCTTATTATTTGAAGAGAAACCGCTGATGATTCTCCTTGAGAAATACAACCAGACCACCAAAGCATTCTTCAACAATTCTGCAGAATCGCTTAAAGCACTGGTATCTTCAGTTTAATAGAAACAGCTGTTCAAGGACATCTGGACAGTTATCTCTCAGGACCTTGTTTATGTATTTTGTCTCTAAATGCTTAGAGCAGCTCAAACTGTGAGCCATGTTAGGACATAAGAGGAATGACTGCCAAAGAGCGCAGAACAAATACCGTCATTCCAGTGTCAACTGAAGTCTGATTTCCAAACAAAGCACATTACTCACTCGTATGCTTCACGTTGTTTATTACTGAAGCATGGTGTTATTGTGTACAAGGCTAACATAATATTATTGCAACAAAATATTAACATTGGGGCATGTTCATTCCCTCAATATTACAGCGTCATTTATATTATACTAAAAATGTAACTGTGTTGAAATATGGGAAGGATCAGCTTTCTCTTTTGGTGCATATCTTGAAATTTCAATGCATTATAAATGGGTTTGAACTGTCATAAATCAGTACTCTCAGAAAAAAAGGTGCAAAAGCGGTCACTGGGGCAGCAACCTTTCAAAAGGAATATACTTTGTACCTTATTTACCCCTAACCGGTGCATACTGGTACCTTAAAAGTACACAAATGGTATTAGGTATTGTAAGAAAAGCTCATTTCTTAGTTTTCGAATATTTGCCTTCAGAAATATGATTTGCAGTAAACCGTATCTTTATTTGAAGTAAATGACTGAGCTGAGATTCGGAGTGAGCAGTAATGATAAACAATCTTGACAAAAACAAAAGTTACGTAAGAGACTTGATAATATTTCCATTTAGATACCCAGCTGTGTTATTTCATAGTAAAGAACATTACTGGTAGTCAAAGTGAAATAATATAGTTATATCTGCACTAAAGTGTCTAAAATGGTAGCTTGTCTACACAAAATGTTAAGAATTTACCTATAAAAACAAATCAAAATATTTCCATAACACTATTAGTGAAAGCAGTCAGACCCCTCATGGATAAACACATTTTAGCTGTGGAACAAAATTATGAAACTCACCATTTACGTTTTTTGAATCTTCACTGGATTGACAGGATTGAGCAGGCGAAAGAGGAACGAGCAGTCAAACTCCTCTTTTCTTTGCAGTCCAAGGCATCTGGGAAAAAATGAGCACTCCTAGTCTTCAGAGGAAATGGGAAGCTATTGGAAGCCAATTAGAAATAGGGAGGCTGGGAGATGGGGAGGGAGAAAGAGGGATCATCCAAGGGACGGGGACTAAATGTTTGTAGCTTGTCCAACTTTATAAGAATAAACATTATCTGATACAGTAGAGCCCTAGAGAAGGGGTCTTGGGCGCCAGTGAACAGTCTGGCGAGACCCGTGTGTATTTAATTAGAGTGGGGTTTACAAAGGAAAGACGCCAGTTCATTGTGGCTGGCGAATTTGAGAGAAATAACCCGTTTGGGGATTACAGCCCTGTGGTCAAGTAAGAGATCGAACTATTCTTGCTTTAAAAATACAAAGCGTACTTTCTAAACAGTGCCAATGATCATGTGACACGACCACTTTGTGTAAACAAATCTTCTGGATTCATTGTCGCCACATCAAGAGAGAAAATAAATCCTCATTGCATTTTGAATATGATGTGGTTATTTCGGCGTTTAAAGGAGCAGTGAAAATCTGCAGGCGTGAATGAAAGATGATGGGATGTGCTCATGTGGGTGGCACTTCAGACACATGGTTCTAGTTACTTTGGTAGCTTTATTTAATGACAAAACTTCCCCATTAGGGGTATCCAGGCCTTCTAGAACACTTATTCAGCATTTTAAATCCAATGGCTCATAAACTATTTCAGGGAAACTGCTAGTGGCTCCTTGTTGTCTGGTTTCATGAGACCAGGTACTTCACATTATGAACAGCTGGTTGAAACTAGACACCCTTTTCTTGATCTCTTGGTGTGAATGGTTTCAATAAAAAGTTACATTTTAATGCTAGATTAGTTTGTTTTGCATCACAAATAATTTTAGTTACTAACCATTAAAACTAAGCAGGACTTTTTTGATGCTGTACCTTTAAAAAAAATATCCTTTACATGTAAAACCAAGGCAAGCGGTTTAACTGCCATTTTCATTTGCAAGGCCTGTATTATATTATGACAGGATGACCAAATTTGTTACACAAACAGTTTAGAGCAGACTGAAATAAGGAATCAACTGTTGAAAATAAACTTCAGCAGCTCTTCCAGCAATGCGATCCTTCAGATGTATATGCAGAGCCTTAGGTGCTACACATAACCAGAAACAGCACATTACTTTTAATGTTGTTGTTGTTGTTGTTTGAGAAGAAACATTTCCATTGCACAAAATGTTCTTGTAGTTGAGAAAGGTTCATTAAGGTTCTTTGGGGAACCCCAAATGGTAGCATTGTTGCTAAATTCTCTTTTGGAACCTGTATTTTTTACCATGCCGCCATTTGAGGTCCAGAACTAGAAAACTACTGGTTTAACAATACTAGTAAGTTAAAACGACAAGATATCAAGTTTGAGTAAACAAGACATGTTTATTATTTAAACTATCACTTAAATAAAAAAAGTGCATAGAAAATAAACATGATTAGAAATTTTCCTTTTTACAGTTGTTATGTACAATTATTTCCTCATTATACATTCATCCTCAAGTAGTTTGTGGTTGAATATTTTAGATGAACAAATTTTCCTTCATTTTTCTGTAAAATGGTAAAACACTGATGGGGCAACTTGAAGAAACAAAATAAGAAATAAAACCTTAAAACTGTCAGTATACACATCAACATGATATCTCGAAGCTACAGGGGAAAGGAAGTGTTGGTAAGACAAAGGAAAACGTGCGTCCTCCAAGAGGAAGGAGTTCAAATCTCTCCCTCTCCAAACCTCTCTGATTCCCTAAAGTACCTCCGATGGTCCGCAATTCATTTCTGTACAGTGAACCATGTTAAAATTCCAAAAACAGGGAGCGCAGTCACCTGCTCTCAGGAGCTTTACCTCAGTGTACATCTAGAGATGTTTGCAGAAATAAATAAATAGAATGGTTTACCATTACTCATTACAGAACATCACATAAGAAATAGTACAACGTAAGATCCAATAGGAGAGAGAGGTATAGGTGACATGGCTGGGTTTAGGCAAGGACATTTTTTTCTGATGTCCACAAACTGTTAAAAATGTACAGAGAAAAGTAAAGCCGACTACACCATCAAAAGCAAACAAATGCTCAATGCTCAAAAAGTTTACAACCACATTTTACATGAACTCGTTTCATAATATAAATACCGCTCCTTTCCGAATAAAAAAGTTACAACAAATAAACAAATTAAAATAAAACAAATTAAAACTGCAATGCTCCATTGAGGGAACATACACAGGCACAGGAAAACTGGTACTTGATTTTGATATTAAAATGCACGTTAGTTACTCTAAAGTTTATCTGTAACACAAAACCATTATAGATTATACACTGAACATTGCAATTAACCATTATGAAGCTGCTGTTTGCTACTGTAACTAAGTTTGTCTGTCCATTCCGTATATTGTGTAGATATTGAAGTACAAGTTACTATTCATACACGATTAGTTTATATATATCCATGTATATTGTGTATACATACATAATGTTGATTATAATTACAGGAGAAGTTGTGGTACCACTTGCGTGGTGTGGAAGAGTAAAGTCCAGGAAAATCACAGAGCATGTCTGCTTCTGAAACACTGACCGAGCGCTGTTACACCAGTTTATGGAGCATCTGACGTTGTATTGAAGTCTGTGCAGGAGTCTATTACAAAGCCCTTAGGATTAGTATCTGCATTACAAAAAAAATATATTAATAAAATAAAAATCTTTTTTCGTTAGTCTGAGCAATATTTTCTGTAGAACCCTGCTGTATAATCCTCCTATTTTATGCAATAAAAAGATGTCCCGTATCTTCTCAGCCTTTCATATTGAAAAATAAAAAAAACATAAAAATAAAAGTTCTAGAATACATTCAACAACGGCCTAGCTGCAGAGTTCAGCACGTCCTGTTCCACAGGGGTGCCAGGGCGAGAGGAACGTTGGGCGAGACCCCCAAGAATCCCTGAAAAAGATGGCTAAACTGCAAATTCTGATCAGTATAAACACGTACACAAATATGAGGCAGCAGCCAACAAATGTTCAATGTGAGGAAACGTACAGAACTCTGATCTTCAGTGCCATAGTCAAAAGTGAAATGGTTTTGAAAGTCAAAATTATTGCAGCCTAGGTACAGTGAGGGCTGGAGGGGGTCTGCAGTGGCCAAGGAAAACAAAAAACAATTGTTTTAGAGTTAAACTTACGAGGCAATGAGACACAGAGGAACTGGCCTTGAAAGTGGCTCGCTAAGGAAGCCACAGTTGCACAAAGCAGCTTCGTCTAGAGGTATGTACAGACCCCAAGCCATACTCGTGCTACAGCATCCCTTTAAAAAAATCATCGTAACTTTACATGAAAAATAAAACAAGAGTCAACTTTCAAGTGGAATCTGTTTGTGCCCTTAAAACCGCTTTAAACGTTTCTCCATAGTCTGGAGCTCCTCAGCTGACTGTCCGAGTCAAGTTCTGATGCCTAACATCCAAGAACGAAAACAACGAAAGGCACCAAACTTCTGATCTGAAAGACGGAAGAACAATCCACAGAACATCCACAAAAAGAATAAAGCCACATCTGTCTGAGCCTTATTCAAATAGGGGTCAAACAAAACCTGAGCTCTGAAAAGGGCCCAGATGGGAACAGGTGTCAACATTTACAAGAAAATGAAAAGATGATAAGCGCAAATAATGTGCATTGACTGAATGGCTGGCTGGAGCGTCCATGCAGTGCCAAGGCAACATGTGTTGAAGAAGACTGGGAAGAAGACTGATCTCTTCAGTGCACAAGACCGTGAGGAAACAAGAGCCCTCCGCCCTCTCCTCCTCCATATATATAGTGCTTTACAAGTAGTTTTACACGGATAGCGATTCCTTGCAATACACCAATCTCTAAGAAAATATTTTGATATAACAAAATATATGGAATTAACTTTGGGACTAGTCAGTTGCTAGAATGCTAGAGAAGGATTTCAAGCATCTTTCCTCCAAGTTTAGAAAACACAAAGAGGGACTTTTAAGGGAAGATGCTCTGTTCTTGCATGTGGTTTTAAGGCTGGCACTAAAAAAGGAGTCTCATCAAACCGATCTGCACTTAGAAAAGCTCACTAAACCTATACACCTTATTTGAAATATCCATGCTTGACCTGGGTTAGCAATGAGAGCCTCTGGTGGACCGCACTCTGTGGGAACAGTAACTGCTTCAGTCTTTGGAACAGAAAGAAACATTTGGGCTACAAAAACTAAAAATCTTGAGACAGTGCTATAAAAATGGGTGGACAAAGCATTAGTGTTCTATATCTATTATTTCCTACAAAAATGTTGATAAAATAAATACAATGTATTATTAAAAATATAAATACCATTGTTAAGTGCTATTCACCAATGAGTGCTTTTTTGTCATTTGTATAGAAAAATATACATATTTACATTATACAACTAATTATATTTCTGTCAGTGACAGGAGACAACAAAAATAGTTTTTAAATAGCCTCAAAAACGTAATCTTATCATTTTATACACAAATACGGGCCTAGAGTAAAAAAAAATTACTCCCTAATGGTGAGACAATAAATTAACTGGTAATAGCATCTGGACTCACTAAAATCCTAAGAGATTTTGTAACAACATGCAAATTATACTACTTTGCGATACAATGCAATTAAGCTACTTTCTCTCTGAATTACTATAAATACGAATAGTAAATAAAAGCATGTTATTCCCCTCCAGACCTCAGAAATGGCTCTGGTCCATCAGTCAGTCCACCAGGATCTCAACCTGCCAGCCACACACACATATCATAAGCTCTTCGTTGCCTACTCTTCATAACACATTTCTTTCTACAACTGACAAAAATACCGACTTCAGACAATCTATTCCTGGGACCACTGCTCCCCCTAGTGTTTCCTCTCATCATCTCTCCTATGAGATATTTACAGTGTCTTCTATGCAGAGAAACAGGCCCAGCTTGGCAAGAACGACCATGGATGCTCTGAAGGCTTCGATGTACATTCAAAAAGGGAGAGATGTCTAAACAGGTCAGGGTAAAAAAAAGGATCATGTATCAATCTAAAAACATTAAATATTTCCCTTCCGAAATTGCACTTTGGTGTAGAATGGAACGATGTGGCAATTCTTCAGTAATTTGTCACACTATGTAAATAAGGGCAGGCCAGACTAGACTTATTACAAATTTAAAACTTTTCACAATATCCTTCTTTTAACTTTTTTTAAAACATAAAATAAAAGATCAGATACAAAAGTTAAGAATGAGGGGCACTAATGTCTTAAATTGGGCATTAATAAATGGGACATAAGGGCAATCTTCTCCATTGCGACTCCGCTCAATTGTCTTTTCTAAAAATCAAACAACTTACGAGGCACAATACCATTAACCTTCTGATAACCTGAGCCTGCTTCAGTAAAAAAAAAAAAAAATGTTTCTTCCCTGGCAAGAATACACTCTTGATAGCATTCACAGACAGTATTAGCCTGTGAGTTTGCTTTCAGTTGAGGAACTTGCGGCACTTCTTTGCCCCGCAGTTGCAAGGCAGCTTATTGCCTGGTTCTTCGATGGGGAACTTGTAATCGTACGTGAGCTCCTCGCCTTTATAGATTCTGCGTGTGGCGAAAATGACAATGTGCTTCTGACCGTCAACACTGACCACGCGGGAGTAGCAGTTGGGCTCACAAGAGTGGTTAATGAATCGAGCTGCATTGCCGTGCACGGTGGCATCCACCACCTCATAGTCATCGATACGAAACATGTAGCAGCCAATACCCTAAGTAAAAGCAAAAGAAGACAAACCCATGAGGAACATCAGTGTTGTTGTTGTTTTAAATGAAATTGCACTGATATATTGAAGCATTAGATTTCTACCTTGCTGTCATAGTATTTCTCCCGCTTGTCAGTGAGGACAGAGCGAATGACATTGCCAGAGTACTCGATCACCATCTCTCCAGCGTCAATGTTTTTCCTGCAGAACAGACCTCTGCCGTGTATGGCTGATCTGCAAGCGATACACAGGATGCAAATGATGGTATTCATTCCTTAATGAAATAATAATAACCTATTTTCGGTTTGAATAGAAAGCATTTATACCTGTAGACACCCACAGCTTCCTTGGATGCTTTCTTCAGGTGCCTGAACCTTATAGGTAGTGGCAAGTCCATGCTGGTGGCCCGTCTGTGAAAAAAACAGGTGTTGTGATGTTTTGATCCACAAAAGTAAAGGAGGTCAGAACAGGATAAGTAAGGTTACTCACCGAGCAGACTTCTGCAGCATCTCCTCCTCATCTTCCTCCCGGGGGTTATATACAGGAGGCTGACGGTGTTTAGAGGCCAGGAAATTAAACATGTCCAAAACTGATCGCCTAAAAAAATATATCAGGTCAATAAATAGTCAATTTGAGTGTTCACAATCATAACTTTGCATTCTTCATTGTAGAAGGGTTTAGGATTTTCAGGTATTGCCAAAATGAACACCGCCCAGCCTGGCCATGACACACACCTGTGGTACACCTCAGCACGGGCAGATCCATGAGGGTTGACAGGAGGATCTTCTGACTCCTCAGGTTTGTGGAAGCGGAATCTGTAGTTTCGGCAATGCCTGGCTCCATACAGCTGCTCAAGTAGAAACACTACAGCATCGTGAACCACACCCAGCATCTTCAACCCATTTACTCCTGAAAGAGAAAGACGATGTGAAATACAAGATGTGCTTGCTAAATTCATAAAACAAATATGTGCATGGATTGAAATAAACACTCTATGTCTATACCATCAAATGAAAGTGCCTTGAGTCTAGCATTGGACCTGGCTTCTTGCACTTTATCTGTCAGGGACTTCCAGGCCTCTGAAAAGAAACAGGAAATTAATTTCACAGAAGACTGACTGTAATTACCAAACAAAAAAACATCATACTCCTTACTGAGTCTATAACACTGCATTAGACTTTATTATCTATATCTCACTTACCCTCAATACTTTCACAGCGAATCTGAAATCCGTCATCACTGCAGATTTCAAATATGAGCCCTTTCTTGGGCTTGTAGTCCAGAGAGGAGTCTCTGCCACTGTCCTTCTGATCAGGTGTTTCCACTGAAAATGCATTAGATGCTTTCCCATCACCCTTACTAGGCAGTCCTGCAAAGTAAATGACCAAAGAAATAATAATTATTTTAGCACTGCAACATTCGAACTGAGAGATGGACAGTCAGGTCTAACATTTTACCCACCTGTAGTCTTTGGCTTTTCATCATGAGTGTCCATGGTTTTACGCTTAAGAGAAGAAGAATCGGCTGTCTTTGTGGCTGTGTCACTGTGAAGGAAAAAACTGTTTTAATAGGTCAGATACAATTAAGCAAACTGAAAAGTTGTGATTGATCTTTATAATTGTTTACCTTGTTTTTGAACCAGTTTCATTTGACTGCCCTGTATCCACTGGCTCCGGCGATGAAAGTTCCCGGTCCCTACAATATTTTTTTTTTTAGCATGTATAAATATTTTTATTCCAACAATAAGCAATATGCTTTATAAATGTCAGGCTCTTACCCTGGTAAATATGATAACTGAATTGCTGATGCGTCGACAGTTGGTGTATCTGAGTGGAGTCCTTTGTGTTTCTTTCCACTGCTCTTATCTGGGCTTGGTCGAGGTCTTTTGGGTTTTTGCTTTCCCTTCCCAAAGGCTGTGGATGCCGCTCCAGCAGGTAACTTTGAAGACTGTTGCTGATGTGGTGGTCGAGAAATGGGAGAAGTTTGTGAACTCTGAGTGAGGACACCAACAACATTACTTTTGTTTAGATCTTGAGGGATGGGATTAGGGGCAAGAGCCACTTGACCAGCTGAATTGACATTTGGGTCAAGTATTTTATCTGCCAGGACTCGACTGACTGAGTGCTGGAGATGAATGCTTCCCTCTTTCTCCACTTGCTGGTTGACAGACATGCTTATGCTTTGGTTTGGGGGAAACACACAGATGCTATTGGCAATGGATGCCTGGGCAGGATTAGTAAAATGTGACATCATGGGGGTCCCTGAATGTAGAACCATCTGTTGTTCTGGAAGAGCCAGGTTGTGAGGGTTGGCTTTGATAAGAAGGTTACTTATAGATCCTGTGATCTCAGTTGAACTTATGAGACCTGGGGCGCTCAGCGATACAGAGCTCGCTCCCAAAAAGTTTCCAGGTGCAGTGGGAGGCACCGACACCACATTCAAAACAGACTGACTGGGGTTGAGCCCTGACACAGTGCATGGGAGCAGGTGAGTCGAGGAATCATGTCCCAACATGCCAGGCTGAGCTGTGGTTGAAATGGGCATGGGCTGTGGAAGGAGAGTAGGCTCCAAGTACATCAACCCTTGCTTTGGCCGTTTTATAATGTTAGGAATCTTTCGATGAGGTGTTGCAGTTGCAGTTATAGTGCCCAGTTCCATCAAGCCTGTCTGAGCAGGGATTCCTGTAGCAATTTGTTTATTTAAGTTTATGAGGGTCATATTGGGCCCAATATCAGAAGGAGCAAGTATGGACTGGGTCTTTGGACGAGCCAGTTTTTTGCTCTTATTGCTCTGAAGACGAGAAATGAGGCGTTTCTTGCCATGTCCAGAGGGGAGCATAGTTGGAGCTGGGGTGATGGATGAAGGACTAGATATCATTGCAACACCAGAGGCATGATCATGCCTGTTTCCTGCATCCGTCACACCAATCTGGGGATCGTGGGAGGTGACTCCTATGATAAGTCCTGATGTAGTGCTAGGTATGACAGGCTGGAAACCTGTCTGAGTGGTGCCAGTGAATGCATGGATTTGTGGGTGATGAGATACAGGCACTAAACCTTTGCCACCAGCAGGAAAAATGGACTGAGAGGTCGAGATGCTTCCACTGAGGCCTGTCAAGACAGGGGCACTAGTGTTTATGACACCGGTTGCACTAACAGATGGTGCAATCTGGATCTTTTGGGTTATACCATTGGGAAGGGTTTGTAGTACATAGAGTGGCTGCAGATGCTGATTCAGAACTATCAGTTTCTCTGGGCCAGGCTTCAATTGAGAGGCAGTAGCTTGAACAGCAGAGCTTGCAATCGGAGAAGGACCTGAGCTAACAGTGGCAGCAGGGATGAACTTCTGACTCTGTAGAGGTAAAGTGGGTGAGCTGGGAAGACCTGGCGTGCTACTACTCCTCGTCAGATCTTGGTTCCCTGTCTCTCCCACAGGTGCTACTCTAGGACTCGTGATGTGGTTACCATCAATGCGTGCAGAAATGAAGTGTTCTGGAGTCATGTGACCTTCTGGAACCTGGGAATCGGCACATCTGTCCTGTGGGCTTTTGCTGGATACTGCGGACCCCGTTCTTGGTTTCTTCCCGCTTTTCTCAACTCCTGATTCCTCTGTGGCCAGAGCCAACATGGTGCGGTCAGAGGTTTCAGCGATCAGCGAGCAGTGATTTTGATTATTTACAGTGGGACTTCGAGTTGTCAGCACAGAGAGATCAGAGGGCAGCTCAAGGGGAAGACCATATGACTCTTCCACAGCAATTGAGGTGTTCACTCCACTCTCACCAGGTTCAGCACTGGCCAGTGGCGGAGTGAAATCTTCAAAAAGCATGTCCTTTCTTTGGCTAACATCCACCCCGTAACTCTCATCTAAAGAGAATGGTTCAGCAGAAGGTGCTTCAGTCTGCTGTCCTAGAGCCTGCATTGAAGGCGTATTGAGTACAAACTCCATAATATCAGAGGGTAGGATGTTACCACAGTCATCACTGTTGTTGTTATCAGAGTCAGACTTGAGGAGATCTGTGGTGAGTGACAATTGAGTTTCAAGGGGGTCTTGTCCTTGTGTTTTTACACTCCCTAATGGAAGACAGTTATCCTTTTGATTTTTACGACTGTTCCCACTTGGGGTATTTTCTGTCTCCTTCACTGAGTCTATGCTTATTTTCTCTGTCCTGCTTACTCTACCTTTTCTTTTTGTTGAACTTTTGTGTGTTGACGAAGTAGTAGCAGTGGTTGTGCTGCTGGTGCTTATACTAGCATCACTCTCAGAACCATCATCCACGCCATCAAGCTGGCCAATTTGTTGCAGCTCCAAATTCTTGGTTGCTGTTGACACCTCATCACTGTCATCATCTTGCTCCTTTGCCTGATCCCTCAAGAACCTGTGGATATGCGACCCTCTTCCCAAACACTGATCAATACCTGCAATAGGTGGAAGACCAGAGTTTGGGTTTATTATAGTGCGTGTAAAGTTGTAATAATATGTGTCCTTATTTGAACCGATTCCTCCTTCTTCATCCTCTCCACTGTCTGCTGAAGAAGACGTGCTAATATCATCTGCCCCATCAACTTGTCCTTCAGCTGAACGCTTGCTGCTCCCAGTGCGCTTTTTCATGGAGATTTCACCAGTTCTGTAGAAGGGTATGTCTTCCTCCCCATATGATTGCACACCATAGAATGGGGTTAGACCAAAGAACATGTTTGATCTAGCACGTGCACTCCGCCTTGGGTATCTGCGCTTTGCTGAGCCTGCCGAACCATCACTGTCCTCTTCGTGGTGCTTATCGACGCTGCCTTCATCCTCTATATTATGGTCCTCCCCATCATCGGCACATTGGTGGTCGATGAGGTGCTCCTCAGAATCATCTGGGTGAATGTGGCTATCTGATCCTGAGCTTTCAGAGCTTGCAGATGGGGAGAAAACCATCACTCGAGAGGACCTTCTTTGGGAGGCCTGGCTGCTAGGGGTGACAGAATTGCATGTGTTTGTGCTAGGGGGCATGCTGACAGCTTTGGTTCCATTAGGATCCATTTTCTGAGACATTAGAGGCAGCCTCTCATTGTGTTTCTTCACCACTGAAGTAACTTCTTTACTTGATTTAGGGTGTACCTGTGGTAGCCTAATACCTCTTTCAGACCCTGCTTTCGGCTGAATAGCATCCATGGCTGCACTATGCTTTTTCTCAGAGCTAAATCTCTCTTTGGATTTTAATTGCTTCTCCATTCCTTCTGATCAAATTTATTAACTTCCACTGTGCTTGACCCAGTGTTGCTGCTGAGTGCTGTGGCTTTATTGCTACTGTTGCGAGGAGGTGGACCCTGACCTTGTGTTTTGACATTACTGCTTTTAGAGTTGCTGTTAAGAACTGGGTTTTGGTTTTGAGCAGTCTCTTTTCTTTCTTTTGACACATCTTTGCTCACATTCATTTTGACTTTGGAATGTTTTTCTTTGGTGCTAGTGGATCCATGACTAGCAGTGACAGCAGCACTTGCCTGGAAGCCACGCTTTATGTCCTCTTCTCCCACCTTGGCACCAGATGACCAGAGAGGCTTCATTGCTGCTGCCGCAGCTGGACCAGACGCAAAGTCGTGAGATTTCCTACTTTTGCTGTAAACCGGTTGTGGAGACCCAGTCTTTCCTGTGTCTTTTGATACAGCCACTGATGTCACATTTCCTTCCTTGACTGGATTAGCTTTGTCCTTAAGAAGTGTGGCAAGTGGATGACTGGACATAAAAGTGGCTCCGGCTTGTAGGTCAGTATCTTTTGTAGCTTGTTTCCCTTTCTCGGTTTTTAAACTGCCACTTCCTCTCTGATGTCCTGTCAATACTGCAGTTCCAAGAGGTGGTGAAACCTGACTTATGCTAACTGGTTGCGATGACTTCAAACTCTCACCATCTGCCTGCTTTTTGGTTGCTTCTATTCTTTCAGTGAAACCAAAACTGAGTCGACGCTGAGCCCCAGCGTTCACTGAATTTGCCTCTCGATTGTGAGATCTCTCTCCAGATGGTGCTCTTCCTTTGTCTGTGTCCCTGGTTAAAGTTTCCTTTGTGGTTGAGGACAGGGATGGGGCAGATGAATTTCCTGTCTGAATGGATACTGTGCCTCCCTGTTGAGGAGAGGAAACCTTTTGCTTAGGTTTTTGAGCAGAGATGGAGGAAGTGCTGTGTCGACGAGATCCAATGCTTCGTAGAATGGAGCTTAGCAGAGGGTCACCCACAGTCACAATTTCATGGGCTGAACTAAATCCATCTAATGGGGGGAAAAAACACAAAACAAGCTTATAAATATAAGCAATATAAAATATAAGCACTTAAATGTATAGAACTTGTATACCGTTTTTCACGATGCAAATCGTTGTAAAGCAGCTTTACAGAAAATTAAAGATTCTACAATATATTAGTAGTAGCTTATCAGTGGTGGCTATGTCAATTTGCTGTACATATGGCAGAAAAGTACGGTAAAAATCAGTTAATTACGTAATCAAACAGACGATGAACACTATTAACAGCAATTATTAAATGTTGCAATATAACTCTTACCTGGGGAGGGAAGTGGTCTGGTTGAGGGAGAACGATGACATGGAGGGTAGCTTGGGTGTCTGTTCCTAAAATAAACCCTTGGTTTTAGTGTGGAAGGCACATTTGATGATTTTGTGGAATCTGTGGGTCCAATCAACGCAGAATCCACCTCAGCTGAAATGTTTAATAATGGTTAGTTTTTAAAATGTTACAAAATTTTGGAATGACAATAACCAATCTAAATATATTTACCTGAAACAGGTGAAGGACTATGAGCAATTGTGTGGTTTTCTTCTTGAGCTGCTATGTTGTTATTGATAGTTTCAGTCAAAGAGGAGCGACACACTAAAATTCTACATTTATAGACACAGCGCTTGCGGGCATCTAGAGTGCTCCAGTAGACCCTTGAGCATCTGTGTAAATACATCAAGTGGTTATTCCATTTTATCTTGTTATGTTTATTGAAATACAACACTATGATTTCAAATACTTACTGGTATCCCACAGGAAACAGCTTCCTCTCACAATCAGACAGTTCCGTTAGCATACCAAGACAGTCGATGGTCATAGACCCTGTACCAAAAAAAAGTGCTATTTACTTTTGATGTACTGTAGTTTATTCATCATGAACAGCAAACACCTTGCAAAGACATACAGACCTATCATCATGTGGATGTTATCTGGTTCAAGCCCATTAAAAAACTTTCTTCTTAGACTTATTCCCTCAAAGTCCACAAGGACCCTCCGAGTAACTTCAAAGCCTGAATCTGGCACCACCTTTAAAGAAGGTTAATTATGTACAATAAATCCAATACTTCACAATAAACATGTAACCATTAGTGTATTAGTTGCTTGCATGTATCATTCCTTACCTCGCCCTTTATGAGATCTCTGTGTTGCTGACAGTAAACCTTTTTGTCCTCTAAAAAGGCACACTTCTGCTGACGTGCACACATGAAATGGTAGTTGTTGGTACAGGAGGTCAGACAACAACTCACCGTGGCTCCGGGTTTGTGACAATTTTCACATTGCTGAGAAAACAAACCATAATACAGTATATTTTTTGATGGGGGAAAGATTTGTTGCCTATAGTCTATTTTTAGTAGGCTTTTTTGGTAACAAACATAATTACACAAATGCATATTCTGCCACTGTACTTTAATGAACAAACACGGCACATGGCTTAGATTATGTACCAGTTTTTTGCCTCTCCTGACTGCCATGTGGACATTTTTGAGTGCACCATCAACATCTTCGAACACCTCGGATGACCAAAGTGCGCAGTTTACATGGGTCCACTCATTCTGACCAATATAAAGCAGTCTCCCACAATCCTAGAAAACAAATTACCATACAATGTCTTACAAAATGAACATGATTGAAATACAGTATAAATCCACATCAATATATGCGAATGCATATTACTCACATTTGTGTTTTCATCTCCATAATTCAGACAAAGCGCACATTGTCTGCCGTCACCTACACCAGGAGGAGGGGGAATATCAGGGCTGTCTTCAGGGCTGTGATCTGAACACAAAATAAATGTTCCTGTGTAACTTACATACACTAACTTTCTCTTCTATATATATATATATTGTTTTCGGATTAGACAATGTAATTATTTAATTCTAACACATAATTTACCATATCAGTATTTCCTATACATGATCAGATTAATAGTGCTATAAAAAAAAACATTCTAACCATGGATAAGCATGGATGGAGGAGGTGGTGGTGTGGGGGCGATCGGGGAGTCAGGTTCTCCAGGTGCTTTAGGATGGGGGGCCGGGATGATCTTTTTCATTAGCATAGGTTTTTCAGCCCTGGCTATCTCCTCCCTCTCCTGCCACTGGGCATAGTTGTGATCCAAAGAAGGGGGCAACACAGCATTGGGAAGCAGTCCACCACTGCAAAGATCCAACACTGCCTTGTTAGCCATGTCTTTGTTACATAATATTAATGTTTGTTTACAGCATTTCTAAGAGTTGCATTTTTTTTATCATCTTTTGTAACATTTTGTAAAATATCTTTACCAACTTGTGGAAACTTTTAGTGTTAAAAGTTTAATACGTCCTTCCTGAACTAAAGATTAAATTCTTTGAAAATAATAATAATAAAAAACTCTTCCTGAGCTCCAAACTTTGGAACTGTAGTGTAGGCTCATTCAGAAATAAGGTGCCAAAGACAAAGTTCATAAGCTGATAGCCATAGCTCCAAAGGGAAATAATATAAATATGTGTTTTCTCTTTAAAGACAGTATTCAATGTCAAGCAGGCATGCCAAAAAAAAAATAACTTGCTTCACTGCTGTTAATAATTCATGGTAACAAATGAAGTATACAAACAAGCAAACCAAATGCCAACCACACGACTTGTCAAAGCACCCATGTGAAACGTGACACTGCTTGTCGACCTCATACAATGGAACTAGACCATACAGTCTGCATTCCCTATGGAAAGGTGATATTTCTGCTCAAGAAGAAAGCAAAGAATAGACAGACACTCAGTGGCGAGTTTGTTCTCAATGCTCATATACTAGCTTAACTGGCCCCACTATCCACTATCAAACTAAACATAGTTTGCTCTTTATTTCATTTCCGAAAATTGTTTCAGAAAAAAATATTCAAATACAAACAACAACTGAAAAGCATTAGATAGACATAGGAAAGACTCACTTAGGAGAGACTTTGCGCATCTCCCAGAATTTGGACTCCTTCACCTTGTACCATGGAAATGTCCGCTCCATTTGCTGTAACAAATAACAGTGACAGAGCCATTATCAATAATGATGTAGGACTGCAAGACATTCTATTGTCAGAATTGTGTGTCCACCAGCTTTTTCCTCACCCGAATAAAAAAGGACTTGAGCATGCTGTTGGCCTTCCTGCTTTCTAGCTGACCTCCATCTGAATTGAAGGCTGTCTGGATGATTTTCACAATGTCATCACTGAACTCCAGCTGAAAGAGAGAAGCAGAAAATGACACCTGGCTCTCACATGCATGTGACCGGCATCTGAACCCTGCTGCATTAGAGGCTCAAAACATGGCAGGTAAGCTTTCAAAGAAAAAATAAACATAAAAGCAACCTCTTTTACTTTAAACTGATTCAAAGGAGATTCTCAAAAACTCTTACCACAGATTTATAACATCCAGAATCCATTTTCTTCTCCACAGACTCCAAATCGAGTGGTGAATCATTTGGCGGAGAGACCTCCGTCAGCTCAGGGGGGTCAGGGCCCTCTGGGGAACGTCGTGAGGGAAGGCTTTCTTCTGTCTCTGGGTTCAGCTCAGGTGGCTTCATAACCGCCTGAGACAAAGATGATAAATCAATAGGTTATATAGTGAAAATAAAGCTGGTGGGAACTTCTAGGACTGCAGATGGAAACTCACCTGTCTGTAGCGAAGCAGGTGAGTGGATGTGCGGGAGTTGAGCAGGGCAGTGAGAACTTGCCGCATGGACTTCTGAATTTCTTTCTCCAAGACAATGCGCCACTCAGTAGAATGGGGCTCAGTGCAGTTTGAGCAGGAGTAGGCCACAGTCTCAGGCAGGTTAGACAAGAGCTCATACATATCATCTAAATAAAAAAAGAATAAATGCAGCAAAGATTATGTTTGGAGTGTAGTATTAAAGAAACATATATACCTATGCTTTCTTCAGATCTTAACTAAAGACTTGCACTACCATACAAAGGTCTATGGTTGGTAAGACTTTAAATATTTTTAAAGTATAAACAAGGCTGCATTTATTTCATCAAACAATTAAAAACATTTTCAATTACAAATTCATTACATTTTCCAATAACTTTTCTATTTTAATATATTTTAACATTTATTTATGTGATGGCAAATCTGAACTGTCAGCACCCATTACTCTAGTGTCACATGATCCTTCAGAAATCGTGCTAATATTCTGCTTTAAAAAACACTATTATCAATGTTGAAAACAGTAAGGCTGTTTAATACTTTTTTATAGACCCCAAATATTTTAACAGCAGTGCCCATTTAAGCAAAGTTTCTGCAATTTAAATCAACCAAAGATTCATTTTGTTTTTCAGATGGATAGTTAGTTTGATCTCACGGTGCCCTGTAATGTCAAATGGCAGATAAGAGATATGGAGAAAAACTCATAACTCACCTGTTAAACTTTCACATTTGGCATGGACCCAGCGATCACACTTCTTGCACTTCATAATTTTGCCATCACAGTCATCGTTATCATAGCACTTATTACACAGTGGGCAGACGTTGCCTGGGAAGGGGAAACAAAGTTTAGTTAAAGTTTAAAGGCATAAAATAAACATCCAGAATGAATTGAACTGACCTTTAGCTAAGAGTTTGGCACAGTCATGACACAAAGAGAAATCATGTGACCACTGAGCATCCCAGGCCTTCCCTGGTTTGGTGGCTCCACAGCTCTTACAGCACACACACTTGGTGCAAATCTGTGGCAGAAGGAAAAATAATCATGGGAGAGCGCAGCAAAAATACCACAGATGTTACAGACATCTAAGATGGAGAATGTACCCAGACTCTTTTCTTCTTGGTGGGTCTGGTAGGGTGGTTGGGTCCCAGGCACTCAGGGTGATAACTATTTCGGCACTTGTCACACTCCAGTAGCTGCTATAATGAAAAAAATACTAATAATACAAAAAAAATGATTCTATCTGGGTATTGAGCGTTTGTCATTCTTGAAGATTTTGGGGCATTAAAAAAAAGCCCAAACTTTGAAGTTGCTTAGTCTGTTATTAAGTGTACCAAAAGGAAATTATAATTCCAGAGAGCTGACAAGTTTTTGCCTTTCAAAAGGAGGTATTTTTTCACTAGAACAAACCAAATGAGGACATTCATCATTTGTGATCCAAGCTGACTCATGCTTTGAATATTAAACTTTTCCATTTATCTTTAACCATTACATCAGAATGCATCTCATCCTTTTAGATCTGATGGTCATATGACTTAGCATTGTGTGAAATAAACAAGCTTTTTAGGAATAATAGCATGAATCTGTCTCATAATATACTGGTTCCCATAAAATCTGAAGGTATTAAAACTTTCCTCCCTCTGTTCCAGAGCTTGTTGTTGGAAGCACTTCACTATTCCTATGATCAGAGACTCTGATATACTAAATCAAAGTGCCCTCGACTGTCTTTAATTCTTTAGGAGAAAACCTTGAAATATGAAAAATACCTGCCATTGAGTTACTTGCATAGTTATTATTCCATTAGTCTCACTTGTTTAAATAATGTAAGGAACGTAATATGCATTTCTGCATACAATTCTTGAATATGAAGTGTATCTGATCTATATTGTGACACAAATGCAACTGAATAGAAAGTCTTACTTTGGTTTTCTGATGCTGCCGGCCACAGACATGGCAAAAGCGGCATCGGCGACAACACCAGTTCTCCCACTGTTCTTCATGGGGGCGTTCTGTCTCCCCCAAGCAGAAGAGGTGGAAGGGTTCACAGCACACCTGGCAGAAAACAAACTGAAGACGACAAGCCATAAGAACACATCTCATCATTTTTGTATTTCAGCAATTATGAACAAAATATAGCCCACCTCTACATTACCACTGCTGGCACAGAGAAAGCACACCACCTGTGGGGTGATTGGCACAGAGGTGAGAATGCTGAGTCCACCCATGTCCCACACATTCTCAATGTCATAGTCTTCCTTAAAATCTACTCTGATTCGATGCACTCCATCGCAGGGCGCTTTCTGCTTGGCGGTGCCCTCAGTCGAAGGAGTGCACTGGGAGTTTAAAGTACTGCTGTCAGGTTTGGGTATTTGTTTCTCCTGTAAAAAAAAATAATATATATATTTCCATCACATCACTGCATATGGCTGTAGGGTTGTGATGGTGAGGGAATTTTCCCACCAGTTAATCGACGTGTGACAACACCGGTAGTACCGGTATCATCGTGGTGTGGGGTGGGTAGTTTTCCCTCTTTTCCTTGCTTACCTTCCATTTTAAATAGCTTGTAAAAGCACCGAGTGCATTTTATTTTCCCTTTCAAGTTAGCGTCAATTCGGTGTAAATGGCTTGAATTCAATTAACAATTCAATTCAACAAAATACAACGTACAGCATAGAACTTGTATCAACAAAATGAAAAAAAAGACACCATGCCTAATATATAACAACAAATAACTTACACAAAATTTAGGTATACAAAACTGAAGATCATTAAACTGTGGAACAAATAAATAAGGAATGTACATGTATTAGCAAAACGAATAAGAAAGCTTGGCGACACGGCATACTTGATGTAAAAAACAAACAAGAAAAAATACAGTTTAAACAAATACAAATCAACAAACACCATCACCAAATAAATAAGAGACAAATGTTTAAAGAAAAACTTCCGATATCACCTTAGATAAATGGCAGAAGTCAACAGTCTTTTCAAAATCCACAATATTTTTAAAACAGGCGCTTTTGCATTTCGTTTTGAAACTCTTCTGCCATCGTCTTGTCTCTCACCTCACTCTTCTTGTCTGCATCTCCTCACGTGATAAATAAAATCTGATCTGTGTGATGCGACTGTCGTTTAGCACGCTGCATTGAGCAGCCGCATTCAGTTTTAATTGTAGTTTCTGTTCTCTAACTGAACTAAATAATTTGTATTACCATATAAAAAATCTAAACGATGGTGAGCAAGTGACATAACCGGTGTTGCGGCTTCACACCGGTAAAACCATCAACACCGTCTATCACAGCAAAGCTACATGGGAGATGCTTTTACAATGTGACTTATGGTGTATTCTGGGTACATTTTATCAGTATGTACATCCCCTGGGAATTGAACCTGTAACCATCGCTTGTGCTATGAGTCACAGAAATATCAGCATCATAAAGAATATCAACCACGAAAGAAAAAACAAACCTGATTTTTTTTATGTTTATGGCATAAAATGATACAAAAGTGCCTGGAACATCTGCTTACCTTTTCTTTTGGTTTAGGCTTGAGTGGTTGAACACATCGAGTGGTCTGTTTCTTTAGCTTTGCTTCAGATGCTAAAAGATGACATGACCATAAAACAAAAACATTAAAGCTACATTAAAAGTCAGGAGTGTGTAGTCCTAGGCTAGAAGGTGGCTGTGCAGGAGCAGGATTGAGCACCCCAATGTAAAGTTAACAGTAAGTCATACATACAGTTAATTTTCACATGTTCTTACCTGTGTCTGTGGCGGAACTGGGATGACTCTTTTGCTGAGATTTCTTCTTGGACTCAGTGGGCTGGGACTTTGCAAGACCATCCGTTTTTGCTGGCAATTGGCTTTGCTGCTGCAAGGACTGCTGGGACTGTGGTGGTGGGGAAGATTGGGCAGTGTGTACAGGGGTAGGTGAAGAACTGGGCTGCTGCTTCCGTTCCTTTCTAAACGTTGAGCTCAAAGGGGTTTGAGAATGTTTGGGGTCATCGGAAGGACTAGAGAGCGGAGGGTCCTTTGGGGAGGAAGCTGGTGAGGATGGTGCAGAAGGTTGTGCGTGCTTTTGTTTGTCCTCTCCCTGCGTAGGCGGTGGAGTTTCACTTTTCTTACGGGGAGGGTCATCTTTTGGAGGAGGGGCTGGCTTGAGGCTTACTTCAGAACACTGAGATTTGTGATGTGAATCCTTTTTTTCAGACAGTTTATTCTTCCTCCTATCTTTTTTACCTGTAGTTGATGCAAAGACAATTAATTGAAACATCAGAGCATCTGAAAAATGGATGTTCCCAGAAGACTGACCTTTTGCCTGCTTCTGAAGAAACTTTGACGGCATCCACTGCAAGTTCTGACACTTCCGTACTCTGTGATGACACAAGCACAAAGTTTTATGGGCAATTACACTTTTAAAGTTCTGAAAGCCACAATAAAAAGATTTCACACTTACTTGCAACACTGCTTTTTAATATTGCGTCCCCCAAATTTGGGCTTGTCCAGGCAATTAGTGCAGACCCCACAGTCATTTGGGACTTGGCAGCCTGGACACTGCCCGCAGCGTCGAGAGCGCCGGCCCTTTCTGGGTGGGGCCTCAAGGACTGTTTTCTGCCTTGTTACTGGCTTAATAGGAGGCGTGGGTGGCTCAGCCTCCTCTGATCCCGCCACTGATGATTTGTCTATTCAAGCACCATTAAAGAAAAGGTTAAAAACAATGACACTTTTCTTAAAAAAACATAAATCAAACAATTTCTAAGATGCTCTCTCACCATCATTTCCCATGGAAGACAAGATCTTTTCTCTTTCCTCCCATGGCAAGGCACTAAGGGTAGGCATATCATCTGGGAACACAGCACGGTTGCGACCCAGAGCTACAGCTGCTCGACGACACACATGCTTAATGCGTGGACCACGGATTGACGTCTCAGATGTGTCACTCACTTGACCCTGCACAAGACAAACAAACTGTGCATTTGGGAAAAACAACCTGGGAACATCTTTCAAACCAAAGGGAACAGCAAAAGACAGGACATACCGGTAATTTGGTTTGATCGCAAGATTGCACCTCTCTCTTCTCTATCTTATTGAGCTGAGCTTTAGCTTTTCTCAGCAGTCCTGCAACACGCCTGTCTGTGACTGGCTGTTTCTCGGCATGATCTAACATGGAGTCCAGTGATGTGGTGGCAGGGGGTTTTCCCATCTGCCCTGCTTGGGTATGAGCACTCAATTTCTCCTTGTCCTTTTCCCGCTCTACTCCCTCTGCTTCAATACTCTTCTCTGAAGGTCTGCCTTTTTTGGCCAGACGACCCTTGGAGGACAAGGCCCCAACAGGTTGAACTGCTGCAGAGTCACTTGGGGAGGCCTCTGCACCAGAGTCAACTGTGACTGACTTCTTTCGACCAGGTGTCTTTTTTTTTGTGAGAGATTCTTCAATGTCCCTAGCCTCCATTGAAAAGAGGCTGGATGTAGAATTAGGGGAAGCCTCTGATGGAAGGATCTTCCCTCTTTTATCCCAGTCTTTTCTTCCATATCTTTTGTTCTCCTTTTCACGCTCTCTATTCTTCTCAGTGTCCCTGTCTTTCTCCTTTGTACTGGTGTCTCTAGTAGCAGAGATGCTCCGTTCCCTTTCTGCTTTTCCAGTTCCCCCACATGATCCTTGATTACTGGGGGTAAAAAGTGGGAAGAGCTGTGAAGATGAAGCAGAACTCCCACTCACACTGAGACCCCCTGCTGCTCGCCGCCCATCGGAAACTCCATGGCTCGTAAGACCAATGGAGCCTGAGGGGAAGCCACTGAAAGAAGCGTGTGATAAGGCACTGGCAGCAAGTGGACTGACTGCAACTTCAGGCAATGGACTGGAATTCCCAGTCACACTTATGGGAACAGAACTGCTAATCATGGATTGCTCAGAGGCCTTCCCTGTTTGAACTCCTGACTGACTGCTCCTGGTAGTCATAGAGTGCGAGGGTGACCTGGGTTGCCCACGTGAGAACCTAGACCCCTTTCTATTTTTGTTTGATGTTGGTGAGACTTGAAGTGGAGACAGGGAGCCAGGGCTGCTCCCTGATGAGGATGGGAGGGTGACCGACTCAAAGATGCGGGAATGAGCCGGACTTGGATTGAAGAAAGGGGGACGTAGTAGGGGGCTACGCTTTTGGAGTGGCGTTTCAAACCGCGACGAGTGGTGCTGGTGGTGATTGTGGTGAGGATGATGATGAAGGGGGGAGAAAAGTCTGGAACCTGTCCCAGCTGCGCCACCAGGCCCTTGGAATCCTCCTGATGCAACGCCACCTCCACCAGGTCCTGGTGGCATGAGGCCCACATCCTCAGCAGTCAGTGGAGGAGGACGGAAGTTGTCAAAAGTGGGCTTGCGGATAAGGCCCTCCTTTGCATACTTGGCAGAAGAGAAGTACTTATTTTCAGCACATGAAAAGACTTCCAGCGGAAAGTGGGCTCTCGTAGTATGGAGCGACGTTTGTCGTGAGAGCTGGAGAGTATTGGAGGAGTGGGCAGAAAAGGGGCAATGGAATGTGACATCCATGGAGAGTGGGAGTGATGCTCAGGTGCATTAGATGAAGCTCCCTGGGGAGGCTGAGGAGGGCTGAGAAGAGGAGGAGGTGGTGGGGAAGAGGATGACGATGCCGTGGAAGAGGCTTGTTGAGATCCAGCTTGTGAAACCCCTGTGGCTGGACTGATGATGGCCTGTTTCCTTCCACGTGCCACTAAAGCCCCACGCCTATGACTCTGACCTCTGCGACCCCGACTGCTGCGCTCCATCAACACTATATGGTCTGGCTCCGGCTCGGATGGTGGGTGCGAGGCGAGGTGCATGCTGGCCTCTGTCTCTCCCTGAGAGGCAGGGGAATGATCTGCCTCTTCTGAGAGGGCCTGGGTGCCCTCAGAGGCCTGGGAATCACAGGAGGAGTCATCAAGACTAGGGCTGCTGGAACGAGACGACTCGCCAGAAGAGAGCTGAGAGGAATGCTGCGAAACAGCGCTGGAGCCACAAGATGCCGCACTGCTACTGAATCTCCCGTTGCTAGTGCTATTGTTGCAGCTGCTGTTAAGGAGACTGGCTGTAATGTTGTTGGCGCTGCCAGTCGGGACAGGAGGTGGGGGAGGAGGGAGAGAGTCCACAGCAGGTCCTGCCCCGGGTGTGGCAGTGGTTCCACTTGTGACGGGAGCTGTGGAAACAAGAGATGGGGCGGGTGTTATGGGTTGAAGTGCTGGAGCGGATGCTGCAGAATCGAATCGAGCAATTTTCATGTGTGGTGGTGGAGTGCTGAAACTGCCCTCATCATCAATAAACCGCTTTGGAGTCTTGATGATGCGCAACGACACTGTGCTCACAACAGGCATGATGAATTGCCTGATGTTTGTTAGTTGCGTTCGCCTTCTGTGCTTCGTGCCCTCAAGACCTGCAGTTCCTTGGGTGCCAATAGCTTCTTTTTCCAATAGCTTCTTTTTCTGGGCCCCCTTCTTTGCCCGCTGCAGCAGCTGCTTTGCAATAGCGGCATCAGTGCGTTTGGAGGGAGGGACGACACGCACAGGTTTGATATGGCGAGGGCTCTGACGTAACCCTAACGGCCTCCCGTGTTTAGTTGGGGTCATTGGGTTGACTGTAGGAGAGTCATGGATATCTGGGCTAGTGCATTCATCAGCAGGATGAGAAGCCCTGAGCTTGAGATCATGTGGAGTTCGGCCACTCAAATCTTGTTCCCGACGAACCCTGAAGGCCTTATGTTTGGCAGACCCAGGTGCCATGGTGGGCATCTCCTGGACCGAGGAGGCATTAGCAGCCTGAGCAGCAGCGGCAGCAGCTTCAGCTTTGAGGCGCTCGGCAGAAGGTGGCCTGCCCCGCCCCCGTCTTCGCACACCAGGAACTGGGACACTCTTCCTCACAATGGCCTTCAGCTTAGACTTAAGTGGGCTCAGTTTGACATCCCGCAATCTTTTCAGTTTGGTCACCTTGGACTCCCGGCTGATTTTGTGAAGCTTAGCCCCAGATCCCTGATGGTGCCCAGAACCAAGCAGAATTAGCCTTTTCTCCTTGTCTTCGTCCTCCACACTGTCCTTGTGGTGTGTAAGACTGGAGCTGAACTCCTGTTCTGCATCCCCATCCTCTTCAGAGAGTGCATGGCCGCTCTGTTGCCAGCTCCTCTGGCTGGCATAACCAGGAGGACGGCCTCTTCTTTTTTGTTCTCCAGTGCCAGGAGGCCTCCCTGGTGGTCGTTTTACCTTCTCTGTAGGAGCTCTTGTGAGAGCTAAAGGGGGTGTCTCAATATCAGTGCCAATTCTCTGCACAGCTAGAGCCCTAGGAGGACGTCCTCTGGGTTTCTTTTCTGGTGAGATGGAACCTGACAGAAAGAGAAAGCACTACATTACTTCATGTTTAAATGTTAAATTGTATCTCAATTACACCTGAGCAAAAGAGCAAGTGAAAATTATTTTACAACACATTTGGAGAGTGACAGAATTAGAGATGTAAAAGATACTTTACCTATTGATGTCCTTCCTGGGCTATGTATACTTCTGTTGTCACTGACTGTGCTAAAGCCTCCAAATTCCTCCTGAAGAAATGAAAAAAGAGAGAGATTCAATTAAGTCAGAGGTTCAGTGTGATTTACCCTTAAGAGATTTCTTTTTTTTCTAAATGAGCATCCACAAAATCAAACAGACTATTATCAAAAGAGCCATTCAGTTTTGCTACATTCCATCTCATGACTAAGAAAATATTGACCACTCAGTGTTAACAATTATCATGCTGAAACCACCGAACAGTTGTTGACAGCTCTGGACTCGAGTGTTGAGGCAAAAGAGAACATTAGCTGTCTATCCATAGTGAATTTATGGATGAAAACACATTTGACAAGACCGAGGCAATATGTTCTCATCCTGTTATTTGAATTATTTTAATATCTAATTGTCATACCCTCTGGCTCAGGCAGCATATTTCATTCATTTAAACAACATCGGTTCAAAACAACATCCAGTGTAGTCATAACATGACCTTTTTTATAAGAAAATTATATAATTCATTATATGACCCTGTCATCATCAGCAACAGAACAGGATCTGTAACCCTAATGAAATAAAAGACAGCATGGAACCAAAAAAGGCACCTGCAGAAAACCTGAATGCAAAAATTAATTATGCAAGATTTGACTGTACCCTAAATTTTCGATTTTCAGCCTGACTGCTACTTGCCCAAAACAACAGAATTTGAATTGCTCAAAAGTAGGTGAACCAATTTCTGTGCTCTACCTACAACTTGAAAATAACAAACTCATATGTAAGGCACCTCCAATTGACATGACCAGTTGCACCAATTCTGCTCGGGTATCCTTAGCAAATACTGTTGCTAGGCTGCATGACATCAGCGCTGATCTCACTGTCAGGACATCTGTTGCAATGGCCGTATCGTCTGACAACTGCTCCACCTCCGTCAATCAAATAGGCTAAGCTTTGCAGACGTCCTATGATAGGATTTTATAAAGCTCCAGGCTTTTATGATAGCCCTGTGCTTATCTCACACCTGACATGAGGGATACAGGGAGGAATGCTGATTACATGGCCCATTTGGGCTTTCGCCTTCCTGATCTAATTCGGTCACAACATTTTAGGCAAGCCATAATTCCAAATCCATTTTTGAGTCAACTTAAATGCTCAAATTCCCTTTAAGTCAGCCACATTTCCCACATTTATCAGATTTTTCAACAGGCTTACAGTGCAGATGATTACTGTAATTACTGTCTGCTCTGCAGCTGGGCACGCTGTTTTATGTTGTGATAAAAATGTCTCAGTCATTGAAGTGTCCTTGGTGTGAATTAAGTTGTACTTACAAGGACTAGGGATGGGTACCGAAACTCGGTATTTAATCGGTCTCGGGGCTAAATTATAAAAGACCGGAGTATCGATAAGCTCTGACGTTAACGGTTCTGCTATCGGTACTGGAGAAATTAAGAAAACACACATACATTTATTATTGCTATATATATACACATTATCTTGCAAATTATATCCCGCCAGAGTCACCAGCTGTTTTTATATGCAATAATATTCAAACTCTTGTCTATGATGCATTTTGCTATTCCCAATTCAGAAGCGCGATCGCTCACGTGGATGAGTTCAGCACGCAACATAAGCCCTGTTTATGATAGAAGAGAGAACTAACCATTAAAACATGCTTACACTTTAGGCCTGTGGCTGTTATATTAAACTGAGTTTATTTAATGTTTTTTAGCTTCTAAAGATTATAGCCGTGTTTCTTCTAACACAACTTCCTTCTCTTCACAGCGGCGCATTCGTTTCCTCCTGACCAAACCTGAAGCGTCAGAATCAGATCAATCGTCTGTCGATTGTTGTAAATGCCGTCTTTACAGTTACTAAATTGCTGGACATGTTTGATAATGAAATGTTGGAAGTACAATCCACACGAGAGATGCTGTTCCTCAGGCTGAAGTGTGTGTGCGTGTGTGTGTGTGTGTGTGCAGGGGCGCGGAAGGTGTTTTATGTAGGGGGTGCTGTGGGGTAGTCAATTTCTGCATATAAATATTACGCCAAATAGAAACAGAAAATCGTGCTATAGCCTACGACTTTCATGAGATCGTGTTAGACAACAATTAGCTATTTTACAAATGGGAATAGGCTACAATGAATTCATAACAATGTTTTACATTCAAGTTACATTCAAGCTTAAAACCCTTAAAATGTATAGTGAAAAGTTTTTTAAAAGCATCTGGAATGCAACAAAGTAATTTTAAAGCTGTTTTAAAGCATTTGCTGCATGGATTAAAACGATAGGCCAATAAATAATTCACATCAGTCAGACAAAATTGCATTGCAACAAATCTTTAAATTTCAAGGACAAAGATTGACATACTTTTTTTATTGAATACAATTATAAAATAAAACGCATAAATTATAATCGGGCCTGTTTTAGGCTTTCCCTTATTTTTATATTTTAGATGGTGAGGTGACGGGGAAAAATGACTCGCCATTTCCTCATTGGAGAAATATATGCATCTTAACGGATTACATAGGCTAATGAAGAGTTTTGCTTTGCTTTGAATTATTTCGTTTTAAAGTAGTATTTTAAAGCTTTCTATAGATATATTTATCATATCTCTGAGCCAGTTTCGAGTTGCGAGTTTCGGTTCATCATTGAAGCCTCTTGTTCAAAACCGGAAGAAAGTGCATTCTCTGTTTTCCTATTTTATAAAAGCACAATGTTGATATTGTGAATGCACACAAATAAAAGTAGACCCTTTACAGTTCAAAATGATATATTACTCTTACCTTTATGAAAAAAAAAATCACACGCGTATTTTAAGTTGTTTTTACTGTAAGAAAAAATCCTCCATGTCCTGTAAAGCTCGCTTCAGCTTCCACTCTCCACACAAACTGTTGGATATTGCACATTTATATAGGTTAAACATTTAAACTAACACTGTGATATGCTTGAACTGTTTATAGGCCTATCTATCGATTTTATTTTAGTCAAGTCTTGATGATTTGATAAGGCTAAATTAATCAAACATAGGGATCAACTCTGATGCTGGCCGCTTGGTCGTTGCTTAAAAGAAAAAAACATTTAACGAACAAAAATGCTCCCAAGGTTTTTCTAAATTAACTTTATGAAGAAAAAAAAAAAAAACATCGTCTAATCACTTTTCCATTACATACAAAACTGAACTATTTTAGCTATAAGCTGTTTTGGGAGAAGGAAAGACTCATATCGCTGAGAACAAAAAAAGTACATCCATGATATTTCCATGTTCCGCTTTTAAGCCACAACCTACAAATTCTTCAACACAATCATAGCATTCACAAACATAAAAGCAAGCATTGGCAGTGCTGCGTATGTGATTTGACAGGATGTGCAACGCGCATCAAATAGCCCTGCATCAGTTTAATAACTTTGATAACTTTAATTCTTACAACTGTTAAATTAATGGGCAAATGGTAAATATGTCAAGATCACATAGAAATAGATAGCAAAATAGCCAATGTAAACTAAATGTTATAAACATCGAGCAACCATATACATTTTTAAATGAATCTTTATTATAACAAATTTAGCCTATATATTTTTTTATTCACAACAGTTTACAGTTGCCCACAGAAAAAACTGGTGCGCACTCAGCACTTCCCCTGTGTGTGTGTGTGTGTGTTTGCTGTGGTGCGCAGTGCGTGCGTGTGTGTGTTTACGCGCGTGTGTGTGTGTGTGCATAAATATGTTGTCAAACGATCAAATACACACACAATAAATGGTATATTTGTCAGTTTGTTTAACTTTGTTTCTTTGTTCATGTTCTTACTCTATCTTATCTTATGTATATAAAACACAAAAATGCCTGCACACTGCTGCATTTACAAATTGATGTTTTATATTTATTTAATGAAATATTTATTTAACATCTCAGAATATAAAGCCATGTTAATTAAGCTGCTAATCTATCATAGAAATATATATTTCATACATATATGTATGTATGTATGTATGTATGTATGTATATATATATAAATAACAAAAAGTACCGATAAGAATACCGTTAAAGCACCGGACCGATAAGCAGTATATAAGAGTAGTAGTAAAACCGTTAACGATACCATCCCTAACAAGGACACACATTGATAAAAAGCGTACTCTAATCGTGTGTGTGTGTGTGTAGAGGCCCTTTACACAGAGCATTTAAAAGGATTTTATGGACCTAAATGAAACAGAGTGCATCAAAAGGAATTCCCTGCAACTGAGTTCTAAAGTAGAGATGTGCCAAATTATGTTTTTAAAATCAAATAATCAAGTATTCAATCTTAAGGGAGACCTGTATTGGACAAAAAGGAGGGCATTTAAATCAGATGCTTTATTTACATTCAAAAACAGAGCAGAATGAAATGGGAAATAGCAATACAAAACATGTTGGAAATGTGTAAGTTTGTCCATTTTACCTTGACAGTGCCTAAAATAAAACCCTCGTGGTAGAACGCTCATATAAAATATGACTGCCAATATACATCTATATGCACGTGTATGGCCATGGCATTGTTGGTCCAAAGGGGATGAATTTACACCCATAACAGAAAGAGAAAACTATAGAAAACTAAACTAAAGATGTTCTACATGTTACTACTATTACAGAGTGTAAATGGGTCTTCATTAGATTGAACAAGTACTGACAACATTTCACTATGCACTATTCACTAAAGCCTACCTCTCAAAAGATGATTAATGTCTGCAAGTTACTTAAACAGCCTATTGTGTTGATTTTCAAGCCTTAGGGGGCGTTTCATTTCATATTCTTTATTTATAGCAGCATGTGGGGCTGCAGCAAAATTCCCTTTGGTCCAGTTTGTAGAACAGATGCCGCCGGAGACTGCACACATACAAGTCCAATCTCTCTAACAAATCCCCATTCAGCTTTAATTTCAACATATGGCGACAAAAATTCTTATGGGAAGCAGAACAAAATGAAATGAGAGTCTGTTATCAGATGATCAGTGTTAACAAAGCATCGTATTTGAGTATTTTTATATCCAATCACTGATGGGCAAAAGACCAGTGATGAGGAGCTAATTCAGATAAGGCTGAAAATAATACACAAAAATCACCAGAGATAATATTTACGTGCATGGTGAATTCGTTAGTCAAATTTTTGTCCTTCAGCTCTTTTGAATGCAGGCTCTCGGAGCTACGATGACTTCATTGCAGCTCTACTGTTGTGCCGAAGGTGATAGAGTACTAGAGAGCTGCGAGCAGTGGAGCTCAAAGTCAGTGTGACACCATGAGTAGCTCTCAATGACAGCACGACTCTGCCTCAGGCACTCAAAAGCACACTCGCGCACACACACACACCCTCCTCCACCTTGTGTGTGAGGCACACTGCAAAATGTAAACAACATCCCAAGACAAGAGGAAAGGGAGGAGGGGTGGAGGGATGCAGGGAGGGAGAAACAGAGAACAGCGCATCATTCTGACCACAAGGCATGGAATGAAGATGCAGCGTGATGAAAAGGCTCAGTGCACATAGGGCTGGGCGATATGGCCCAAAAAATTATCACGATAATTATTTTCATATCAGTCGATATCGATAATTATCACGATAAATGTCAAATCTTTATTTCTTTCAAGTTTAAAGCCAGATTTTTGCTCCAAAGTGAAAGTTTTAGAAACCAGACCATTAATTTTCCTTAACACAATAATTATCTAAATAGATGTGTATTTCTTAGTTTCTGCATGTTCTAATGAGTTGATATTGTTTCAAAATCAAGAAACCGGTTTGGGTTGCCTCATAATATGAATGATAATAATATAACTTTTTTGTCTCTTAGAAATACACATTTGATCGTAGCTTGAGTTAGGATGCACATGTTTGTTCATTATCAAAATCAGAAACATCTTTACATCAGTAACATCTGTAGCAACCTCAGTTTTATATGGTATAATGTATTCTGACCAAGTTTTTATTTTTATTAAGCATTGGTCTCCTATAGTAGCATACATTTAAATAATGATAAACAGTTAAAACCACACATATAGCACCTCAATAACATGGTCAAAATATAACTAAATGGTTTTTAAGTGGTCTATTTGTATGAAAGACAGTAGTCTAAAAAGTAGTCTAAAACCATTCAGTATAAATGTACACATGCTATAGCTGCCTTAACCACACATACTTACTATAATTATATACACCATCACTCCTGTAATAATATTAAATGTGAATATCCCACATTTCTGCCACAATACCATAGTGCAGTGAATGTTACTACAGTAAATCCATGGTAAATAATGGCGATGTGCAGATTGAAAAGCCTTCTGACTGAGACTGTTCTGCTTGTCTTCTCACATGAGGCGTGTTCGACTTTAATTTAATTTACTTTAATGTCTTACACTGACCATTCTGTGCAGCGCAGCTTTAAGTCGAACACGCCTACTGACTTTATCTCACAGCTCTGCTTAGTGATCTCGTGACCGAGTAAACGCATCTGCTCTAGTGAGCTCGTGCCGCGCGGCAGTTTGAAATGTGATCCGAGCGGATAAACACTCCGTGTGGCGCGATTCAAATGAGTCACGTGGTTTCGTTCCGCTTTTGGCGCAAGCATTATATCGAACATTTTTCGAACTTTTCATATCGTTTTAGAGGAAAATTATATCGCGATAATTATCGTTAGCGAATTATCGCACAGCCCTAAGTGCACAACAATTATGGTCATTATCATTATTAACCTTTAACCAGGCAAGTTATTTAAGAATGAATTCATATTCACAACAACAGCCTGTCCGAATATCAATCTCCTGGAGGACATACAGAGAGACATACCATAATACACACACAATTCACCAAAACATAAAAAATATTAGTTAAAACATGAAAAGCTAATCTAAACAGCACACCCACGCACTACAAGTAGCCTGACTATCAGCTCCGGCAAAGCTGCTCAATCAACACCCACGGCTGAGACGGAGGGGGGAGCGATGATACTGGGCTCGAGAAAGTGACACTCGGCTCGGCCAAGGCGCCCGAGCACCTGCTGCCAGTGCAGGATGGGGGAGGAGAGATAGTGGCGGCGGAGGGGTGACACAAAAACACTTGTTTGTTACTCTCCAAAACAATTGGGGAATCCCAGAAGTAACTACAGGCAAAAAACTAAATCAACATCCTCCTTTCCAAAAAGAGCAAATAAAGTACTTATTTGTGCCACCTCTCAGTTCCCGTAAATAAAAGGTAAGCAAACAAGACTATTTGTTTACATAAACTCATTGCATCCTGTTCTGAGCAGATGGTCACAAACCCAGGAAAGTTGCTCAACATGGCATCTACAGTTCGCTTAAGAACTGGACTTAAACTGGCAAGAACACTGCAACCTGGCAACTCTCCCTCCCCAGTGCGGGACATAATTGCACTACTGTGTGTGTGGCCAACTATACCAAAAACACACACTCACACCCCTATAATCACAGTATGCCAGCATATCCACATCAAGACGTGTAACTGATTATCATCTCTAAGCCCGGGGATATGTGATATCCTTCATAAATTCACTGAATCACCATTTTCTAAACAATGTGAAGTTTTGACAACTGCTGAGGCATCAGATTCCCTCAAAATTGCCTGCATAAAAGATACAGATACAAAATGCAATGCATAAAACACTAAAATGGGGTCAGACTGATGGCATTCTCAGCTTACAGCCAAAATGGACAAACCCATCAACTCATAACAAAAGAAACCTGTCTGGTCATCTGACCGGAAAAAGAGCACTTTCCACGTCATACATGAGAAATCTTAAGCTTGTTTGAAACCCCCATGTAAACAACACGAAACTGATGGGGAACCCCGGTAGCTTGATTGTGCGAGTATCTCGAAACACTTTTATAACACAAAAGGCATCAGGAGAAATTTCCCTTCATAAGATGCTGATCTAATGCTCTGATGTTGCTCATGCACCCACATTAAAAGCACCCAAAACTGAGAGTTTCTGAAACAACATGTTCCAACACCTCACACCCACGCTAATGAGGAGCCGTGGCTTTAAGATAAAAACAAAGATGCACCTCCTGTGAGGTGTAATAGGGACGTAAATTTGGAGAGAATTACTCCATGCACTCAATGGCTGCTGTCCCCCCCCAGAGCAAAAAGCGGTAGGCAAACCCCCTCTGCCCGCCTACAAAAGCAGAATAAAGCCATGGATGGGACGGCCTGTGTCTAATTCCCTCCCAACGCTGTCCCAGGGGGAGGAGGGCTTGCTCTTCACCCTTTGATTTCCACGTCTGTGCTCTTTCAGCTGCCTGCACTTCGTAAAGGCTGGAATAAAAGCAGACACAAAGCTTCCTGCTATGATCCACACGCTGTCTAGGGGACAGGGCCCTCTCTAGATAAATAGGCCAAACACCTGCTGGACTTCTTCCCTCCGTATAGGCCACGCCATTCATTAGAAAGCAGCAGAGCAAAGCATTCATTTGCTGTATCCATTCAAGTGCACTTTGTTTGAGGCCTTGATATTGATCCTCATTCTGCTTCTGTAAGTGGGGCTTTACTCTGGACATTAAAAGGCAAGGCAAGCCAAATGGCGTCCCGCACAAAGAAACCGATGAATGGAGACTTAAACAGGACACCTACTGAAAGTAACAGTTGTCTAGCAAACAGCCACACACTTGTATTTGCACTTTAGATTAAGACGAAAATATCTCAAAAGTGGTTCTGAACATCAAAAGCTTCCCTTTTCTGGAGCCGCGAGAAATCACGCAGAAGTATTACCTCTATGTAAACATTTTAAGCCATCCAAATGGGTTAATGAAGTAGTCTAAAAGGCAGCCATCAGAAGTGAAATCATATTGGGGCCCTGTGGGCCCCGTGCTGTTGGATTTGGGTCTGATGGGAAGGAGGGGCGGCGTGCTTCTGTTTACTGAGCATGCTACTGGCCTTAGGCTGCTGTGTGAGCTCAGCGGGCTGCGATGAACCAGAACAATCCTACCCAGGCACAACATCCCCTCTGAATGAAACTACAATCCTGCGTCCACAACTGCATGAGCTGCAAGCTCCGCTGGGATTTTGGCCGTCTGTCTGGCTTGTATACTACTTATAAATTTCACAAATATATTCGTGTTTTAACAGAACGATATTCAAAAAGAATCCAAGGGTGGATTAAAGCAAACAGAACTGCTACAAATGCACATAATGATTAATAAAGCTTTCGTTGATGCTTTTAAAATCATTTCTTAAAAGTCAACATACATTATAACTTGCAATCCTTTTTACTTCTATGCTGGGGAATATTTATGAATGAAACAGGATATTAAATGAGAAAAAAGGTATTGCAAAGCAATGTAGCCTAAAGAGTTGGCATAATTAACATTATCAATAGCCTGCATGGCCTAAATGACATCACAAGAAAGGGAAAGTTGTTTTAGACGCGGAGCAAATTGCTACAACTTTATTAACGCCTGCAGAAACAACTGTTTTCAATAACATGACAAGAACAAGATCTATTTAAAATGAACACATTTTGACTTAATTTTGACTCATTCAGTAACATTTTCAGTAAATGTATCTTAAAACCAACACACAGTTGTACCATAACATTTGAGTGATTTACCATATGTACCCAAAACTGCAAAAACAACTAAAGCAATAACAATAAGATTACTTATCTCAACCTTATAAGACAGAGCAGCGAATAAAACGAGTATACTGTATATACGTACATATGTAAATAGACATTAATATTAAAAACCTCAAAACATCCTGTCAAATAACCACATTTCCACGCTATTAAATCTGCGCCACGTTTTCAAACGCTAAATTACCCGTAGGCGAAACACAAAATCAAGCACGCTATTTGCGTGTTTCTGGTTCGCGCCCGCTCTCGTTTCGATCTCCCCGCGTTTCCGATGCGCAGCGCTCTACTACCGAGAAAGGAAGATGGTAGTTTGTCACAGTACACACCCCCACACATAACAACCTCCGTCAAACGCTGCCTTTTTATTGCAGCCGCCTTTTGCACCGCTCAAAACACTGCATTTTGCGTCTTTGATTAAACATATGGTCCCTGTAGCCTCAGCGAGGTTTTGCACAGGATTCACTTGATTCCTGATAGAAATATTACTTTTTTTTCCGAATGCGTACTGCTACTACGCATTATCTGAGAGGGGAAAAAAAACATGTCCACCTCCCATTTTCCCGTGCATCAGCGGGTGCTAACAGGCTAACACGTTAGCCAGCCTCCCTCTCGAGGGTGAAGGAGCTCAAACACGAGAGGTTTACAATTACACACTGCAAACTTTTGCAACAGAACGAACAATTTGTAAATATACGCCCCATTCTCCGCGACCAAAACACACCAGGCTGCGTATTTTAATAGCAACACTGTTTATGCTACTAGCATCATCCATTTCTCAACCCAAGCTAGAGGGCAATGTATAACTGGACAAAATAATATCAGAAGCGCACACATGCACGGCCACAATAGTTTTAGAAAAAGAGCATGACATCTTCTAAACTCAATCCAAGCTTTCATATAGGTCAACACTTTAAAATGAAGTTTAAAATCCAAACAGACAACAGCTGGGATAGATGCACTCTGCGTGCTATCGCTAAATGCTCAGACAACAACAACCAACTGGCACCAGGTGTTCAGTCTGCTAAATCTGCTCGTTTATGCTTACTGAAACACCCTAACCTGTTTATTTCTCTACAAGAGTGTGTAAAGGTCTGTTATAAACCACCAGGCTTTTGAAACAAGTAGTCTTTAGGTGAAAGAAACACGATAAGCTGACTTGGGAGTCATCAAATGGTACCATTTAATCTCTTATGGTCGAAGAACGCACTTTAAAATGACCAGAACAACTGAAAGGTGCTGAATAGCTTTAAACTTGATCCTTTATCTATCTATGAGTTTGTTTGGACCTCATTTTTGGCACAAGCTCTACATTAAGCAGGGCATTTTCTGCGCCTTTTAGCGGATAAAGTGCTTTCGCAGTGTTTAAATTCAAAAAGCGGTGTCACATGAAACGCACGAGACTCCGAATCAAATTGAAACAAGTTCAACCCAAAGCAGCCATCAGTTATCTAGCTCCACATCTCCATCCTGTCAAAAACTGGCTCTAAACTCCTCAGGGTCCCGATATATGATGCTAGAACGCCTAAACACAGACATCAGACCACAGAAGCACAGCAACATCAGTCATTAGTTAGGAATAGGAACATGTTTTGATGTGGGCTAGCTAGCAGTTTAGCCTGTCAGTAGTGCCATAGTGAGAAAAACAGCACATGGATGGAGGCATGTGTCTGCTGCGCAGCAAAATAACTAGATCACTCACTCTCCTCACTGAGCAACTCAGAGCTGCTACACATCCGCGGAGTTAACTGTAATTCCTGCATTTGATCATAAATTAGGTTAACGCTTTACCCAGGGTCCCGCTTACCTCCCCGCTGCTGGAGCCGCTCGACTCCCCCAAAACATCCCGAAATTTCTGCAGGTTGTTGCCGATGGCAGTGGACACTTGCAACGCAGCGTCGAAACCGGGCCCGAGCCCGTTCGCATTCGGATTAGTCCCCGCGCTGTTTCGGAGGGAAGCATTGACTCGAATTCGGCCCGCTTTCCTCCCGGTGCCCGAGCTGCTGCTCCCTCCGGGCCGAGCAGGGAACCGCCACCGACAGCTGTGCGCCATTTTACACTCTGCCTGCCTGCCCTAGGATCAGGAGCTCAGTGTGGGCGTAGCCCCGAACGAGCGATCTCCGCACACGGCCGCTCTGGTCTAGCGGTCAGAATGGATTATCCATGTTTCGGGGTGGAGGTACCGAGGACCCCGACAAGAGCCCAGCGCGGAGCAGTGATGTTTTTACGCAGGTTCGTTGGCGATACTCAGGTGAGGGGAAAAAAACTGTTCATCAGACACAGGAAGACTGCTTAGCGAAATTAAACACTTTCCATGTATTCTTCATATTTAAATCTATGATAACATAATTATATTAAATATGTACGTTTTTAACCTTTGCTATTTTTTATTTTTATATATTTAACTGTTTTTCCTCTAATATATTTTTAGTTTGTAGAGATTGCATAAAATTGCATGTGTAATTTCTGCACCCCTACCGTCAATAAATGGAATTGTAAAAAATAGTGACTGTTTTCGCACAGGTTTCTTTGACCACGCCCCATCTGCTATTTGTCAGGGAAACAGGTAGCCCCGCCCTAAGCTCACGCCATTGGTTAAAGCAATTGGGTAAAGCTGACTAGTTGTTTCTGCCATAGATATATAAAAGCTATTCAGAGCCAGGACGATAAGAAGATAGTTTTGAAAACTGATTGGTTAATTACTTGCTTAATAATTTATTTTAAAAAAAAAAAAAAAAAAGTACAGACTGCATCTTTAACTAAGAAATCTTATTCAATTTTAATTTCCAAGCTTGCATCTCTCGACACACATATAGTCGATGTATAGTTGATTCTAAACAAACACAAAATTACAATAAATCCATTGAAGCTTTTGACTTAATATTTAATAATAATAAAAACATTTACACATCACAGCTTTTCATTTTAGATATTTTAATTACAATACATTGATTTATTCAATATTGTGCAATAAATCCATTAGCACATTTAATATACAAAAAAAAAGTTGCCAACAAAACTAAATAAACATCAAGAAAGCATGCTGTTATTTGCGGCAGTTTGATTTTAGTTAGTTAGCAGAATCATTCATCTAAGACCAATGTAGAAAGTCTGGTTGTTCTATATTCAAGAGAGACATGTTAGCATGTACTTTATGTGACTACTGTCCATAATGATATAATGATATTAACTCAAATTTGATTCAAAATAAACAAGTTAAATTATAAGAGACAAATGAGCGAGAAAATCTAAAAGACAGAAATATCTCAATAGGCTCTACAGCATCCAGTTTGCTTTGAGAATCCATGGGGTCAGGTTTATTGATTGGCGAGGTCTTGTAAATATGAGGAATAAAGACTTAAAACCAACTAACACTCACTGAAATAAACAATTCAGTGAAAATCAAAATGCAGACATACCCTACACCACTTGACAGGTCAATCTAATACAACTCTCTCACAACCAAAAGCAGTGATTGGACAGTGTCTTATCAATGTCATATTTTAAGAAAAATGTCAGTAGCAAGGTCCATCCACCCAGAGCATGCAGTTTTGCAACTGTTAACAAGAGACATGATGTCATTCTGCATGAGAGGAGGTCATAAGGCTGACTCAGAAGTCAAAGAAGTCATTACATAGGACATATTGCACTGTTAAAAGACACAATGGATT